>JAZKJV010003149.1:0-317159 GCA_037367405.1 Ottelia alismoides | reverse complement strand
TGGCCATGGATAAGGAGATGAATGCACCTTACCTCCAAGGGTACGTGGGATGTTGTGATGTGCCGTCTAGGTGTTAAGCTTGTTGCCTACCGATGGGTCTTTACGACCAATCATTCCCCCGATGGTTCTATTGACAGGTTGAAGGTCAAGCTTGTGGCAAATGGTTTCACTTAGACTTATGGAGTGCACTACTTTGAGACTTTTTCTTTTGTGGTTAGGATGGGCTCAGTTTGTACTATTCTCTCAGTTGCAACTAATAACAATTTGCACAACTTTTAGCTCGATGTGAAGAATGCCTTCTTGTATTGTGAGTTGTGACCTCGAGGAGGTCTACATAATGCATCTATTGCAGTACTCGGACAAGGGGGAGCATATGTATTGGCTTTGTAAGGCTGTTTATGGCATAAAGCAGAGTCCATGAGCTTGGTTTGACAAGCTTATCACTAAGATAAGCTCTCTTGGCTTACACATGATGACATTCGATTATTATGTGTTCCTTAAACGATGATTCAATGGTATTGTTATACTGGTTATCTATGTTGATGATATGGTGGTTACTTGTGATGATGGAGCATGTATTATAGAAACCAAGGCCTTCCTCTAGAAGGTGTTTATCACCAAAGACCTTGGTCAACTCCGATACTTTCGTGACATTGAGGTGATACATATTACAGAGGGATTACACCTATCATAATGGAAGTATTACCTAGATATTCTTACAGTAGTTGGAGATGCAAGCCATCCTGCATCTCAGTAGAGTTGCGAAAACATGCTACATTCGTAGATCTCGAAATTTAGGAGACTACTTGATATAGAAGCTTAATGGACAAACTGCTCGACCTCACTTTTACTAGGTCAGATTATCATATGCTGTGAGTAAAGCCATTCAACACATGGAGAGACCTATGTACATTCATTGTCAAGATGTTCTTTTGATCCTTCAATATCTGAAGGAATCTCTAAGGAGAGGCATTTTCTACGGCATCAATGGGCACATTGTTGTCACCACATATGTAGATGTGGATTATGCTAGTTCTCTTGAGGATAGACGATCAACTACATGCCATGTTCGTTGGTGGTATTGTGGTTACATGACAGAGCAAGAAGCAGAAAATGGTTTCTAGATCAAACGAAGAGATTGGATACAGGGCGATGGTTCAAGCCACTTGCGAGATTACCTGGCTAGTCACCTTTCTGCAGGAGCTTGGACTTCTAGCTACTACTATTGTGCCTTTGCATTATGGAAACAAGTCTTTAACATACATTTCCACCAATCATGTATTTCCTGAGCATGCTCAACACATTGAGCATGCTCACCTTTCTGCAGGAGCTTGGACTTCTTGCTACTACTGTTGTACCTTTGTACTATGGCAACAAGTCTTTTAACATACATTTCCACCAATCATGTATTTCATGAGCATGCTCAACACATTGAATTTGATTGCCACTTTATTTGAGATGCAATACGATGAGGGAAGATCACCACTCCTTGTATCTCCATAGATCTTCAACTTGGTGATATATTCACAAGGATACGACATGAAGAAACACATCTCTTGGTTGATTTCCAAGTTGGGCATGATTGATTGATATGCCCCAACTTGAGAGGGAGTGTGAAGAGTTATTTAGTTATTTGATTATTTCTCTTTCTCTTTATTGGATCCTGTAACCCTTTCCGGTGTCTTCATGTAATTTTCTTTTTTGAGGTCTCTACAATTTCATCCTGTATAAGAAACCCTAGACATGTTGAACAAGACAACCATTCATTCTCATTTCTTCTTTTACAATATATATTATGAAATATTCTTTATCTAAATATAGAATAAAAAAGTAAAAAAATTAAAACTTACTAAAATATATAATAATAATAATAATAAATGTATCCTGTGTAAATTAAAAACTTACTAAATATAGAATAAAAAGTGAAACATAAAAACTTACTTGGAAAAATTTTATTATTTGCTTTCCGATATCTTAACATTCTGCAGGATATCATGTGCACGATATTATGATATGTGATATAGTGTATATTAATGTGTTAATTTTTTGAAGAGAAGTAGCGTGGTGTTCCCAGAATGGGATACGCCGCATAGCGTATGTATATATTAAAGAAGAAAGGGAAAAAAGAAAGAAGTTACATCATTTTACATTTGTCGTGATACACAAAGCGCCCTGCAGTACTTCATAACATCTGCATTAAACCCTTCAACCCAATTATGACCTTGTTCCTGGCGCAACAAATCGACCACACACCATCGCAAACAGGTAAATACTGTCCTCATGGCTAAGCCCGCATATCGATTGGATATCCCTCAAAATGCAGGGCAATCGCTTCGCGTAATCCACGGGATGCTAGCCTGACTCCAAATCTTCTGGGAGAGAGGGCAAATATTAAGTGATCAACATCCTCCCTCGGCTCGTCACGCCTGTCACACACAATATCCTCCAGGCCCATCAAGTGCCCTCGGCGAACCTCTGTAAGGATCCTCCCAAGTCTGAAAAGCCATAAGAAAATCTTATCTTTGTTAGGTATCCTTGACTGCCATATGAGCCTCATGTTGACCCGAACATCCTTTTTCACTTCCTCCCCATCCTCCACCAGAAATCGATATGCCTTACGCACCGTAAACCTCCCATCTCCCCAGACAAGATGATCTCTTCCCGACGACGGACGCTTGCTCTGAGGCAGCTTGGTTTGCACAGAAAGGAACTCCTCAACCCTCTTTTCCGACATCGCGGATAAAAATGTCGGAGACCAAGTCTCACGATCCCAAACCTCTCACACACCCACGTCCCTGTCGACCACCAACCTCATAAGGCGTGGGGACCGCTCCCCCAACACTTCATCCCCATTCACTCTTCCCTCCAAAATGAAATATTGAGCCATCCCCTAGAGCCGATCTCAATCTAGAAGCAATCCTTGGAACGATCGCCATAATCCCCTTCCATAGAGATGGTGAAAGTCGGCCGGGGCCACCTCCAATGACAAGGTAATACTGTAGATCTTTCTGCGTAAGCGGTACACCGGGTTCTCAAACTTCCCCCACACCCACACCACCCACCTTACCATAAATGCCTTATTCATGTCCCCCATACACAGTCTCCAAGCTCACCTTTCTTTGTCGCCGTCACCCTGCCCCCAATCCACCATGTTGACACCCTTCCTGCCTTGCCATCCATCCGACCAAAAGAATCTCCTCATTAGAACCTTAATCATGGCGCATATCCCTCCCTGCAAAGATCTAGTGGGAAGAAAAGAATATTGGAATGGTCAAGAGAACGTGCTTCAGGAGAGCCAACTTCCCACCCCTTGGAAAGCTACGTCGCCTTCCATACTTCCATCCTCTTCTCCAGTCTTTCCGGCAACATCTTCCAGTCCTCGAACTTCGACCTCCTAGCCACCAACGCGAGCCCCAGGTAAGTGATCGGTAACACAACCGTCGGGCAACCCAGTAACTCGGAACCACGTCGTACCTCGTCCGCCGCAAGATTGAAGGGCAGCATTACCGATTTATCCCTATTGATGCAAAGCCTCGAAATGTCCCCGAAGATATCCATAATAGCTGATGCTCTTTTAATTTTCTCCTCCTCAGTCCCCAGGAAAGGCACATTGTCATCAACGTACTGAAGAATCGTAATGTTTATTTCCTCCCTACTATACCTAGAACACCAGTTCCCCTACACTGGCAACGTCATCATTATCAATAACGCATTTGCCAGGTTCACAAATAGGAGCGAAGCCATCAGACATCCTTGCCTGATTCCTCTCTGCAACTGGAAGAAACCACCCTCTGGTCTGTCGTTACCAAGCATTGCATGAGAAGTCGTTGTAACATTCCGCTTGATCCGAGCCACCCATACCTCCGGGAATCCTCCTCTCTCGAGTGAAACCCTCCAATCCACCAAGTTATATGCCTTGGAGAATTCCACCTTCCATAACACACCTTTTGTCTTACTTCTCTTCCAGATCGGCACAACTTTCGATGCCATGATCAAACCGTTCGCCAAAGCTCTCTCGGAACAAACACTATCTGCTCAGACAAGGTGATCCGATGCAACTCCTCCCCCAGTTGATTGGCCAGAATTTCGATATCAGCAAATAGACAACATTAGACAATGCGATAGGTTTGTAGTCCTCGACCCTTCCAGCATGGAAGGCCATATCGATATCGATATGGTTTCGATGTCGTGTTGATACGATGATATATCGTCGAAATATCGCCCATATCAACGCACTTTTGTGAAGGAAAGGTTGGAAAAGGACATGTCGTCATATCGACATCGATATCAGTCTCATTTCGATATTGATATATCGACGATATATCGTTGATATATCGCGATATTTCCTTCCATGCCTGACCGGCATTTCCTTATTAGGAAAGCAGGAAAATCAACGCTTTATTCAACCTGTCGAATCTCCTGTTTCCTTCTCGGAACTCCTCCAGCACTTCTAGCACGTCTCCCTTGACCATCTCCCAGATCTCCTTATAGAAGTATATTGGGAACCCGTCATGTCCCGGTGCTCCATCCGCATTAAGACGAAACAACGCTCGCATGGCTTCCTCCTCTTAAAATCCCCACACCAGATCCTCAGCCTTAGAGTCAGTGATCTGCGAGACTCCCTTGCCCTGCCAGCTCCATCCAGTACGAGGGCGCCTTCTCCCGAAGGCCTGAAAGTGAAATCTCAAGGCGATTCCCACCTCCCTGTCGCCCTCCACCTCCACCATACCGACAGAAATGGAATGAATCAAGTTCCTGCGCCTCATCCCACTTGCCAACACATGAGAAAACCTCGTAGTTGCAGCACCTTCCCTCAACCATTGCTGCCTTTATCTCTGCCTCATGCGCTCTCCTCCTTTTTGTCCTCAAGCATAATCTTCTGCAAGTGTGTGCCCTTGTCTGCAAGCTCCTTCTCCAACAGCAGCCTTTCATCCTCAAGCTTGTCCAATCTGCATACCTCCTCTTGGGCCCTCAACCTCCTACTTTACCGCTGCAACCCGTTGGCACGATTGAATTCCCATAAGAATTTTCTGAGGGATATCAGTTTGGTTGCTAGCCTACACGTTGCCGAACCAGTAGGCATGCAATCTTCGCAGAATTTCACCACATATTCCCTTAATCCCCCTCCATCAACCAACATCGCTCGAAGCAGAAAAATAACTGACGAGAACCTCCTCCCCTGAAGATCACAATAAAGTAGTATGTTCCGAGTGCGCACTAGGCAACGCCTGAGCCCTCGCCAACGGAAAGATCTCCAACACCTCAACATGCATGAAAAATCTATCGATAGGAGACCTGGATCTCGAATTCCTCCAGGTGTACACACATCCTACCACATTTACCATTTGAAGCCCGAACACGTCCGTCGCATCCTTCAGCTCCATCGAACCATTGTCTTTACCCTCACGACCACCTGGGTGGTCCTAGATCAAATTGACATTAAAATCCCAAGCGATAAACCAGGCAGTGTCCCTTGCCACAGTTCTAGCTACATTCAAATCCTCTAACAAACATGTTTCATGAGCAAAATCGTCAGTCCATCCGCCTTCGATCGCAGAAGCATCGTAATAGAGTATCTTCCCCGCAACTCACTTCCATCTAAGCTGAACTTAGCAGCATTCCATACCGTCACACTATCCCGAAGCCCAGTCAAAGTCTAGTCCTTTGCATCCATCCAACCTAGTTCCCCCAATCTCCTTCCAGACATCAATCAGTCCATGCAAAATCTGTCTCCTGCAGCATCACCACATCCACCCTCTGATTCCATAGCAAATTATGTGTTGCCCCTCTTCTCTAATCTTCCCAACCTCTGAACATTCCATGTGATCAACTTCATGGGCACACTTGGATGACCCCTTCGGTGGTACTAACCCCAGACCCTCCTGATTCGACCTTCGACCTGTCCGAAATTCTAGATCCTCCCCCTGGCCTTCCCATCGCTGACTGCCTTGACTTGGATCCACCTCCCCACCCCTCCCCTACCACGTTGACCCGCCTGCCCTACAACGCACCATAGACCACGCATCAGGGGTCCACGCCCCGGTTACCATCCGCTCAGTCCACCGCGCTTTGGTCAGCCTCAAACCTACCTTTAACCTATCGAGACTGCGGTAGACCTCCAACCGCCACCGCCTCCTTCGTTCCTTCGAGCCCCTCCGAGAGTACTGACGCCCATATCTCCCATTCTGACATTGTCGATCACCAAGCTCCCTAGCCAGACATTCCAGACCATCTGATTTGCCAGTGACTCGCATCTTCCCAAACCTTGCGCTCGAGCAGGCCATCGAGCATGCCTCCCCCATTTAGAAAACTGGTGCTGACTTTGCGTAAACAACCCCAGAGGAAGTGCCGCTCCTCCTCGGGGTCACCATCGACTTCTAGCACCAAGCCACCTCACCCGACTTGATTAAAGGGTCTTTCAGCATGCCTCCCCTCTCAATGGACACCCCTCGATGCATCACGAGAACACTCACCATTGTAGCCTCCAACGCTGCCCCCAATGGAGGCATCCCCAACCGGAGCTGAGATAAGTCTCCATATCTAGAAGAGAAGCGCCAACCTCGGCCGCAAACAACCCTAGCTCCGCCATACGATCCACTAAAGAGAACGGGTCCGTCCTAAATTCAGATTGTGGATTCGGATCGCTTCTCCCATAAAGAATGAACTCCACAGCCTTGGATACCCGACCTGACCCGATGGAATCGTCGATAAGATATCCGCATACGATACATCCATCTCGCCATTGTGCACTGCCTCGTTGAACTCGCCACAATGGGTACCCGAAGAGTCCGCCCTTTTTTCTTGAAATGGACGAGATGATTTGAATCCTTGGAAAGGGGGTCCAATCCCTCTTTCACCGACGCCTACCCCCCCGGTCCGCCTCGACGTTCTCCTTGATTGCACACCCAACCTCTTGTAGCTCCACATGGAAAGAGCATCCCCTGAAGCACACGAAATGACATGGCAGCACCAGGAGATTGGAGGCCACACTCACCACCTACTCCCCGGATGGCTGACCATGTCGGAGACCATCAGAGAGCACACCCTTCACGTGGAACACCGGAGCCATAATCTCGGTGACCATGTCCAAGCTCCTCCATAGCAGAGGGATGCCTCTGATGCATATCCTCTTCTCCTCCTTTAAGTCATCCACCATATCGTCCCTTGGCAAATTGGTCCTCCAGTGCTTCTTCCCCTCCGCCCGATGAGAGAGACTCAACAACTTCGACTCTGTGGAAGGAAATGCAATAGCTTGATTTATTCTAATAGGTCTAGGGGTCCTTATATAGGACAAAACCCTAGAAACCATAGAGAGTACAAGATGGAGAAAATACAGAAATACCCTTACAAGGGTTACAATGAGTAATTGCTTATAGCCGCTAAATATATTCATAACACTCCCCCTCATGTTGGAGCATATTTATCAGTCATGCCCAATTTGGAAACAATCCACGACAGTCGTTTCTTGGGTAAGGCTTTCGTGAAGACATCTGCAAGCTGAAGATCAGTGCTGATATGCGGAGTAGTAATTCTTCCAATCTTGACAGCATCCCGGACGAAGTGGCAGTCAATCTCTATGTGCTTGGTTCGTTCATGGAACACTGGATTCGTGGCAATGTAGGTTGCAGATTTGTTGTCACAATATGGAGGAATAGGAGTAGTGGCATTAATACCAAGTTCTTAAAGAAAAGCAAATAACCATGTGATCTCACAGGTGGCTTGAGCCATTGCGCTATACTTTGCACTGGATCTGGACACAACGGTCTGTTTCTTGCTCCTCCATGTAATAGTGTTTCCTCCAACCATCATAGCATAGCATGTAGTGGAGCGTCGATCTTCTATAGAATTTGCATTATCAGCATCAGCATATGCAATAACATCCGTGTGCCCATTTGCCCCATAAAAGAGGCCACGCCCTAGAGATTCCTTCAAGTATCGTAGAATTTGTAGAACATCCTGTCAGTGGTTGTAACATGGCCATTCCATGTGTTGGCTAGCTCTGCTTACTGCATAGGAGATATCTGGTCTAGTAACAGTAAGGTAGAGGAGTTTACCAACAAGGCTTTTGTATCGAGTGACATCATCAAAGGTAGAATCAGACGAGGTGACATGCTTCTTTGGATCTGCAGGGATACTAGAGGGCTTGCATTTGAGAACTCCTGCTTCAGTAAGAATGTCGAGAAAATATTTCATCTGTGAGAGGTGAAGTCTTTGTGTAGTGCGAAGTATTTTTATGCCTAAGAAGTAGCGTAGAGGACCAAGATCCTTAGGAACAAATACCTTTTGAAGGAATGCATTGGTTTCCGATATCCCATTGTAATCATCACATGTGATAACCATATCATCAACATAGACGGCAAGTATAACAGTACCGGTTGCTCGTTTTCTGACAAATACCGAGTAATCAGATGTTGTTCTCTGAAATCCAAGAGTGCTTATTTCTGTAGTAAGCCTATCAAACATGCCTTTGGGCTTTGCTTGAGACCATATATTGCTTTGCGAAGTCGACATACATAGTCCCCCTCGACTTCGTAACCGGGAGGCTGCATCATGCACACCTCCTCATCAAGATCACCATAGAGAAGCATTTTTCACATCTAACTGAAAGATTTATTGGCTGCTAAAGAAAGAATAGTCCTGATAGACCCCATTCGTGCAACGGGTGAGAACGTCTCAAAATAGTCTACGCCATAGGTTTGTGTAAAACCTTTGGCCACAAGGCGAGCTTTTAATCTGTCAATTGAGCCGTCAGGCGATTGTTTTGTCGTAAAGACTCATTTGCATGCCACAGGTCGAGTCCCTTTCGGACATTGAACAAGGTCCCATGTCCCTCTGGAAATAAGCGCATCCATTTCTTCATTCATTCCATGTTGCCAACCAGAGTCCTGTAAAGCACTGTTGTGATCTTGTGGAATGGAAATAGACATGAGAGCATCTGTTTACCGTCTGCCATAGGCAGATAAACTAGCAGTAGAGGTGTAGTGAGACATCGGATAAGAAGTACATTGTCTCTTACTCTTCCGTAGAGCAATGGGAAGCTCTAAAGGATCATCCGGGACATCCTTGGGGGGGACAATCGGAGAGGGCATATCATCCTGCAAAAAGGAGACGGGTAAAGGGACTTCTGGTGTAGATAATTTTCTTCGTTTGTAGACAATGGGTGGAGGTGGGAGTTCACGAGGAATATCAGTGATAGTATGAGAAAAGAAGCTTCTTTGTTTAAAAAATATGACATTTGCAGGGATGTAATAGCGATGACCATTAGGATCATAACACCTGTAACCTTCTTGAGTGCGAGAGTAACCTAGAAAAATGCATTTGATTGCACACGGTGAGAGTTTATCTGCATTTTGAAATCTATGGACAAAGGACACACAACCAAAGATCCGTAGAGGGAGAGGGAATGGGGACTCAGTGGGGTAGAGTAGAGAGAATGGAGTGGACCCATTTAGATAAGGCGAAGGGACCCTGTTGATAAGATGGACAACTGTTAATAGGACATCACCCCAGTAGGTTTTGGGAACTTTCATATGAGAGAGAAGAGACCGGGCAATGTTTAGAAGATGTCGTTTTCTTTCCGCTATCCCATTTTGTTGGGATGTATAGGGACACAAAGTTTGATGTATGGTTCCTTGAGAGGTAAAAAAGGTGGCAAGGTCATTCTGGGTGAATTCCAAGGCATTATCAGAACGAAAAATTTGTACACTAGAGGAGAAAATATTTTTAACATAATGAAGAAATTTTTGATGATAATATTAATCTCCGAACGTTCTTTTAATAGATAGACCCAGGATAACCTGCTGAAATCATCAATAAAAACAACAAAATACTTATGGCCACTGAGTGTTCGGACCAGACAAGGTCCCCAAATATCATAATGGACTAAAGAGAAAGGGACAGAACGACAAGGCTCAGTACGAGCAGGAAAGGATGTTCGATGATGTTTCCCAAACTGGCATGCCTCACACTCAAAGGGTTTGAGCGATGAAAGTTCAGGGAACATCATGGAGAGTGCTTTGGCAGATGGATGACCAAGACGAAAATGCCATAGCAGAGGTTCAGTGGAAATGGACGCAGCACCCGCAAAACCAGTATCAGAAGGGATGTGCAGATAATAAAGTCCATTCTTCTCATGTCCCCCACCAAAAATTTGCCTTGTCCGGATGTCCTGAAAATAACAGCAAAATTCATCAAATATCACCTGACAGTTAAGCTCAGTGCTGAGTGCACTGCTTATGAACAGATAATAAGCTAAGAGGAAAGGCAGGAGCGCAATGAACCCCTGTGAGTCGGAGTTTGGAGGAAAACTTCATACTTCCCATACTAGTAATAGGCGAATGAGCTCCATTGGCAACACGTACAATTTTCACAACCGAAGAAGGACGGGAAGAGGTGAGAAGACTACCTTCCCCTGTTAGATGAGTCGAGGCTCCAAAATCAATGATCCATGTAGGAATAGATGTAGTAGCTATGCTGGCGACTGTACCAGAGGTTGTGGCAAGACTGGAAGTTGAAGAAGAAGCTATTCTGTAGTAGTTGACGGAGACTAGCATATTCAGAGGCAGTAAAAGAAGGCTGACTATCACTGGTAGGTTGTTCTTGGTTAGAGACAATGGCTTCATAATAAGTATCAGAGGGGGTCATCTTCTACGCACTGTTGGCATTAGAAGGCATGCCAAATTTGACCCAACAACGTTCCGATGGATGATTCAGGAGACCACAATGAATACAAGCGGGAAAGCGGACAGTAAGATGATCACGCCCTTAGCCACGTGATGAGTCTCGTCCTCGTCCAAAGGCACGGCCACGTCCCGGGCCAGATTCACGTCCACGTCCCCTGTAGTGGATGGATTGTCCTCTCGCAAAATGAGCCGATGTCTCAGCAGATGGAGGAGGTGGTGGAGACTCAAGTTCCTGAAGACGACCAAAGATGATCTCAAGAGTAGGCAATGTTGCATCGGTCAGAAACTGATCCTTCACAGGTTTATACCGAGGATGTAAACCTGATAAGAATCGATATACTTGCCACTCTGCTCGCTCCCCTACCTGTTTATCACAGCAAGCCGGTTGAAAAGTACGAAGCTCCTCAAATAGACATGTTAGCAGCCTGTAATACTCGGTCAAGGATGCATCTCTTTGATTTGTAGACCAAATCTTAGTATATATGTCTGAAAGCCTGGATTTGGTTGTTTTCTGCGAGTAGGTATTCTCAAGACTCTCCCACATCGCTTTAGCAGTCTCCTTGTACAGGAGATTGGATGCAATAGATGGATCAACACTGTTTGTCATCCAAGTGATGACTTGGCAGTTATCAACGTACCAGATATCATAGTCTTTGTCCGTCTCTGCGGACGGAACTTTGGTAAGAACATAGTTCTTACGATGGCCACCAATGAACACTTTAAAGGATCGAGACCATAGAACATAGTTCTCGGAACCTTTGAGTTTTATAGTAGTGCCCTGAACCATCATAGAAGAAGTTGGGTACATGGGCTTGGAGTCCACAAATGTGGGAGTAGATGCCATGGCGGCCTCACAGAGCAAGTAGAAAAGAACTAGATAATATTGGTAATCTCACAGAACATGAAGACTTAGTAGAACATCACCAGATGGAGGTGCAGGAGGCGCACAGAGGTGCAGTGGGCGGCCTGGGATGGCGGCGTAAGGGCGCAGGTGGCCTGATGTGGTGTCGCAGAGAGTGGCCGCGCGGCCTGGGGTACCAGCAGCCTGGGAGTGCGTGCGGGTGGCGGCCTGTGGGGGCCACGAGGGCATCGGATGGCGGAGAGCGGCAGCCTAGGAGGGCTCGATGGCCACGGAGGGCGGAAAGCTGCGGAGCGTTAGCCTTGAAGGGCTCGAGGGGCCTCGGAGGGCGAAGGTCTGCGGCCTGGGAGGTCGTGAGGGCACGACCTGGGGGTGTGAGGGATGCGTAGGGACTCGGATGGCGGAGGGCCCTGCCTAGGGGCGACCTGGGAGGGCGTGATGGAGGGTGCGTTGGGAGGAGGTGCGGCGGGAGGCGGAGGGCGTGATGGAGAGCGCGATGGGAGGAGGCGCGACGTGGGAGGCGATGGGTTTAGGGGTCGAGCATGGAGAGGGAGGTGGGGGGCCGCTGTGGTGGGGTAGGGTTAGGTCAGAACACCGGTCTAGCACCTGGCTCTGATGCCATGTGGAAGGGAATGCAATAGCTTGATTTATTCTAATAGGTCTAGGGGTCCTTATATAGGACAAAACCCTAGAAACCTTAGAGAGTACATGATGGAGAAAATACAGAAATACCCTTACAAGGGTTACAATGAGTAAAGGCTTATAGCCGCTAAATATATTCATAACAGACTCCTCCGTGACAATGTGGTCTCTAGCACATACTACACCCTTGCCGATCTCGATCACATCCCAGCCAAATCCCAACCACTGCCCCAATATTTCCATGGCGCCTGACATCCCCTCTCCCGACTTTCAGGAACCCCAACTGGGACCCTTCCCCTCGTCATCTCTTGGGCTTCTTCCCGACCAGTAGCAATATCCCCACTTTCCGCCAATTCATTGCAACCTCGACTCGAGGGTAGCGGAACCTGCGGTGCCCGTTAATGGTGCATGCGAAGCATCTGATCAGGTCCCGACATGCGACAACTCGATGCCCCCACCCTCCACACCGTAGGCACTTCCCGCGGAACGACACACTCCCTTCCCACCGCCTTTGCTGTTGCGCATCAGCAGATCCCCCCAGTCATTGCCGACGACCCTCTACTCTCTTCTACCCACTCTCACGCAATATCTCTCTCCTATCAGGATCCCTTATTAGTGATCTTATTAACGTGTTAAATGCACTTCCGTTTTGCTTATATGAGTGAATTTGAATGTTACCGAACCAAATTTATCTTAATATGTGAGAAAATCGTTGTTTTGAGCGAATTCGATATCTCCGCAGATATTGTTGATATATCCTAAATATATTATGGTATTTCCCTTTCTAGGCTTACCGATACGATATCAATATCCTGAATGTTGAGTTAGATAACATGAGTTTGCCACCGGATAACGACAAACCCAAACGAGTTATAATATATTCTGTTGGGGCATATATGACTTGATCACACTCAAGAGCAAATTTAAATGTATTAATGTTCCTTATGACGGGGATTGTGATTTTGGAAAAGAGGGTGTTGATCATGCTAATTCTATTCCAAAAGCAAGTACAAATGAAAAACTAAGAGATAATAAACCCCAATCACAGTGCTCAGTTTAAATCTGATAACCGAGGGTAGTACAACCTCTTCTACAAAGATCCCTTTCTTAGTAAGGACAAAAGGAAGATTTCATCCCTCCATGGGAGAGAAATCTACAAATGTGAGGACAACAAGCTGGGAAGAAATGCCTTGTTAGTGCACAAATCACGATACATAAGCTTATGGAGTTTTGAAGATCTTTGACTAATGGTATGGGTCTGCTTAGGAGCATGCTAAACATTTGAGAGCAATTATGCTTGATGAAGATGCACAAAGATGGAGATATTGAGCTTATAAACTTAGATGAATAAAAATGTATTTATTGACCGGTTATCGTGCCAAGGAACTTAAGAGTTCTGGGTTGGCTAGACATGCCGATCTTCGAACATATTATTCGTTTTTCTTGTGTGGTTGATTTTACTAGCTCACTATTGGGTTATTTTGTTCTAAGAGAGCGTTTGTGTTGAAAGTGTTGTAAACTATGCCATGGGTCACCTCAGTTTTTTGATTCAGTAATTTGGGAGGATGCCAATTAATATATAACCCGGGGTAGGTACCATTTTGGTGTACCACTTTTTCCTATTAAAAAACAATATGGTTGGTCAGTCATTCTCGGGATAAGAGGTATAAACAAAATCAACAAGGACCCTGTTTCAAATGCTGTTTTAGCATGTTCAAGTTCATTCTCGGGATATAACCTCTCCCTACTAGAAATCATTCCATTCCTTGCCAACCAAAATGACCCGAAGATGTCATATGAACTTTTTGTCATATGAAGGATCCAATGTTTGGTTATTCAAGTCTTATATGCATGATGATGTGTTATATGATTTGATGCTTCACAGGTTTTCATTACGTTCTTTCTTCCACTATATTGTCCAAGCTTTGTACTGGTCTTTTATCTTTGCTTTGATTATGATTATGTCCAACTTTTATTTTTTTTATTTTTTTCTTTTGTTTGCTGCTGTCAGTGAATGCTGTTTAGCTTGTGTTTTTGCATCGATATTGATTCTTTAGGTTAGGTTATACTGAAGAAAAGGCTTTTGCAAAGTTAAGTTACAAAGGATTTACATTAAAACGTGTTATGCGGACACATGTACCAACAGTAAGCAAGGCCTTAAATGTTGGATTTCGGTTTCGGTCGGTTTTTGAAGTAGGGCCTCCAAATGTCGGCCGATATAGGCCATATCGGCTGAATTTCGATCAGCCACCGAAACCAAAATTCGACGAAAATTCGGCCGAATTTCGACTAAATTTGATCCCATGACATTAAGGACCTGTGGACATTGAGCATGCATGACTTTGTTGTTAAACTTGATTCTGTTGGTTATTCATGAATGAGGTCTGCAAGAACTTTTTCTTTGGACTTATGGTAGGGATGAGCATCGAGCCATGCTCTTTCCGGCCAATATTTGAATTTTTTTCCCCACTCAACCCATGACACAACTAGCTTGATTAATATGGGCTCAGGTTCGTCGGGGCCGTCCCTTTAAAATTATTTGGGTGAGGGCATGGACTATGGAGGAGGAAAGTGTGTGATTGAAGGTAATTATGCTATTGGTTGAACAATAAGGATGAATGGGTATACGAGGATTATCTCTATATGATACCTTGATTTAAAACTGGCTATTCACATGCAGATTAGAGTTTACCATAATTTCCTCAAAAAAGTAGAGTATGAGGTGCACACTGTAGCTACAATGATAGAAGTGATTTCATGTAGTGAGAAAAATGATGTTACTGTGGAGAAAGATGTGAGAACGAACGTCTTGTAATATTTCACGGGTTTAGGGTTTGTTATATAGAGCCAAACCTTAGAGGAGCAAAAAAGGGAAAGTTCATAGATACCCCTAAGGGGATTAAATGACTGAAAGAAGAAATATTGAAATAAGAATACATAGAAAGAAATAACTTTGATAGTCACCATGATGATAACGAGAAATGTTTAATCACGTGTCTGTTCTAAAAGAAAAGAGTGGACAATTATGCATATGTAGGTAGTGAAGATTGATGAGAATATATTGAACTGCATTAAATGGTTGATTATATGGGGCATCTTATCAGCTTTAGTCAGGTTGGACCAGTGGACTAATGTGTTTCGGTTATGGTCAGCCCAAACCCGACGTTTATTTAATGGGCCAAACTTTTGGTTCGAGCCTAGCTATATGTAAATTGGACAGAGTTTCGATTCGGGATCGTGGGTTGGGTTGGGCCGACCCAATCCAATGCTCATTCTTAACTTATGGTAGAGGTCCTGGCTGTCATGAGCATCTTTGTTTTTGAGAGGCTGGCCAGGGGTGAATGTTGAGATGGTCGTTTTTTTGGGAGGTGCGTGTTCAGCATGTAGTTCCACTTTTGGTTCGACAATTCGTTAGTTAGTGTATGAGAGTTGTACCCCTCTCTTGATGCTTCCATGTAAATTCCACACATCACTGGGGGATTGTTGGTGGGCGATTGTTGAGGAAACTGGTATTGAGGCAACCTTTTAAGCTACTTTCAAGACCTTACTAGACTTCCTATTTCTTTGAATGGATCAATGCACAATTGTCGGGAGTAGTTCTCTAGTCAATTTTCAGTGGCGTACTTGTAAGCTACTTCGATTCATGTACAAGTTGTCAGATCCTACCCTACATCGTGACTGGCATGGTTTGTTGAGAATACGGTCTCCTTTAATGGTAAAAAAAATACTTTGACTAGTGGGAATAATGATCGTAATAGTTGGTTGTTGGGATCTGACTTGACTTGTCCTCTGTGATTATTCTAATTAGGACATTGCCAACCTTATCTTTCCATATCCTTTTTCTGTATAGGAAATGCATACATATATTTCCTTTGGCATGATATCTTCATCTGGAACACCTTCTGGATGATTTTGATATCATATATATATAGGATGATTTTGATATCATGTATATATATATGCCGATGTAGGTAATGGCTTCTAATTAACATGGGACAAAGAGATTAATCTTGTATGGTTATTGTGGTGGTCAAGATCTGGGAAATAAAGTGGTTCTCAAGGTTGGTCACAATGTATTTGAGAGCTTCACCTATGTATTTTCTTTCTTTTTGACAGGAAATATGCGTGACATCGAGGAGACATCCACTCAAAGAATCTTTACTTTTACAAACTCAAAAAAATATAGTGAATATATTCTTGGAGGCTTTTGGTATTCTTTAAAACATTCTTCATATACATTCTTTGATCTTGGAAAACATCATTCCTTGTCAGTGACAATGACCGCATGATATATGATATGCAAATCTTACAGGCATCATTGCCCCCTCCAATCCCTCTATGGATTCGTAAGAGGTATCTACATCATTGCCCCCTCCAATCCCTCTATGGATTCGTAAGAGGTATCTACATCAGTAACACATGCCATAGACCAAATCTCCCTATAAACCTGGAAAGACAAAAAGAGTTGCTCCATATCCTCCTCTGCCAATGATCAACACTTGCAAGTATTCATAGTGCCATGAAAACATTTAAGGTCGACGTTTACCAGTCATCAATTGCTAGCTCCTTAGGATTTAGATGAAAAAACAGACCCTTAAGGGAACCTTCCTGATCCATTCGTGTCTGAAGCGATAGAAAACAATTCCAAGGTCGAAAAAAGTCTTGGAATAAATGGACTTGTAGAACTTCTTCACCAAGAAACACCCACCTATCTATGCCAGGTAGTCGACAGTTTCTGAAAGGTTTCATGCCATAGGCATGACCTCTAATAGACATTGGTCATCCAAATCACAACAAAAGCGAGTCATCCAACCATCAGTCTCCTTGTATACTCTCATGGTGTAGTTCTCATCTGTTGTCAGAGCGCAAAATCTGGTAAGCTTGCCACTAAGAACTCCCTGTCCTGTCCAATCATCAATCTAGAATTGGAACCCCCGACCGTTCCCTAGGACTGAATGTAAAAGAGGGGACACACACACAAAAGAGTTGCACGGATGCCCTTCCGGAAGTTAGAGGTAGTGTTTACTGCTGCCAATTGAGAAGTATAGTCCAAGGGGTTGCCATAAATGGATCGAAGTGGCATGCACAGTTATTTAGAGTAACCCCTCAAATGCGGATGACCCACTTAGCTAGGAGGGCACTATTCATTGCTTCTAAACTGAGAATCTTAAAGCCAACATCCTTCGTTTTGTGCGAGAACGTCATCCAGCTCACCAAAAGCGTCCCCTACATCTTATTGTTAGAGGCGTAGAAAAACCTCCGCATCAATTCCTCTAACCTCCTCTTGACCTGATTAGTCAACAATTAGAGTGGAAAAAAATCGGGATGTAGGGGCACCCATATGAACCTCCAGTCAACACAATCGTAGGCATTGGAGAAGTCGACCTTTCATAGGAAACCCTTGGTCTTCCTTCGTCTCTATGCTGCAACAATCTCAGATGCCATCACCACCCCATCCATCACATTTCGACTCGCGATGAACGCTATTTTCACATGATCAACAATGGAGTTGTGAACCTCTTTCCATTGGTTGGCCAAATCTTTGTCATGATCAAATTGATTGCATTTGAAAGAGCAATAGACTGCTTGGTAGCTTATTATGGATGGTACACATGTACCTCAACATGCACTCCATGTCTCAACGCCTTCCCCAGCATCCATCACGCCCCAGGTAAATTCTGAAAGTTTGATTTTGATTGATGGAAATAGTGGTGTGCATGATGTACATGATGTGCATGCAGATATATAGGTTGAGCCAGAACCACCAACAAAGAATGATTTAAGGTGGTCCATTGCCTTGCAGAAAAGCAAAAGTTCTTGTACATGATATCCAATGGCAGGTCAAGCGTATCTAGAGCTGTTTTCATCGGACTTTTGGAAATTTATTGTGGAATATCCGTTGTTGAGATCCCACACACATATCGGGAGGCACTCAAGGTGAGCGAATGGTGTCCGACCTGGAAGCAAAGATGGCTGCTGTACATTCTCATGGCACGTGGAGTACTGTTACGACTCTTGTAGACGTATTTGTTGTGGGATGCAAGCGGGGGTTTACTGTGGAGCATCGAGCAGATGTCAGCATTGATCGCTACAAGGCATGACTCGTAGCTCGTGAATTCACCCAGATCTATGGGGTGGACTATCAAGGACTTTCTCTCCCGTAGCTCGACACTCCACTCTTCGGGTTCTTCTCTCTGTCGTTGTCACATGGATTGGTCTCTATACCAACTTGATTGTGACAAATGCATTTCTCTATGGTGATATTTAGGAGGAAGTCTACATGCAACAACCACCAGGGTTCGCTACCATTGGAAGGGTGTGCATGCTTCATAAGGCGATCTATGACCTTAAGCAGAGTCCGAGAGCATGGTTTCAGAAGCTCTTAGATGTGATAAAATAGAAGGGGTTTGTGAGATTCACTGGAGACCACTCTTTATTTGTTCAGCGGTCCCAGAAGGGCACCGTTAGTATATTGGTATACGTCGATGAGATCATCATTACATGGGACAATGCACTGGGGATTCAAGCGGCTAAGGCTGTCCTGGGTCAGCAATTTGGGACCAAGGACCTTGGTAGTCTACGCTACTTCCTTGGATTGGAGTTCTCCAGTAACCAGCGAGGTATTGTGATGACCCAGAGGAAGTACGTTACAGATCTCCTATCAGAGTCAGGTATAGGAAATTGCAAGCCAACCACTATCCCATGGACCTGAGCATGAAGCTCTATGATGATGACACTGATGAGATTGACAAGAGATACATGGAGTTAGTTGGGAAGTTGCTATATGTGACCACCACCAGGCCATGCATATCCTTTTGTAGCAGGCAAAGTGAGTCAATTCATGTAGCAACCAAGATAGACCCATATAGGTGCAATCCATACGATTTTGAGGTATCTGAGGACCCTACCTGACACTGATCTTTTTTTTTAACAGTGACACTTCCCTTGCTGTTACAGCTTGTGCAGATGCAGACTATACATGATGTCCTAAGGACAAGAATTCAACTTTCAGGTTTGCAGTATTGGTAGGGAATTCATTAGTATCATGGAAGAATGAGAAACCGACAGTTGTCGCCCGATCGATTGCTGAATCAGAGTGTAGCGCTACGACACAAGGCAACACATAGATGACATGTGTTAGATCAATTCTAACTGACCTAGTCATTGAGGTGCTTCTTCATATACACCTCCAATGTGACAACCAATACACATTGTTCATTGCCAACTATCCAGCATTCCATGAGCGAACCAAACATATCGAGGTAGACTGCCACTACACTCGAAATATGAACCATAAGGGTCTCATTTCTACATCCATGTCAATTCTAGTGAGCAGACGTCATATGTTCTTACCAAGGCTCTACCCATAAGATCCTTTCAGAGATGAAGTTCCATGTTGAGTTTGATCGATATCTATGGTCTAGCTTGAGGGGGAGTGTTGAAGAGTTTTATGTTGTCACTGTTTTACAGTTTTTTATTTCCTTTGTCTGTAATGTGTAATTTACCCATTAGGGTTTCTTTCTTCTATATAAGAGATCCCTTGGACTCTATGATTAAACAAAAAAGTATTCTTCTTCACAGTTGCTAACTACCTAGCATACACACAGTCGCACGCAGTCCTTGTGGTTGAGGGAAACCACAAGAAAGAAAGGCCTAAGCTTCGGATTTCGATTTTGTTTCACCAAGTTCGAAAAGAGAAATTTCAAAGAATTTTGGTGAAATCTTCAAAAATCTCTGAAATGACTCTAAACTTGACTTTTTCCAGAAAATAAGGTTTTTAATATTCCTAAGTCAATAAATAAATAGAAATACACACTCATTTTCTAGATATGTAAATATAAAGTTTTGAAGTAGTATTATCGTAATAATCATTACACATGTTGATATCATGGAAGGCCGTATCCCGATATATCGACGATATATCGGTCTCGACAGGTCACCGATATATCGCCGATATGTCCGATATCGGGTATCGACATGCAAAAAAGCCTATCCGAGTCCCGATGTCGGCCATATGGCGTCGATATATCGTCGATATATCGGAGATATATCGGTATCGACATGGTACCGATATCGATACCGATATCGATATGTCCTTCCATGGTTGATATGTAGAGTAACTTGTTGCACATAGTTTGTAAACAATAACCTCGTAAATAAGAATGAGGTGACATATATAATAACTATTAATCAAGAAATATTTATCAAAATAAATAAACAAATAAAGCTCCTTCGTTTAAAGTTGAATATAACTCTTGTGTTTAACTGATTTGGGTTGGATTTAAATATAAAATTTAAATACCGACTAAAGAAACTTCTTTGAACAATGTAAAGCACTCTAACAACTCAATACATGAGCGGATAAATAAGTAAAAATTCATTAGGGATTTTTACACCCATAACCCTGAGTAATTTTGCAATAACATTCATAACCCTGCATAATCGCGAATTACATGAGAAACCTTGAATAAGTCTTTCGTTCTACACACATAACTCTCCGTTATTTTAGCCACTTAACTCAACCAGACCTAAAGTTAATCTAACCAATCCTATATCCAACTGCTGTAATTAAGAAAAAACGGAAAAAAATCCCCCACGTGGCAAAGCGTCTGGTTCTGTTCCCTCCCTTGCGTCGATTTTCACCTCCTTTTAGGTCTAATCTCAATTGGGTTCATGTTTTTCTAATCGATCTTTGCGATTGTGGTGTGATAATCCCACCTTTGTAGTGGAAAAGATTCGATTTTTGAGACAGGAACGTGTTGTTCCTGCTTGTTTGGATCGACAATGTTCCGATGATGTCGTGTGGTTCGTGATCTTGTCTTTTTCTGGGGGATTTGAAGGGGGCATTGATGGAGTTGGGGTGTCCCAGCCCCCACACGCTGCAACCTCCGTCGAAGCCCTCCACCCTCCTCCCACCCCGACCGCCGAGCTCCAGCAACCCCCCTTCCTCCTCCAGGTGCTCCTCCTCCAACACCACCACCTCCTCGTCTCTCCTCCCTCCGCTCCTCCTGCCGCCGCCATCATCTCCCTCTCCATCTTCGTCTCTCCGAGCTTGCAGGCTGGTCGTCGCCATCGCCGCCCTCTCTCCGAGCTTGTAGGCGGGCCACAACCACCAACACCCTCTCTCGGAGCGGCACCACCCTCTCTTCGAGCTTGCAGGCGGGGAGGGGGGTTGGGCTTCAATGATGGTGGGCGAGTGTATTGGCGTATGTGGGTTGTGCCTGCCTGGGCTGGAGGGAGGTGGTTCTAAGGGGGAGGTTGCCTCGAGCTTCCACGGGGGTTGTGGAGGGCTGGTGGTTGGCGATGCTTCCACGTGTGCTGCGGGAAGGGAGGGGGGTTTGGGAGGAGGTGGGCTGGTCGCCGGGGCTTCGACGTTGGTTGCAGGAGGGGGGTGCCTGGGCTGGGCTTCCACGGGTGCCGCAGGAAGGGAGGGGGGTCGGGTCGGCGGGGCTTCGACATTGGCTGCGGTAAGGGGTGCCTGGGCTGGTCGGGGATTCCACGGGTGCTGGAAGTGCAACTGGAGCAATGTCGTGCAGGGGCACTTGATGGATTCCACGGGTGCCGCGGGAAGGGAGGTGGGGGGGTCTGGTCGGCAGGGCTTCGACATTGGCTGCGGAAGGGGGGTACCTGGGCTGGTCGGGGATTCCACGGGCAGCTGCAAGTGCAACTGGAGCAGTGTCGTGCAGTGGCGGTGGCCACGGGGGGAGGGCCTTCCAGGCTACTGGGGAAAGGGGATATCATTTTATAAATATAAAATATTTGGAAGGGTATAATTGTCCACATCTAACCTTTTAGGTCTGAGTTAACAAAAATTCGGAACAGAATTTGACTCAGGGTTATGTCATGTAAGGGTTAAGCATTACTTGAGGTTTCTCATATAATTCACGGTTATACAGGGTTATGAATGTTATTGCAAAATTACTTAGGGTTATGGGTGTAAAAATCCCACTTCATTAATATATGCAAATTTTGATGAAAGTGATGGGTAGATTCCTGTATTTTTGTTGTATCGCCGAAATGACATGCAATTTTGATGAAATCTATTGACATTTTGCTTATATTTCGTTGAAATCCTAGAAGAAGAAATTAGGTACTGTTTCAATTTCGGTGGCCTAGAGAAATGGTAATTTCAGAGAAACTCGATAGAATTTCGTTGAAATTTGAAGTCATCGTGATTATAGTGCAACAAACATAATAATGGAAACAATACGAGAATGATGATCATTTCCCTCTATTCATGTCTAACGGGCAAGGCTTTATGGGATATTTCTCGAGAACCCCTTCTAACAAATGGTTTTTATCACGAGGTTAAAGATAATAAACATTGGCGACAAGGTTATTTTTAGATGCAGTGATAAAAATCATGGTTTTACCCCAACTGAAAGGGAAAAAAGTGGACAACCACCTATTACTGTTAGGATTAGGGGTTTTCGACCATCTTATAAAGGAAACTAAGGCCAAAAATGTTCGCCACGCCTTCCATCTCCTAGGTTGTTCGTATTCACATTCCATGGCTCCTTTGAATTCCATGACACATACGTTGAAGATGCCCCATCATAACCTTGATTCCATGTAAGTGGAATAACACTTTTATAAATATCTTGACATTGGCGTGTAATTATGAAGCCCACCTCATGCGTCCATCGGTTCTTCAACTATGGATACACATTTGTGTGTTGTTTATGATGATTTAGTGACTTATTAGAGGATGAGTTTTCTGAAGCGCTAGATAACTGTTGTAGCATGAATTTACAACATGGTAAAACTAATGTCTTTAATCAAATATGTTTTTGTCGTGTTCTTGTTCGTCCAATCCGGATCCATAGTACTTTTAATTTTTATTTAATAAAATTGAGATTATATACTGGTTTAGCATCTAAATTGAGTCATTTTAGCGGTTAGTTATGATTTTGTTTAATTCTTCCCCATAAAGGGCAAACCGACATTGCTTATGGAACATATTTGAATTGTATCAATATTGGAGTCTTTTCTTCCTTTTTCATCCACACATCTCCACACTCCAAAAATCCAACATTCTAATCCATTCTCTTTTTCGCAGTATATTTTTTTACCACTCATGCGATTATGGCAATTCTAGATTTGCATCAAAACTATTTCATGTGATGGTTCAATTCTTCATCAAACATATTAAACATCAATCTTTTTTACCCTAACGAAGAGTAATCATTATTGATTTGAATTAATGCATTCAACTTTTTTATTAAAGCCATATCAACATTAGCTTCTCGTCTCACATGCACGAGGCGGTGACCTTAGGATTCTTAGTATATCAACGATTTTTGAGTTCCTTGGAATCCATCTTCTTAAAAAAGATGGGAGCAATTCTACGCTTTTCCGCCTCTTTGTTTTCTATGGGCTTTAAGCCTACTATTTAATGAAAAAGAGAAAAAAGGGAAAACAACGAAAACAACAACAAAACCTTCTTACACATTAAGTAGGGTTGGCTACATGGATTCTTTGCATCCATTTATGTATGTTTTTGGTCATTCTCGAACTTAGATTCAAGTTATTAGTCAGGTAGTCTCATTCCAACACTTCTTTGGTTTTTCCTGCCTTCTCGTAGCCGTCTTAACATCCCAAATATCGCATCTTCTTACCGATGCATTAGCCAACCTTCTTTACAAGTGGCCAAACCACTTTAAGAGGTTCGCTCTCATCTTATCCTCAATCGGAGCTCTACCAACTTTCCGTCTGATTATATCATCTTAATTCGATATGTTCGTGTAGGACCACATATCAATTGCAACGTTTTCATTTTTGCTATTGTCATCCTCTGCACATGTATATGGTTCTCATTCCAGCATTCAAATCCATGGTGCATCGAGTTCTTGCGGCTGCTTTGTATACTTTTCTTTTATTTTCAAAAGGAATTTTATTATCATGTAGAACAATAGAGGCTCGTCTCTCTTTAGCGAACCTGTATTTATTCTGAGTAACATCTTCATTGATTTCTTTATGATATTACAAAATATATTTCATGTATCTAATATAATCTTTCTTTTGAATGTTATCTTTCCCAATTTTCACCTAGATTGCTTCATCACTACTTCCATCAAAAGTGCACTCCATATATTAAGCCTCAGCCTTACTTATACGAAATCTTTTAGTATCTAAGGTATGATCAATGTTCAGGAAAGCGGTATGCGTATGCGTTCAGACAAGCCACTGAATGTTGAATAAGCGGTATGCGGGGTATATGCGGGGTATTTGCGTTTTTACGTGGCTTTCTAATTTTAAATTTAAAAATAAATAAATATTTATGAATAACATTACTACTGAATTTATGTATCTAGGTGGAGTAAACGGTTCTTGTTAGATGGTTGGGTATATGCTTTTAATTGTCTAATATTTAATCACAAAAAATGTTTAGCCATAAAAACTTCACATATTAGACGATTCGTAATAACAAAACTTCCCTACACATATATACACTACATGAGCAAAACCTTAATCGGCATATATTAAAATCTTTGACGATACATTGCATTTACTCATGAAAACAATAAATGAGATAAACATAAAACATTGCATGTATATAATGGTATAATGCATTGCAACTTTATACAAATACATGTCATATTCTTATAATTGAATGGAGGAAGAGGCAGATCTATGGAATTAAGCACCCGAATGAGAGGAATGGAAAGTTGGAGATGCTAGAGCAGTATGCGAGGCATATGCATGGTATATGCAGGTAACATATGCGGGGAGGGCGCATAGTGCGTCGATTCATGAAATCGGTTCAGTCTGCATGCTGCACGGGCATATGCGATCGCATATGCGGCCTGTGTGTCAAATTTCATGTGGTTCACATTCCAACATTCAAATCCATGGTGCATCGAGGTCTTGCGGCTGCTTTGTATACTTTTCTTTTATTTTCAAAAGAAAATTTATTATCATGTAGAATATTAGAGGCTCGTCTCTCTTTTGCGAACCTGTATTTATTCTAAGTAACATCTTCGCCGATTTCTTTTTGATATTACAAAATCGACTTCATGTATCTAATATTATCTTTCTTTTGAATGTTATATTTCCCAATTTTCACCTAGATTGCTTTATCACTGCTTCCATCAAAAGTACACTCCATATATTAAGCCTTAGCCTTACTTATACGAAATCTTTTAGTATCTAAGGCATGATCAATGTTCAGGAAAGCGGTATGCGTATGTGTTCAGACAAGCCATTGAATGTTGAATAAGCGGTATGCGAGGCATATGCGGGGTATTTGCGGTTTTATGTGGCTTTCTATTTTTAAAATTAAAAATAATTAAATTTTTATGAATAACATTACTACTGAATTTATGTATCTAGGTGGAGTTAAAGAAGATCTAAGAAAAATGGCTCTTGTTAGATGGTTGAGTATATGCTTTTAATTGCCTAACATTTAATCACAAAAATGTTTAGACATAAAAACTTCACATATTAGACGATTCGTAATAAGAAAACTTCACTACACATACATACACTACATGAGCAAAACCTCAATCGTCATATATTAAAATATTTGATGATACATTGCAATTACTCATGAAAACAATAAATGAGATAAACATAAAACATTGCATGCATATAATGGTATAATGCATTGCAACTGTATACAAATACATGTCATGTTCTTATAATTGAATGGAGGAAGAGGCAGATCTACGGAATTAAGCACCCGTATGAGAGGAATGGAAAATTGGAGATGCCAGAGCAGTATGTGGGGTATATGCAGGATATGTGGGGTATATGCAGGGTATATGCAGGAGGCATATGCGGGGAGGGCGCATAATGCGTTGATTCTTGAAATCGGTTCAGTATGCATGCTGCACGGGCATATGCGATCGCATATGCGGCCTGTGCGTCCGATTTCATGAACAATGGGCATGATGTCTCACAGACTCAAGATTCACTTTTACTCTATCTCCATCGACTAATACATTATCATCGGTAAACAACGCACACTAAGATATTTCATCATGAATGTAACAAGTCAACTCGTCCATAATCAAAGTAAAAAAGGAAAGAACTCAAAATTGAACCTTGATGTATACCGATGCTGATGTCAGAAAACTCAGTTTTTCTTGACTGGATCATTACACAAGATGAAGCCTTATCATATATATCCTTTATAAGGTTAAGGTACATGTCATGCACTTGTCTCTTCTCTGTAACTCTCGACAAGATCTCCCATGGTATTGAATCATAAGCCTTCTCAAATCAACAACAATCATATGGAGGTTTCTCCTATTAGTCCTATAAGTCTATTGTTCTCGTTAACATGTGAATAGCTTCAGTTGAGTGACCTGGCATGAATCCGAATTGATTTTTTGTTACTTTGGAAACTTGCTTCGGCCTTTATTCGAGCACATGTTCCCAAATTTTCATAGTATGACTCATCAATTTAATATCTCTGTAATTCGAACAAAAGAAAGAAAAAAGATGAAAAAAATAAATCGATAAAATAAAGAGGGCGGTGGGGAGTAGAGAAAAAGAATGCAAAAAAGGGAGAAAAGGATTTAAGAAGATAATGGAAAAAGACGAAAAATGAAGGTTTTTACCCCACCCGCTCGTCAACTTTTCTGGATACTTTCATTTTCCCAAGAGGTACGAGAGAAAAGGCAGTGTTAGAATAGAGCTTGAGTCTACCTTTTATTTGAGATATCTTTGGGGGCACCCATTGTTTTCCCCCTTGTTAAAAGAATTTGTTTGACTCCATCTTGCTTTGTTTGTTGCATATGACATTTCCTAACGTGGTTAGTGCCACAATAGAGAAATTAACAATGAAAAATACTGAGGTGACAAAAAGGGGGAAGCAAAGGAAAGAATATAGAAAACGGAGGAAAAATAGGGATTCGAAGGAGAAAAGGTAGATGGTGAATAATGTAATCATCTTTTCGCACTTCTTGGGATGTCTGAGCCTACTCATGAGTTTCTCAATATGAGTGAAGTTCTTGTTTGAGAAAGGCATACTTGGTTGAAGGTGCTCCTCTCTGCTATCTTGCAAAATTTTTAGTAAAGTATAACAATTTTACTAGCTTATATGTAGATGTCTCTACATTCACAATTAGTCTTTTTCAGGAACACCTTTGTTGATGCCTTGAGCCTGTCACTGGTGATTCTCTTCTCCTCTCCAACTAAATAACTTGACTGCATGCTCATCAGCCCTCTACCTAGTTATCACCCCCACAAAAAGAGATGTAAGGAATGGAGAGATGATTCTTTCTTCTTTCACATTTTTAATAAAGCTGTGCATTACGCTCTCCTTCTTGAAAGATCCAATCAAGGTTTAGGAAAGCGGTATGTGTATGCATTCGGGGAGGTCACCAAATAGTGATTAAGCGGTATGCGGGGGCATATATGGGGTATATGCGGTTCTAAGCGTTTTCTTTTTTTTATTAAAAATAAATAAATGTCTGCATTAGTAGCTACAATTGAACTAAATTTGCGAACAAATGTGGTCCAATAGAAGATCTAAGAAAAAGAACTTTCAACTAGATATCAAAACAATCCCTCCACCAAATATCAGAAAAGTTAGCACACATACTAGCTGACAACAATTGCCAAAATATGCAAGTATACAACATAAAACCAAAAATCAACACAAATAACATCAATAATTTACTAACTAAGAATTCAAAAAAAGACATGTAAATTAATGAAGCTATATTTTATATAAAGTTTGACATCATTTCCAAAGAATAATGGATGTTTATGATTTAATTTGGCTTCAAAAAAATATATTTAAACATTCATAATAGACCCATGATTCATTCAATTAGGGTTTATAAATGGATATGTTGGACTTTGTGATTTATGTTATTCAATGTAACTTCAACAATTATCAGACTCACTAAACCTTAAGCGACCACACAACGCCCTATGTGCATGGGCCACATACTACTGTGCTTGAGGTATGTGGTGCGCCAAGAGGGGCGCATTTGCATATGAGGCCGCATGGACCGCTTTAATGAACATTGGATCCAATCATGGCCTCAAATTTGAGCAAAATTCGGTCGAATTTCTGTCGAATATCAATATCCAGTCGAAATCGAAATTCGACCGAAATTTACGAAATGACCGAAATATGGGGACATGACAAAAAATGACCGAAATGACCGAAATTTCAGTCGAAATTCCACCGAAATTCTGTTTTGATCGATACCGAAATGGTGACCGAAACCGACATTTAGGGCCTTGGATCCAATCATCACTTGATTTATTCTTTATACCATATGAACTGGAATTGTGGCTTGTGTTTTTTTTGTGGCTGTGGATCGATACATAGACTCTCATCGCTTGTAATCCCTGATTGGATACCTGAGGATCTTCGTGGGTTTGGAAAACATCCTAACTAATTGTCACTGCCCACACAACTTTTAAGTTTCGATATTGTTACCATGCTCTTCTTTTCTTCAAACTATTGTTTTCCAAAGTAGCAATCACTGCTGCTGTTTGTTGGAACAGAAGTACTCCAACTGCATCTCTCCAGCAGTCTCTATAGGGGTGCTTATCGTAACAAGGATACCTTCATTTTAAAAACATAAACCTTGTCCATCCTTTTTGGAAAAGGTTTGAAGGAATACTGCAATAGCATCCAAATTTGGTTTGAGATGTTCGCCATCTATCTTTGTATCACCAGCCAGACGTAGCTGGTTTTCTTTGGAATGATGTTGACTACTACTACCACCTCTAGCTACAATGAAAAAAAATCATTCTTGATCATGATATTAACCAAGTCCAAGGTAAATTCCATTACTTCATCAGCTGACTTCTCCAGAAGTGCTCTTTCCCGGAACTCCATTTCTAACTTCAGGAGTGCATTTGTATTCTTTCTCAAGAAGACCTATTTCTTTTAACCGTTTCTTCTTTTTCATCCATTTTCTCATCCACTTGACCATTTGAACATAAGTTCGCTCATTGGGGATCTACGTTTTGTTCTGTAGTCGAAACTTGTTTAGGTCAAGGTTCAAGATATCAATATCCATATCGTATCAGTAAACTCTGTAAAGGAATATGTTGGCGATGTATCGGGATATATCAACACTTCCTGTGGAAATATACGAAATCGTGCAAAAAGCTTTTTTCCCAAATTAAGATCATTGTAGCTTTTAAAACAATTAGTAACATACAAATACACTCATATATGCAAGATGGGTGTGTATATAACAAATTAATGACATTATATCGCATATATCGTATACATAAGACCCTTCTGAATGCTGACTGACATCAGAAAGGGAATTATAAAATTCATGTAATAAAAACTTATAGTCATATAGGATGTATATTTAGCACATCAACATTACAAAGACGAAGCTATCTTGGAAAGCAAAGAAACAGGTACACTAATTATAGATTATAAATTCCTTTTTTTCTTAATAAGCACAAATTTGAAAGAAAGAAGAAGAATTAAAATGGATTAGAAACTTAACTTTCTACTTGAATGAAAAATATCTATAACAAGTGGAAATCTGGATCCATATCACTAGATTACCAATACTTAATATGTAATACCTATTGAATATTAGTATAGTAAGATATACATTTGTCTATATGGATTTTCCTCGATCAATTTTGGAATTGTTTGATCTCCATCACCAAATAGGGGGGCAAAGCCCCACGCTAAAAAAATGAGTATCGCTATCCAAAATCTGAATATCTAGTTTTGTTAGGTTTGTATCGGAATGTGCTCATACCAGGATTGTGCAGCTGTACAAAATTTCGAACAAAACCATTCATAAAAGTTTAAAAATTTAAAAAAAAAAGCATTCCAAACTTTTTCTATCATGTAAATAAGCAGCAACATCAGGCAATATAATTGATGTCAATGATAAAGCACCAACATTGGCATGATATCGACGTTATTTGTCGAAATAGTGGAATTTTTACTTTGAAATCTTTATATTTCGTCGATATTGTTGATGCAAGATAACATCACCGATATATCTTGGATATCCTGGAAAAGGATATGCTGGGAAATATCGATATATACTCGATATATTGAGTTTGTTTCTTCAGCAAAATTTGGAATCTGCTATTGTTCCCAATCATCCTGAATAGGCTATCCTTCAGCATCCCAAGATTCTCCTCTTTTATCCTGTCTTTGACATATCTGAATTAATGTAAGGTGTGATGAATCCCACATGAATGCAGAGTGCAGACAATACTGGATAGCTTTTCATAACCTGCTTTTTGCCATGGGTAACTGACTTCCATTATGAAATATTACGTGATTTTCCCTATTTGTGAAAAAACGTTGAATTTTTTTTGCTAATTCCCTAGGAAGATTTAAAGCATGTTTTTGCGTACCCAGATTTTTCATACTGTCTATCTCTCAATTATTTATTTTGTGTAGCTTTTGTATAAATTAATCTCTATGTTATTGGATGTATCTATATAAATCAATTTTTTTAAAATAAATAATGAAAAATATTACATATTGATTAATCTTTAGTCAATAATCTTACAAGTGATCACTATATAATGATTTTTGAAACCTTTTATTAAATTCATGTTTCCCAGAACATCTTTAGGATGACAATCTTTAATCATCATATGATGCATACTCGTCATATCTCACAATCTATCCTCTCCACTACTGATAGGAGTATAAATCTTACTTATTTCATCATTTAGGAGTTGTTGCCTAGTTAGGACCTTAATTTATTTGAAAAAAAATCTTTTTAAGCGCTTCAATGAAATTATGAAATTGTACAATTGCTATTGTTACACATTTATATATTATTTAATTGTGTCTCTTAACTTTCATGGAAACCTCTTGTGAGGGGATATGTATGGCTATGCATGGGACATTTAGTGTGGTCCAACTCCCAAAGCATTTAGTGGTCCGACTCCTAAAGGGTTATTTGACTTTGTGGTCATAGAGATATGGTAGTTTTGTAGTCAGCCATCTTTTGCAACTTTACCATGCATTAGTTGTCTCTGTCAGTTTGTTTTATGATTGGCAATGTCAGTAGGTGTAGAAAATGTATTAAGAGCATGGTGGCATCATTGATTGTTCTTTGGAGTCTGCTTTTCATCATCTCGTGTGCTATATTTGTTCGTACTTTTTCATAAATAGCATTATCTGACCTTTCATGCAAGGCTCTGCAGTTTTTCGTTTTGGGCAGTATAGATAAAACTCTACATGGAAGAACTGTTCTCTTTTCATAACATGCATGCCTTGCCTTGTGCATGGATGAGCATCTGGTGTTATTGAGCTTTTCAATAGGTTTGAGGCTTCAGTTATCCTTATAACTACTGGCTTGCCCTTGTATACTGTCGATCTGTTGAAATTTTATGATCTAAATAAATTAACCAGATGTTTTTATGTTAAATCCTCACTGTCTTGATCTCTTGATGTTAATTTTGTTGTTTTTTTGACAATGTGAAAAACTATGCATATAAACCTGTGCTTGCCTGCTCCTATGACTTTTCTTCCATCTTGCAGACCTCTGATAGCTACTAAAGGGATCACCCGTGCACCTGATCAGAAATCATCTGCCATAATAGGCATGCTCTCTATCGATAAGTACTCCAAACAAAGAAAATTCAAGGAGGATCAGGTGATCACCATCTTCGCTTCGTAATGGCATATCATTTTTCAAACACGCTTTTGCAATCTTTCTTAGCATGTATTAATATCTTATATATGTACTTACACATTTTTTCTTTAAATTCTCTCTTGGTTCTTTAGAGGAAAGCTGCATTTGCATCGCATTATTCTCAAGCGAATACAATTGAATATGAGATGGCGATTGAATGGATGCTATTGCATACCAAGATGGAGAGTTGGTGGGAGGAGTTGCATGAGGTACGCTTTGTTTTTGTTGATCCATGTATGTACATGTATCGTGCATTCTTTTCTTGTTAATGTCCCGGGACCCCTTGTGAAGCTGGGGGTGACGGTTAGAAACTGTAACTGCCCTCGGGTAATATCTTGTGACTGGGACTTGGTTCTCCGACAGCAGTGCCCTAAAGAAGTGCCTGCTCCCCATCAGTTGGGACCACTGGGCCATGTCCCACAGACTCATTTTAGCATGGGGGTGTACATGTACCCTTTAGGCCCATGTTTGCTAATTTATGCTTGTCTCAGTTCATTGTGTTACTTTCTATTGATGTGATCAGACCGAACCAGACCTTATATTGGACCTAATAATTTGTTATATTAGAAATTTGGATATGTTTATCATTCTTGAGTTGTTTCTGTAATATGTAGGTGTTTAGTCTTTTAACTGTCGAGGTTGTTGCAAGCCTCATCTTGATCTTCCCCATATGATTTTCTAATCTGTAAATCTCTCTCCTTACCTGGATTGTTCTGCGCTCTATTATAAATGTGAACGCTCGTAAAAAACAGTCATTTGCATTATCCACTTATGTGCTGTATATGACATTGATCGATGTTCTTGATATTTGCCCATTATACCTTTGAAAATGAACAGAATTGTGTGTGTCAGGCTTATTTCTTTTGCATACGTCTATTTAGCTGTGCTGATCTGGTATTTGTTTATGCTTCCTTTGCCCCCAATAGTGATGTTCTTACTATATGCTCTGTTTCAGGCAAATCGACAAGAGATCAAGAAAGTTGCTAGCCATTTGAAAACAAAGTAGAGAAAATCAGCATGATATTGAGATTGTTAGCAATCTAATACGAGGTAGCCGAGGACGTCCACTACTTTTGGCCTATTAAGATCCAAACCACCTCCTTGTGGCGGTTTCAGAGGCATCCATCAACTGCTAATTTTGTTTCCTTGATCTCGACTGCAGAGGCTGCTAATTAGATGTTCTAACACCTTTTCCCCCATTTGAGTAATCCGGGGATCTTATCGAGATATGTACAGAACATCATGTAATGGACCTTTTAAAATGGCACCAATCAAGTGATTCTAATTTGTATAATTGGATGTTATAATGGTATGCTGTGTGAACTTGGTCAAAAGTTTTTTTCATATCCTTTGCTCCATAGTGACCAAGTTAATTCCCAAGTTGGTACATTGCTGCGGCAGTAGTTCGAAATTGAGATGAGTAGGAGTGATGCATTGTAATAGCTACATGATCCCCAGTCTCAGTGTGATGTTTGAATTTATTCGTTATTTATGAAGTACATGCGGGTGCTGAGATCCATTTAGAATTATATGCTCAAGCATAGAAAACCAAATTATTCACTTTAGAAAGTACAGTGATGATTTTAGTTCAATCTCATTGAATGTTGGTATAGTAATAGTTCGAATTCTTCACTAATGTTGTCCAGGATGTTTACGCGATCAGGCTATATAAAATTATTCTTTCTAAGTTGAAGCTCAACGGAAAGGTGGATGTTGGTTTACTGCAAAAATGTGACCTGTTATTTAGATTGATCAAAAATTTCAAATTTGATCAATCAAATAAATAAACTATGAAGATTTTGGCTGAACTTTTTTTCAAACTTAGTTCTAAGGTTGAATAACATACACATGATCGCAAGACTTTGCAAATTCCAAACAAAAAAACACTTGGTGCAAATCATTTTCAGCGGTGTCTCAAATTTCATGATTGCGAAATTGGTGAAGTGTGGTTTAATGAAGGATTGTGAAAGTCAGGACATTGATGGAATCGACGAGCCATTCATCGAGGATTGCGAATGATTTTCTGATTTTTGGAAATTTCCAGCGTCATGACATGATCCATCTAAGAGGACAAGTCATTTGTCAAACGCATGGTTTGCTAAATCATGCCTATATTGTCTTATCCATAAACTGACAGAATAATAATCTCGCCCCCTACTTTGTCACGAAGAAATCTTGTTCCAGTGTAAAACACAATAAGATCATCAAGTTATTATACATCACTTCCTTCTTACTGCTAACACACAGTGATTGATTAATAAATATGAACATTTTTAACTATGGAGACATGATCACTGTAAGAAGAAAAAAAACTGCATAGAAGGTTATTGTTTTTATTGAGTATCACTTAATGGGGATAGAAGGTTATTGTGGATTAATGGGGAATATCGTACCTTAAAAACTGCATCGTGGATTAGTGGGGAATATCGTACCTTAAAAACTTGACTCCTTGGTAACTCCGTCCGTAAAGAACGACGCACTTGACGCTCCGTTTGCAATGAAAACCACACACGGGGTTGACCCGGACGATCTCTATGCGATTTTGACTTTGGATCGTCGGTTCGATGCGCTCCGGCAACCTCCGGTAAGGGAGAGAAAGGAGGAAGAGGGCATGTCGAAGGGGAGGGGGATAGGGTTTTATGCATTTTGGACGAGAGGGGACTGAGTATATGGGTTATGACTCGGATTCGGATCCGAATATGACATGAACCCCTTCTCACTAAAATAGTCTTAACTAAGGCTTCCGAACTCGAATTTTCACGTTCTTAGTCTCATTGGAAAGATCTCAATGAGTACTACATGATAGAATGTTCAAATGAATTTTTGGACACTAGATAAGTACATAATTTGAAATTATGCCCAGGTTCAATCAATTTTGCAATCAAGCCCAGGTTCAGATTTCGATGTTCTCACATGCAATGCATTCAAGTTTATGTTTATTACAATGATACATGTAAATACAACATACACACATAAATTCAATATATTAAATATCATATCTAAATCTAAGAGAAAAAGATACATAATATTATTAGTGTCCATATTTTAAACTTTGAAAACTATTTATATTCATATCTATATATAGTACATTTTTATGCATATCGATATTCATATCCATTCAGTATATATAGGATATTGTACAATATTTTTATATCTCAAAAGTTATAGTTATATCAATATTCATATATTTATCTATATATATTTTAATAATCTATATTACAGAGTTATTTAAAATAATAAATTTAGAGGGTATAGATATAAAAAGACTTAGATGTAATTGAAATTTACCCATCCAAATTGGCATTTGGGGTGCTATTTTGGATCCTCTCCCAAATCGGCACCTCACGTCCCAATTGATACCTAAATATTATTTATTTGAAATTCATGCCTATTTATTTAATATTGATTAAAGTGATAACTATTTCTTAAAAAGGTTCCCCCATTGGCCCCTCCCTTTTTATCGATATAAAATCCCCCTCCCCATCTCCATTTCCCCACATCTACTCCTCTTGCTCCAGATTTCTTCTTCTCAATCCTCTCATTTCTTCTTCTCAACCCTATCAATCTCTCTCGGATTGTTTTTCTCCCATCTGGCTTTCGTTAATCTTATTCGAGTAAGTGAGAATTGAGAAATTCTTTTTTTCTTAACTATTTTTTGTAGGTTTTTTTGATTAAATATAGAATACTATATTTTTGTGGGTATTCTATTATATCTCATTATCTATTCATATATATTTGCTCACTTTGAAGATTATCTTTATTCCAGATAATTTTAAATTTATACATATAGTTTATTAATTCAAATTATTATTGAGTTTTGTAAATTTAGTTAATATTAAATAATTTTTATTATCGTTTGAATAGGAAATAATTTTGGTGTAATTTAGATATCCTAATATCAAAATAAAATTTCCTCTTTGAGAGGAATTAATTATTAGCCAAAAATGTGGATTACATCATAGATCAAATAATAATTACACCATCTAAAAAAATAAATATTAATTTCGTAGAGCAAATTAGATATTAGATTACGTATGCTTGTTTGTGTCATTTAACTATTTTCGTGAATGTTAGTGTCATCTTAAAGTAAAATATACCAGAAATAAAATTAATTACATGATTCTGGGAATAAATATTAATATTATAGATTTTATTTTAATAGTTAAATTTAAAATAAAAAATGAGAATTTGATGTTTGAGTAGGAATTTTTTTCTAATGTCAAAATCAACTACTCTCTTATGAATGTGATTTAGCAAAAAAATGTAGACTACATCATATATTAAATAACAATAACACAATGTAAAAAAATAAATATTAATTTTGTAGATCAAATTAGATATTTGATTAGGTATGCTTGTCTGTGTCATTTAACTATTTTCGTGAATGTTGGTGTCATATTAAAGTAAAATGTACGAAAACTAAAAAAGCAACACAATTTTGAGAATAAATATTAATATTATAAATTTAATTTTAATTGTTACATTTAAGATAAAAAATAAGAAGTTGATGTCTGAATATGAATTTTTGTGTGATTTAGATATTCCAATGTCATCAATTTCCGTCTTTTGAATGGGATTATTATTAGCTAAAAAATATAGATTACATCATAGATCAAATAGCAATTACACAGTGTAAAAAAATAAATATGAATTTCATAGATCAAATTAGATATTAGATTATGTATGCTTATTTGTGTCATTGAACTATTTTAGTGAATGTTAGTGTCATCTTAAACAAAAATGTACCAAAACTAGAATTAATTACACAACTTTGAGAATACATATTAATATTGTAGATTCAATTTTAATAGTTATATTTAAGATAAAAAATGAGAAGTTGATGTTTGCATACAAAATTTTGTGTGATTTAGATATTCTAATGTCAAAATCAATTGTTGTCTTATGCATGGGATTAATTACTAGCTAAAAAATGTAGACTACATCCTAGACTGAATAATAATTACACCATGTAAAAAATAAATATTAATTTCATAGATTAAATTATATATTAGATTACATATTTGTGTTTGTATCATTTATTTATTTTTCGTGAACTTTAGAGTCATCTTAAAGGAAAATGTACCAAATTAAAAATAATTACACAAATTTGAGAATAAATATTAATATTTTAGATTCAGTTTTAGTAATTACATTTAAGATAAAAAATTAGAAGCTGATATTTGAATAAGAAATATAATGTGATTTTTCCTTAGATATTGCATCCAACAATATTCATGTGTTATTATATTGGGATGGATCAATAGGGAAGGAACAATATGAATGAAATTAGTCGATCAACAGACTTGCCTTCGAGTATGAATGCAAAGTCGAAGATGTAATTACTTACTTTGATGACGCAATCAACAAGTTCTCTTTGATGTATCCATTTCATCAATATGACCAGTCATACATGCCATCACAAGAGCAACATACTTTTGGAGCATCGGGTTTCATTATTTCTTTGCTATAGCTTTAGATTAAGCAAGTTCTCTTTTAGACAACTAATTTTTATAATTAAATGATGTAAAATGTATAGGTACGATGAACTATATCGAATATAACGGGGAGGGATCGCAATAACAACAACCGACATTTGAGACTTCAAGTTGTAATTAATTATTTATCATGAACAAAACTTAGTGTTTAGTTTTTTAGATTTTGAATCTAATGCAAATGTTTTAGGTATGAATTATGCGAGATACAACAGACATGGGTTGTCAGAAGAGCAACTAACTTTTTAGACTTCATGTTGCAATACTTTCTTTATCTAGTTTTCTCAATTTTAATGTTACATTATTAAATACTGAATATAATGAAAATCTATTAGGAATGACTTATGCATGATATAACGGACAAGGGTACCAACAAGATAATCCATGCTTCGGAGCTTCAGATTGTAGTAACTGACTTATGAAATTATATCATTCTCGGATTAATTATTTGATTTGTGTGATATCTAATATAAGGTAAATCTTTCAGGTATGTGCTACGTAGAATGTAACGCAGTAGGGTCACGATATGATGAAGTAGGCTTTGGACCTTCATGTTGAAATAACTTATTTAATTGAATGTCTCTTTCCAAAAAAAGTTATGTTTATCTTCTATAACATTTAATACAGAATAATTACCTCATTCTTGTAGGATATGTAGGAGCTTCGAGCTAGTCACAATTGCTGGGTCATCATTTGTTGGTTCTACAAATCAATTTGACTTTAATCCCTCTCAACTCACACCATCTACTCAATACAATTCAAAAGCTCTTCAAGCCGAAATATTCGCCAATGTTCATCAAGTTAAGATAATGGACTCCGAGAGACAGTTCTTTGGTATTCCCATGATAATACCACAACAACCTCCAAAGACGCCTCGAAGACTATCAATAGGAGTAAAGATCAATAAGCCTCTAACATTAGAGCCACCGCGATAGTCAACAAGCGTAAGGAGCATGAGAGATCACGATACTCTACCAACTGAACCTCCACGGAAGTCATTGGCCAGGTCACATCCTCTTGGGCACGTACCAACTCATTAAGAACGGAACATCAAGCAGAATAAGAAAAATAAGATAACACGTAAAGATAGACATAAGATGATTGGAGATGGTGACAAAGGAAATGATAGAGAAGGTGAAGGATGAGAAGGATGTCTGAAAGGATTTTTAAAGAGACGAGACCATAGAATGCTGTAAAATATTTTATATTATTTCTTAGAATTGTTATAATTCTATGATTTTAATATAATATCTGCATTTTTCCAAAATTATAATAATATAATGTGGAATGTTGAGCTTATATACGTCATGGTCAATGTCTTCATATTCAGTTTCTCTTTATTATGATCTTTTTATATTTAATGATCTTTTTATATACAATAAACATACACAATGACAAATTATTGTATAATAAGATTATTAATATATTCTGTTTCTATTGACTATTTGTATTATACAAAATTCTACGCTTATTTTAACGAGACATCGGGTAAGATATATTCTATACTTCTTTTAAAAATAATAATCAAAATTTCTTTGAAATAAAAATACAACAATTACCGAATTTAGTCTAATAGATTTTTATTATATAAAATTTTATACCCATCACTTGTATAAAAAATATGGAGTTATTTACAAAATTAGGATGGTCTACAACTAAAATGAGAGGAGAGGGGAATGGATACGTAAAATACCCGAAGGGGTGCCTATACCAAATCAGCACCTATCTGGTGCCGATTTGGAGTTCAATATCCAAATCACCACCTGAGGTGTCTATTTGGGCTGGACCCCACAAATTGACACTTGAGGGGCTGATGTTTATTTTTTGGATTTTTATCAGTTGTGCTCCTTTGAGATATTACAATATAAGTTATGCTCCTCTCCTTTTTAGAATATCAGTTGTGTCCCTACCTTTTTGCGAAATTCACAGTTCTGCCCTTTTGTAATATCTATTATGCCCCTACTTTACCTTAACAGAAGGGTAGAAGTGTGAATTTCACACGAAGGTAATGACATAATTGATATTCCAAAAAAAAGGAGCATAATTGATATTGCAATATCTCATAAGAGCATAACTGATAAAAAACCCTTTTTTAAATTATATTAGCATGATACTATTTAATTAAATACAATTATTTTAATATTTATTAAAAAAAATCCTTGTTTGTAACCATTTATAAAGCGCCAATCCCTCAAAACCCCAAAATATATCCCTCGACTCAACACCAAAACCTTGAAACCTTATCTCCTCCAACGAGCTCCGATGGCAACCACCGCCTCCGCCGCCTCCCCTGTCCTCCAAACCCGAATCTCTTCCTCCTCATATTCTCTGTCTCCCACACCATCTCTATCCTTCCTCTCACCTCAATGCTCCCCTCTCCGCCTCCCTCCTCCACTCTCCGCCTCATTCCTCGGACCTCCGATTTCACTGAGAACCCTGAAGACGGTGGCAATGGCGGTGGAGAGGAGGGGGAGCAGCAGCGCTGAGCCTCGGGAGACCATCATGCTCCCCGGTTGCGACTACAACCACTGGCTCATCGTCATGGAGTTCCCCAAAGACCCAGCCCCGACGAGGGAGCAAATGATTGAGACGTACCTCAACACGCTTGCCACTGTGCTCGGAAGGTACAATTTTTATGTGAAGGTTGCAGCTTTTTTATTTGGGGTGGGTAATGGGAGAGTTGGCAGAGCTCGTCTTGCTGTAGTAAATAGGTTGGAATAAATACGGACAATTCTTGTTCTTCAACGAGTTTGGGTAGTAAGGCGTTTGATTGTCAAGTGGATCATGTGGATATGGGGGGGGAGAAAGACGACCTGCTGGTTGGGCTGATTTGATCAATCTATGGCATCATGATGGAGCTTGTGGTGCAACACCAGATGGCTGATTCACTCTTTACCTTTTAGAGGGGTATTTATATGGTGTTTCCTAAGGTGGTCTAGTTCCTGAGGCCCGTAGTCGGGGAAGGAATGTGTTTCAAATTTTGAATGGAGAACTGGGCAGCGGAGTGCGCCTTGTTTGACCGGTTTCCCCAGTTTTTTTTCCTAGCCGCAGACAAGGAGACGCTTCTTTTGGATATTCGGTCAAACGGAATATGGACCGCTTTGTTTCGAGGGGACCTATCTTAAGAGAGAGTAGAAGGCTTAATTCAGTTGATAAATTATGTCAACATGTGAGATTATCCAACTGATGGGAGGGACACATGGATTTGGAGTGATGGCCATTCTTGGTGAAAAAAGCTTATAAGGCACTCTATTTGACAATGGTTTTTGACCAGGAATCTATATGCGAGACTATAAACGCATTTACATGTGGAAGGTGACGTTGCGAGTGAGTTTTCCTTTGGTCTCTAAATAATGACGGAGCTAAAAGAGCATAGTGGATGGAAGAGGTGGATGCACGATGCTTGAGTTGCGAGGGGAGGTGGACATTAATCACATTTTCTTCACATGTGCAGGCTCAAGGTGAGTTTGGGAGGAGTCGAGGCTGTCGGGTGTTTCATTCGGGGATGCATATTCCTTTTGGGAGTCAATTGAGGAAGACTAGAGAGGGTCGAACGGAGCATGGACCTCTTTGTTTTGAGGGGACCTATTTGATCAGAGAGTAGAGGACTTTATTCATTTCCAAGTTATGTCAACATGGCAGCTTACACGCGGATTTGGATTGATGGACATTTCTTTGTGAGGAAAGCTTAAAAAGCTCTCTGTTCGACAATGGTTTTTGCCCAGTATATACACACATGTACATATGTATATGTATATACACACATGTACATATATATATGCTTATACATACACACATATGTACATATATATGTATATGTACGCACATATACATATACATAGGTATATATATGTATATATACGAACACATACATATTTATATATCTATACACACACACACGCATATATATATGTATATATGTATATATGTAGAGGAAAATGGGGCTGCCCCCTAGGGGGAGCTAACTTAGCTCCGCCCTATTTTCTTCAAATTTTTTTTTGAAATTTGTTTCCGTGAATATTCATCACTATATCCCTATATTATGTCATAAAAATTTCGTGTGAAACAGAGACTCCTATGACCTCCATCCAGACAATCATTTTTTTAACGGTAACAGGATTTTTTAAATCGACCCCGTTTGGATGGAGGTCGTAGGAGTCTCTGTTTCGCATGAAATTTGAATGACATAATATATGGATTTAATAATGAATTTACACGGTTTTGGATTTCAAAAAAAATAAAAAAATTATGTGAAAAAGGGGCGGGGGGAGCTAAGTTAGCTCCCCCTAGGGGGCATACACATTTTACCCATATATGTATAGAGGACTTATCCATTGGGCCCTGTGCCTATTAGTGTCTTGGTGAGCACTGATTCTAGGCCATATATTATTGTTCCATTTGCACATGTTACATACAATATATAAGATGTTACTTGTCGTTCAATCATTATTACTAATGGATTATATTGTACAAGTTATTTAAGTAATTTAACAAGTTACTTGTGATACACATCAAGCTACTGATATTAATACAAAAGTTACTGATATTCAATGTAACCTTGTTTTATTAAACTAAGTTACTGATACGTTACCGATACTTTGTTGTTACTTGACTTTATATCGTTCTTACTGAAACAAATATATTCATTTTGTTACTTACAAAAGTTTTAAAATTATTTATGCATTGGTAAATCGTTATTGATATCAAGTTGAAAGTTACTTATCATGAATATTTTTATTAATTCATCGTCGCTCTTTCTGATATGGCTTTTCACGATCCAAATCCATATAGGAAGCATCGTTCATCATTGCTTCTAAGAAATCATGATCAATTTCTTAATTATCATCCATGAAACATAAGAAGTGTTTGAACATCTGACATACCTGAAATAAAAGATGAATTAGTAAACCACTAGCTGTGAATTGTATGAACTAAAAAGGAAGTAGTAATAAGTTACATAACAGATGGAATATAATTTGATCCAGTAAGAATGATAGAAAGAAAGTAATACTTAACAAATTATATGTAACATAGGTAAATGACATCAATAACTTGGTATAAATAAAAATATATATATGAGAAGTAACTTTCACGTTTATCTCAGTAACATATTACGAAGTATAACTAATTTTTTTAGTTTCAAAGCAATATAATTCGAACATGATCCTTCTGAAATAACGTTCTCATAATTCAAATCCAATTGCAAGTCATCCGTTGTCCTGGTGATGTTCGACCCGATTATTTCCGATGATCCTATTCTCTGCTATTCGGGCTATCCGTGCCCTTGCCCGCTTACTTCTATTCCCTTCTGCAAGACGCTATCGTCAGATCACCAGCTCTCAACCGCTTCGACGACTCTCCTCATATCGATGGACCCGGCTTCTTCGGAGGCTGCCTCCTCTTTCATGGCTGGTATGTTTTCTCACGGTGAAGCTCTGCCTTCTTCTCCTAATCGATGCTCCTTGTTTGATGGCGACGCTATGGCCCCTTCTTCGCCGGCTTCTTCGACATCTTCGCCTTGCGTCACCTCTTCCTGGAGCGCGTGGAATGATTTTTGTGCGTCTCCGGCGAGATTTGGCCTCGTTTATTCTCGTCGCCTGGACTTGCTCCCTATCAATGCGCTCTCACCGTTTCGCGAGGTTGTTGCTGAAGCGGCAGGGCTTCGCCGGGCTGGCCAGCATCGTTCCCAGCAGTAATCGGTTGTCGGCTGGATTTTTTGTTGGTTTTTGGGGCCATTTTATGTAATATTAATGAAGCTACTATCTTGGAACGTTCGAGGATTGGGTGACCCGATCCGCCGTCAGGCTTTGGGCTCGCGCATGCGCGAGTGGGACTGCGATGTTGTATTTATTCAGGAAACTAAGCTTGCGGGAGTCGACGACGCCGTATGGAAATCTTTTGGGGCAGGTCCTTTAGATGCTTTTTGTTCTTTAGATGCGGTTGGCGCTTCGGGCGGTGCTATCATTGCTTGGCGTTCCTCGAGATTCTCGCTTGTCTGTAATCGCTTGGGAAGACACTCTATCACTGTGACACTTATTCATGTCGACTCGAATTCTTCTTTGGCTTTCTCATGCGTTTATGCGCCTGTAAATCCCCTCGATAGAAGACTCCTATGGGAGGATTTGAATGCTGATGCTGCTGCCCTGGGGGGCATCCCTTGGATTGTGGGGGGGGGACTTTAATGTCACTCTTATCGCTTGCGACCGCCCGCGTGGCAGAGGGGGCAGGGACCCCGGCTCGAGTGATTTTTTGGATTTCGTTCATGGCTTGGCTCTTGAAGATTTGGTGGCTAGTGATATTTCTTTCACTTGGCGTAATTCTTCCTCGCGCTCACGCCTTGACAGATTCTTTGCTAATAATGGCTGGATGCAAAAATTCCCCCTGTGCTCCGTTTCTTCTAGGCCGCGATCCTTTTCTGATCACTCGCCAATTATTTGGGAAGCTGACGAATCGTCCCGTCCCCATGGTATTTTCCGTTATGAGAGGAGCTGGCTCATGGAATCAGGCTTTATGGATTTGGTCCGCAATCACTGGTCTCAGCTCTCCTTCCCCGGTAGCGCGGCTCGCCGCTTTGATCTGAAGCTCTCTTCGCTTTGCCGTGCTCTCGCTGCCTTTAAACATTCCACTCGTCAGGCAAGGCTCTCGGCTCGGAACAGTGCGGAGGAAATCATTCTTCGATTCGATCGTTTGGAGAACGATAGAGATCTCTCTCCTTTTGAATTAGCTGAGCGTTCCTCGGCTTCTTCTGTAATCTTGGAGGACGACAGGAAGAAGGCGATCGAATGGAGGCAGCGTTCTCGTATTCGTTGGATTAGGAGTGGCGACGCTAACACTGCGTTTTTCCACCGGATCGCCAGTGCTCGCAGACGCGCCAATCGTATTTCCTCCATTGATATTGGGGGCGTCTCTATCCAGGGCTCTCGCGAAATTGGCTCCGCATTGGTTGATCATTTTAAGAATTTTTTTGATCGTCAACCCTCCTCTCCATGGCGATGGTCTGCTGACGGTATCCCCTTCTGATGCTAATATATTAATTCGGCCCTTCTCGCTGGAGGAACTAAAGAGGGCGGCTTGGAACCTTAACGATGATGCATCCCCTGGACCCGACGGTTTTCCCATCTCGTTTTATAGGGACTTCTGGGATGTGATTTCTGCTGACGTCCTTGAGGTCGCCCTCGATTTTTGCAATGGTAATCGGGGGTTCGACAAGATTAACCGGGCCTCCCTGGTTCTTATTCCTAAGTCTCATGGGGCCTCTCGTATCGAGGACTTTCGCCCTATTGCTATTTCAAACGGCATCTACTTGATCATTGCTAAGGCATTGGCTATTAGACTTGCTCCCCTTCTGGATTCTCTTGTATCTCCCGCTCAAGCTGCCTTTATTCAGGGGAGAAAGATCTCCGATTGCTACGCGCTGGCGTCTGCAATCATTGATGGCTGGCATAGAAATGGCACGAAGGGGATTCTATGGAAGATTGACTTTGCTAAGGCCTGCGACTCATTGGATTGGCGCTTCCTCTGGAGGGTTCTAAAGGCTCGGGGCTTCCCTCCACTGTGGATCTCATGGGTTAGGCGATGCGTTACTACTGTCTCTTTCTCCCTCTCTATTAACGGCCGCCCGTCCGGGGGATTTTTCAGCCTCGGAGAGGGATTCGTCAGGGATGCCCCCTCGCCCCTCTCCTCTTCGTTCTGGCAGTTGACGTTATGCCTCGCATGATCCACGGTGTGGCGAGTGCTGGTTTTACTCGCGGCTGTTTTTTGGATGACCTCCACATCCCTTTAATTCAATTCGCGGATGACACCCTTTGCTTTATTGAGGGTGGTCAGTCTCAGGTCTTGGGGATGGCCACAACGATTCAACTTTTTTGCGAGATCTCGGGTCTCCACATCAACGGTGCTAAATCCAAAGTGGTGCCTTTTGGTTTTTCGACTCTCGAGGCCGAGGAATGCTCCTCGATCTTGGGGGCTCCCCTCGGAGAGCTTCCGCTTGATTACTTGGGCTTGCCTCTCTCTCTTGGTCGGCCACGTTTGCGGGACTTTCGCCGGGTGATTGAAAAGGTGGATGGCAGATTGGCTGGCTGGCGGTCGGCATTGCTATCCAAAGGCGGTCGATTGGTGCTTATCAAATCGGTTCTATCGGCTATCCCCATCTACTTCTTCTCGGCTCGTGGTTTACCCAAAGGAATCCGCCTCCATCTGGAGAAAGCAATGAGGCGCTTCATGTGGGGCAAGAATGGTTCGGCCAGTAGAGGCTTGCATTTGGTTCGATGGGACGACATCTCTAGGCCGAAAAGTGACGGGGGTCTTGGCGTTAGACGCTTGGAGGTGGTTCGTGACGCTTGGCTCCTCAAGTGGGCGATGAGGCTTCTTGGCCAGGAAGAGAATTTCTTGCTGCAATGCCTTCGCGTGGCTGCTGGTAATGCATTTGCATCTGTTTTTGGCGTCCATTCCCCGGGTCCCTCCCATTCTTTCTGGCGCGATATCTTGTTCGTCTTCAATTCTAACCGCTCGCTGGTAGCCCCGGTTATTGGCGATGGGAGATCTTTTCGTTTTTGGACTGTGGACTGGTCTGGGAAGGGCAGTCTCATGAATCTTTTTCCTCGTCTTTTTGCGATGGCCGGGGATAAAATGGCTTCAGTGGCCTCTTGCTGGGCCGATGGTGTCTGGTGCCCTACTTTCTTGGGCACGCTATCCGACCAGCGTCTCACTGACTTCACAAATTTATTGACTCTTCTTACGGATGCTCCTACACCTTCTTCGGGCCGTGATCACTTTGCCTGGTTGGACGGGTCCTCCACTCGCAAGGCTTATCTCTCAGTTCTTCCCCCTGTTTTGAGTGCGGATACATCTCTTCTTCGTCACTGCAAGCTCATCTGGGATCTCAAGATTCCGGAGAGGATCGGCGTCTTCCTTTGGATTCTCAGACGTGAAAGATTGCTTACGCGGGCCCGTTGCTCCTCCATTATTCGGAACACCCCCCCAACATGCGCTTTGTGCGGCATCGACATTGAAACCTCCGATCACCTCTTCTTGCTTTGCCCTTTCGTGCAGGCCATCTGGGATGGCGTGGGATGGGTGAATCGCTCCTCTTTGCTTGAATTCTGGGAGAGCCTTGTTGCTGCTTCTTCTCGGCCTAGATCGGACAGAATTATTCCCATTGCGCGTATTTGGAGCATTTGGTTGGGAAGAAACAAGCTGATTTTTGCTGGACAGCGATTCTATAAGGAAAATATATGTATTGCTGCAAATAACTTCTGCTCGGATTGGCTTTCCTTGTAACTTTTTTATTTTGGGTGGCGGATGGTATCTCTTGTACCATCTACCTTGACTTTGGTTTTGTTTCCCCGCTGTAAGTATTTTCTTCCGTTTTCTAAATAAATTGGGGCGAACACCTCCGTGTGTATCCCCCTTTTTTGAGTGTCAAAAAAAAAGTCATCCGTTGTCGCACCTTCTGATGTGATGTTCTCACGATCCAAATCCAACCAAGAATCATCGTTCATCATTATTTTGAGATATCACAGTCTAAATCCAATCACAAATCATCCGTCGCATTTGAAACAGAAATCGAAAATTAAAAAACAAATGATTATATTCTACCAAGAAGGTGAAACAAATCATCCCCCCACGCGAGAGGGTCAATGCTTTCCAACCAATCAGCCATTGCTCCATTTTATGAATTGCCAAGTCCCAATCCGCTTTTCTAAGCTTACTCACAACCAAGGGTAAACCTAGGTACGAGATCGGTATCTCCCCCAACGAGCTGCCAAGCGTCGTCACCACATCCACCCCTTCTGCAGCAACCATCCTTAACGGAATCACCACTGACTTCTGCTTGTTAATATGAAGACATGAAAGATTGCTGAAGACCTCCACCAGCATCGAGTGGCTAATTTGCTCGTTAGATTCGGCCAAGAATAGGACTGGGTCATATGCATACTGCAACAAAGGAATGAAAATCTCATCACAACGGAAGCCCTCACACCATCCAACCCTCTTGACCGTAACAACTAGCGCATCTGCCATGATCACAAAGAACATAGGACCGAGCAAACACTCCTGTCTGTTCCCCTCTACAGTTGGGGAAAGCCCCCCTCCGGTCTGTCGTTCACCAACACAGAGAAAGAAGAGGTAGTGACACACCTCTTCATCCCGGAGAGCCAAAGATCCGGAACACCACATTGCTACGAAGATGCCTACAAGAACCACCAATCCACACAGTCATAAGCCTTCGAGTAGTCAATTTTCCACATCACACCCTTTAAGCCTCATCGTCGCCATTCGAAACAAATCTCAACCGCCATCACCAGACCATATGCCATCTGCCGATCGAGGATAAATGTAGATTATTCCTATGAAACAATGCAATCCAGGACCACCTTCAACCTGTTGGCCAACACTTTAGCGACGATGAAATAGAGCACATTCGATAGATCAATGGGTCTATAGTCATTAATCCTACACGGAGAATCCTTCTTAGGCAGGAGGAAGAAAAGCACTCCATTGATCTTCTCGAATCCCATGTTGCCACTCCTGAACTCATTGATCACCTTCATTACTTCCCCCTGCAACAAGCCCCAAAACTCACGGTAGAAACCAACATGAAAGCCATCCGACCCCGGAGCCCCATCAACATTAATCTCCAAACGACTTTCACTTCTTCGATAGAGAAAGGCACCACCAGCCCCTCAAATTGCTCCTGCATCAGGACCTCCACCCCTCCTCACCCATCCCCAGCCCTCCCTCTACCTTCTCCTCGATGCCTACACAAATGCCCACGTAACACACTCACCACCTTTGCATCGTCAGCGACCCTCAACCCCTCGACCTTAATCTCATGGATGAAGTTCTTCCTTCTGCACCCGAAGCCATGTTGTGAAAGAATTTGGTGTTCGAATTTCCCTCTCTCAGCCACTTCTGCCTCAACTTCTGACGCCCCTCCACCTCCTCCTTCAGGTTGTCTAGCAAAATAGCTTCTAACAACAATGCTCTCTCTTTCACCTCTGCCTCCTCTAGACCACGTTGGTCCTCAAAGTCGTCCAATTGGACCACCTCCTCTTACGCCTCACGCCTGTGCAATCTGTGCTTTGCCTTCACGTCTTTAACAAATTCTGTGAGAAAGCGTCTCAAGTCTTCCATCTTTTTAGCAAATCGCCCCATTATAGACCCCTCAACCGGGCAACCTCTCCATCTAGTAGAAACCGCTTCCTTGAAGCCATCCTCCACCAGCCAGGTCCGCTCAAATCTGAAGAAGAAATCGGGATTTTGTATGCTCGCCAGACAACCATAATATCGGCGTGTGGTCCGAATGGGCCCTTGGAAGCGCCCATGCCCAAGATTCAGGAAAGTGGTATGTGTATGTGTTCGGACATGTCACTGAATAACGCTTAAGCGATATGCGGGGGCATATGCGGGGTATATGCGTATCTATGCGGTTTCCTAATTTTTTATTTAAAAATAAATAAATATATACAAAAATGACTACAACAGAACTACATTTATGTATAATTGTGGTCCAACAGAAGATCTAAGAAAGATAACTTTCATATAGAGTTCAAAACAATCTCTATCAATCAAATATCAATACTTCAATAGAATGGTTAGCACACAAAATAATTGACAACAATCATCAAAATAAAAAAGTTAGCGCACAAAATGTCTCTGTTGTTGAATATAATGTCATTTATCTATGTCGTTATATTTATAACTGATCCTCCATCAAAAGTACCGAATTTTACATATACTATATTGCATTCATAATAACTATTAGTTGACTAAATTAGTTTGCTAAATTACTAGTATATTATTCTTTTTCTTCCTTGCGTGTTTACTCCAATCTCGCAGTACAACTACTTTGATGATGGATTTAAATGGTCATGCAATGCTTGGTTGGCATACATGCAAAAGTAAGGAAAACATTACACAAATAACAAAACAAAACATGGCACAAATTAAAAAAATAAAAAAATGAGAAAAATGTGTATGCGGCCGCAGATACCGCATTAGCCCGCATATGCGGCCCGCATAAGTGCACATGTCGCATAATGGGGGGCTTCAGGAAAGCGGTGCTCTTAGGGCACCACATACGCATATGCGGCCGCACGGGCCGCTTTCGTGAACACTGCCCATGCCCGAGAAAGGGTGAAGTAGTCCACTCCCTCAGGAGAAAGAAGAAACCGGTCAAGCCTGGATCTGGATCTCGAGTTACGCCAAGTATAAGTACATCCACTGTTGTAAAAGTCGGCCGACTAGGCCGATTAGTCTGTCCGACTAGTCGAATAGGTGGGGTAGCCGACTCGAGTAGGCCTAGTCGGCCATTAGTCGGTCAACCCGACTAATCGGTCTGACTAGTCGGTCGACTACAAGGCCGACTTTTACATAGAGATTTTTTATTGTTTTAGTTCTTCAATTTTTTTAAAATCAAACTAATTCTAATATGCTTAATGGTATATTTAAAGATAATTACTTCTTTTATTTCATTATGATAGTATAGAAAAAGTACAAATCAATGTAAATATATAAGAATATGTGTAGAAAAATTGATTTATATATTTAAAATACCTAAAATATTCAAAACCAACTAATAACCGACTGAATCCGATTAGTCGCTCTACTGCTGATTAATCCTTAGTCAGTGACCCTGCCGACCGAGTACCGACTACCGCTTTCTGCAACCTTGAGCACAGCCGGCCGCATCCACCAAAGTCAATCCCAACGAATGGACTAGCGCCTCCATATCTTGAGAAACTGCCTACTGACCCCCACCCCGATGCGGTCGATCGTCAGGTAACAAGGTAAGGATAAAATCTCTGCCGATGAGCCACATGCCACCACCACCTCTACTTAATCTCGATTGCTTTTATCATACGCTAGAGATCTCCTGACGTTTCCCGTGGGGCCATACACATTTGTAACAGAAAAGATCCGACCATTGCATTTCCTCTTCAAGCAAATAGAGATGAAAAATAAAGATCTCCAGTCCCCCACCTTCTCGAAGCCATCCTCCCTCCAACTCGTCAAAAGCCCCCTGCCGACCCTTGGGTACCCAACTCAACACAATCAAACAAATCACACCCCACTCCAAAACTGATCTCCCCCACAGAGATCTTCGTCTCCTGAAGAAGCACCACATATGCATGTGATTTAAAAATCAGATTTTTAACCCCCGACCTTTTTTTGGGTCGTCCTGACCCACGAACATTCCAAGAAAGAACCTTCATTTAAGAACATCATCTTTCTTCTTTGGAGGCGGTACCACCCCGATGCATTCAACGAAGCTTCTATCCAATATGACGAAGAAACTTAGTTAACCAGTCAGCGGCTGAACCTCCACCTCGCATGTGGGGTCACCCATCTCCAAGGCCTTCGAGGCCAACACCTTCACCCTCGTCATTCTCCTCTTGCACCACTTATCTTCGTTACGTGCATAGCAGTTACCAAACCGCGGAGGGACAACCTCGATTATAAGGAGAACCTTGCTCGGGAGCTGCTTCTCAGAGCTTGGCCGAATACCAAGCACCGTGGTCCTGTCATCATGTGCCTCCTCCGCACCCACCTCTCTGCTAGTCGTCACGTACGGTACGGGTAAAGCTGCCTCTAGACGTCCAAGGGAGCCTTCTCACACCACTCTGGAGGATCCGAGACCGGACAACCTTTCGGCATAGAAGAAAGCGCTACCTCCCGCCTAACCACGTACCCCTCGTCGCCCTGCTCCGAAGGATCCACGATCGTTCCTGTCGACCCCATCGCCCCCACCCGGTTCGTGGAGAGAGTTGACGCATGCGGGCACCTCAAACCTGTTAAGTGCAATGTCGATGCAATAGGGTCCTTCGAATCGGTTTCCAGCGTAACCGAAATCGGATTCGGTTCCGGTTCATCCACCTTAGGAACACAACAAATATCCGGTACCGCAAGCGTATCAGGACCCAGAAATCCGGAGCTGCCACAAATGGGTATTGCACAAGTCCCTAGGCCCATCGGATCACCTGGAGCCGCTTGAAAATTTGCCAGGTCAGTCAGTGGGGAAGCTTCTGGCGAGCCATCTTTCGAGACTTCATGAATTGCAAACAACGGTTGCTGAGGAAGATGGAGCGACGAGGTCCTTTCTGCCACAATCGTATGCTCAACCTTGAATGCTTCGAAAAATAATTTTGGAATACCAACCGACACCAACTCAACTCGCTTGAATTTGAATCTCACTGAAGGAGCTGTCTCGACCGTCGCCTCTGCCACCTCCAATAGCTGAAACATCGGTTCATCGGCTTTCAGCTCCGCTACAGCCCTGGGCGTGTCTGGCCTCCTCTTCAAGCAATCCCCAACAAAGGAGATCTCCAAGATCAATTTAGATCCATAATCCTGGACATCGCGCCAACCCAACTTCTTCGGGTTGAAGCCATGCACGCGGAGGATCACATCTGCCTCGTCGCCCACTCGACACCCACTACTCTTGACATCGACCACTGATGCAATCCCCGCTAGAATCTTTCTCACCATTGCATACGATCGAAGGAAGAAAGGCAAGCCTCTTACATGGATGCGACCCATCTATACGTCTTTAATAGTCCCATCTTTGGCGCGAAAAACCCTCCACTTAAGGAAGGATTGGTCGTTGTGCGAAAGCCTTAGAAGATTTTGGCGCTCCTGTTGCCCGAGGCCACGGGCCAATACACGACTTGCCGCGATAAGCAAAACATCACCCTTTTGGCGTGATGATTGGACGAGACAAGGTTCCCTTGAGGGTAGGCTCCCCAGATTGTTCACCCTGATTGCGATGAAGGAGGGGACGCTCTCTCAAGTGGCAGGCTTAGACATGTGGTCTCCCAGTTTTGTGACGCAGCTCTCGGAGCAACGACTGGAAGATTTTTTTCGGATGCAGGCTGAGATCCCAGCCCCGGGCGTTTTCAGCGAGATGACAGTTCGTATGGGAGGGGGGGAGGTTCTCGACTAAGAAAGCCTTTGAAGAGTTCAGCTCTCCAGCAACTGACTTGAATGAGTATCTTAGCATGGATATGAAGGTGGTGTGGGCAGCAAAGATTCCAAACAGAGTTAAGGTCTTTTGGTGGTGTCTGAGAAGAGAGCGCCTGTTTGTCAAGGAAAGGAGGGGGCGTCTGACAGGGACAAGGATATTTTCTGTGACAGGTGCGAAGGCCAGATAAAGGATATTGACCATCTATTTTTCAAGTGCTCGGCATCGTTTGTAATCTGGAGGGAGCTCGGCAACTCCTGGTTGGAGGCGGATGGTATTGAGGGCTTATGGAGGTCGGTTTGCGCGGTGGGATCTAACTCCACGGACGACGTGTCGATCGCCTTCGCAGGCCTATGGGCGATGTGGCTTGGGCGGAATGACCTCATATTCAACAACCAGAGATTCTGCTCAGAAAATGTGGTCTCGCATTGCATAGCGCTTTATAATTTCTGGTCATCTCGATAATGTAGCTTTTTTCCGATTATGATTATGAATGCCATTTTGCGGTAACTCCCACCTTGGGAGTTTACCCTCTCTTTTACTCAAAAAACCCCGGATCCCGTTGCGACTCCAACCTCCGAGGTCGCAAGGAACATGGCATCTGGTCCATCATTCTCCCCTAGTAGAACGTCCCTGTACGCAATTTTCACCTGTTGTTCCACAACAAGACTCTGCCTGAGCTTGCAACGCTCACTCCCGTGGCAGGACACATAGCAAAAATGGCACCAGACATGATCCCGCCATTGACTCGCCCAATGATCCATCATACCGCATCGGAAGCATGCGTTTCCGAAGGGAATGAAAAGGAGTCACTTGCTGACGTTGGCGACATAACGACTCCGGCCAGTGCACCTGACTGCTTGAAGAGGGATGCCGATGGCTCACCACCTTCCTATCATCCTCACCTCCACATTCCCCACCTCCCTTATCGGCTACCCTCGTCACGCTCATGCTCACCATCCTCCAAAAAGATGAGTTAACAAAGTGAAGATGGGCCACATCTATCATTAAGAAAAGTTGAGGCCAAAATGAGTAGTTGGTTCCGACTTCATCATACAAAGAATTAGTGTGTTTTGGATTGAGATGACTAAACAGCATCAGGGGGCTTAATACCTCTTGTGGATGAAGTTGATCAGTGTTAAATGTCATATTTTGAAACAATCGCTGGCACCAAGATAATAATCAATTCATGTCATGTATGTGGAGGATTTGGATTGAAGGGAGCTCATGGAAAAACTAGTAGCACCGGTGCAATGGGAACAACGAGATGATCGATATGGAGTTATATGATTGTCGAAAAAGTCACCAGAGCTCTGTTGCCAGTCAACCCACTTGAAAGATTTCCTGGATGTCACTTTAAATCAAGTGTTCTGGTTGATCAAAGCATCGTTTGAGTAGGGGCACCATCGTTGCATATGATGGACTCCAACGCCACTCCACTGGTCTGCCAACTACAAGGGTGTATGGGTTAGGCCCTCTTGAGATCACTCCAATTGAGGGGCTAGGACTTTGATTTGAGATTTGCGGTTGCTTGCTTGAGACAACCCTTTGATGAGTTGCTTGAGCACCATCACTGTAAAAAAGCAACAAAAACCTTATTTGATGGAGAGAAAAACGTGACGATTAGGAGGTATTGACCCATGGTCTAAGGCCACCATTCTGATGCTAAGTTGATTATGACATAATAACTTAATTTCAGTAAGAACCGTATTTCTCTTATATAGAGAGGCTGGTGAGGAAGTTACATGAAAACCCTTTGGGAACAAAAACAACATCAAACATAAATGAAAATAGGCCAAACTGATATGGGGCATTTCAACAGATTTAAATGGAACCAGTTCAACGTTGGTTTTCCTGTCAGTAATTAGGCTTGGAACGCTAAAATAAACATCAAGCTTTTCAAATTCATTTTTCTAACTTGTATGCTTTAAAATAAGTTGAACTTCTTACCAAATAATTCATGTGGGTTGAAGGAAAAAAAACTGTAATGTACACTTGCCAAATGTCCCCTTAATTGTAAGTCATGTTAATTCACCATTTATGGATTTAGGATAATCTTGTAATTTTCACTGAACTTCAGTCTCTTGCAGCATGGAAGAAGCAAAAAAGAACATGTACGCTTTCAGTACTACAACCTACACTGGATTTCAATGCACTGTAACTGAAGAAACATCGGAAAAATTCAAGGGTACTGCTGTTTTCAAACAACTATATCCCCCTGGATCTTCTATCTTTCTTTATCACATTGTTTGATATCATGTAAGTATATTCTTCACCATTCAGGATTACCTGGTGTTCTGTGGGTCCTTCCAGACTCTTACATTGATGTAAAAAACAAGGACTATGGAGGTAACAATCCTTGTTGAGTTTTTTCCTTGATATTGAAAATGAAGTCCAAATGGCTTATTTACTATAACGTGCACCAGGGGATAAATACATTAATGGAGAAATATTCCCATGCAAGTACCCTACGTATCAACCAAAGCAGCGTAGCTCCTCAAAATATCAAAACAAGAGATATGAGAGGAGACGGTCTGGTCCTCCGGCAGACCGTCCAACGCCTAGACAAGATGCACAACAATCTGTCCAATAGGTAATTATTTGAATGCAGTTGCGTGTTTCATGATTAATATCAGATTTGACCCATTGACAATTTTTTTTGTATTCAACGTTCCTAGGTGGCTGGGGAGAGTACATGGATGGATATGTTGTCGCTGCCGGTGCAAAGGATTCGTAGGCACAACTTGTCCATGTCCATGTTTTTGTCCAAGAGAATGTCATTGAGTCCATGACTAATCATGTTGTCATTACATCTTTGGTGTAAGACATTTCGTAGTAGTGATTTATGAGTACGTTCTCTATGTGGGAATGGTGGTTGCTATGCTGATTTTGCATTTAGTTTACTTAACCATGGATTTCGTTTATTTTTTTGATACTGCATCTTATTTGCGATCACAGAGAGATTGAAGACTTAGCATCGTTATTGTTTCAACTTTTAAGTTCATATCTGTTTGTCGTAAAGATCGCCACTGTCGGGATGTGAGGACGGGCTGTCCACAAGTTCCTTGTTTGATTTGAGGTGTGCCTTTTTTGGGTAAACTGGTTGATACTATGGGTATGCTACTTTTGAGTTTGTTTGGAATGTGGGGTTAATTGCTTGGGTTATTTATTCCATTTAGATGAAAATAGAGGGAAATGAACTAGTGAAGGGTAAGCTAGAAAATGGTCAGTCTCTCCTGACTGGTGGTAGTTAAGGCCGATTGCAAAAAAAAAGGTCTTAGTTACTCTTTGGGACTGTGAAGGGAGGAGATTCTCTATACATGGTGGCTGAATAGAGTCTGAAAGGAGGTGGCTGAGTGTCAAGACATTGGAATTCTTCGGAGTGCTAGTGTACCTCGACTTGCAAACTAGTCTCAAAAGATCAAAGATGACCTTGCAATATCTTGATATGCTGTCAGTCGGGTCTTGTTGGATGTACCATTGTTGGCTTCCTGTTTCAACAACTAAACAATTGCCTCAAATCAAAGCCAGAGATGTACCCTCTTAATTATTGTAATATCAGATATGCCCACATTTTTTTTGGAATATCAGTTGTGCTTCTGACTTTTTGTGTCGTTATTACTTGTACTCTTCTGTTAGTTTGACTGTCAATGAATTAAATTAAACTACACGTTTTTCAGATGATGGTGTAGTTGAGTGGGGGCATAATCATCGAAACAAACCCAACCCCATCCCTCCCTTCCTCTTTGTCCTCCTCCCTCCCCCTCCTGCTCCTTCCTCATCAGCCCACCTCCTCCTCTAGCTCCTTCCTCCACCTCCTTCCTATGCTCACCTCACCCTTGATCTTCGAGATGCAGCCCCCAACCCCTCCCTCTCAGCCTTGACACCGACCTCTTGTTCCACCTCCTCGTAGTCCCTGGTCTCCATCACGCAGACCTTCCCATGCCCCCAACTTCCCCATCGCCATTCCCTCACATATCATTTGCCATTCCCTTACACAAACTTTAGCCCCAATCATTGTGGGATGTAACAACTCCTCGAAGCTTGACGAGCCAAGCGAGGGCCGTTGAAAATATGTGTGATTTGGGGATTTGTCCATGTAGTGAGCTGCTAGCGCTGTAAAGATTTTCAACATCGCCCTTTGGTCGAAGTAACAATCGAAGCTCAACGCTTCATCTTCTCCAGGAAAATCGTAACCTTCAACACCGTCTTCGTTCTTCCCCTCCATACACTCCAGGTAGACAACTCATAGTCCCTTCTTTTTTGTCGTCTTCTTCTATCTACAACAAAACCCATTTCCTTATCAACCTCTGCTCAATTCCTTGCATACCCAAGATTTCTTCAAGTCTTATGGCCGATCGTCTCACCTTCTCCCCCTCACTTCTATGTGTCAAGCACCTCGCCTCCAGTTGAAATCTGTCAGTGGATCCACTAACCTCCATTTTTGTAGAAGGTAACCACCCACTTGCCAATATATACTTCCTCTCATCGCTGGCCGAACTTTACACTCGAGCCTTGTGAAATTTGCATATCCAAAAGGGCCGCAACACACGCTTGGACCACCACCACCATGGAGCTTCTGAAGTTCCACCATCACAGGACCATCGCTGGAGGGAAGAGGAGCTTCCTTCTTTGTATAGTTGCTATTAGCACTGAAAGGGCAGGCGATGGCGCATGCTCCAGCAAACCCGGGTGCCTTTGAGCATCATCAGATGTTTCCAGGGGCGGAACTAGTATACATTATGGGGGGGGGCATTGCTCCCCCAAGATTATTATACCTCACTTATATAATGTATTAAGTTTTTATTACGACCCCTCCTTAATTGTATTGTAATGAGTGTTGTTAGAGGAATGTTGTAGAATTATTTAATGGTCAAGTGGTAAGGTGGCAAGGCTATTATTTTGAAGACCAGGGTCTAATCTTATCTCCATCAATTTTACTTTCTTTTATATGGTTTATCCAATCACTTCAAAATTATTAAATAATTTGATATAAAATTGTATTCGAGTCAGGGGCGGAACTAGTATACATTATAACCCCCTCCCCCATGATTATTATACGCCACTTATACAATGTATAAAATTTTTAATGTGGCTCCTTTTTAATTGTATTATAATTATTGTTGTTAGAGAAATGTTGTAGAAACATTAAATGGTTAAGTGGTAGAGTGGTAAGGTTGTTATTTTGGAGACCAGGGTTTAAATTTTATCTCTATCAAATTTACTTTCTTTTATATGATTTATCCAATCACTTCCAAAGTATTAAAATAATTTGATATAAAATTATATTCGAGTTTATTTATCTCTCCCATTATTTTTATTACTATTTATAAATAAAATAAATTTTATTGTTTCTTTTTAACCATGAACTTTTTTGTTTCAAAATTTCACTTGATAATTTAACCTTTTTAGGATGGATTCAGGCTTAATTTAGTATATTTGTCCAATTTTAAAAATAGTAACAGAAAATACCAATCTATTTGAAATTCCAACATTAATAGTATATTTAAAATTTACATTTATCCAGATTGAAAGAGGTTCATTTTAAAAATATTATCTCTATTTAAAAATATCGTTCAAAAATACATATATTTTTCTATTTTTGAGCATACATAATAGTTGTATACTCGGCCCCTCCTTGATGAAATTCCTGGTTCCACCCTTGGATGTTCAATCCCCTCATAATCGCTCACGTTGAAAAAGAAGGGGATGTTCAATCTCCTATGTGCTCGTGCTAGAAAAGACATATTTGCCCCTATTCTTTCTAAAGACCTTAATTTCCAAAAGTTAACGTATGGGTTATGGATGTATAAGTGATAGAACTGTAAGAAGGTAGGGGCACATCTACTATTTCACAAAAGGAAGGGGTATAATTGATATTGTAATATCTAAGAGGGGTACAAGAGATAAAAATCCAAAAATAAATTAGGAAAAAATAAATGAAATTGTTCGAGTTTTTCTACAATGAATCTAGTTTAAATGCATATATTGAATGTTCTTTTCTAGCATCAATACATGTAATGGACAATCTTTTAAATGCATATATTTAATTCTTGAATTTGATATGACAATCCTCAATAATGTTGCTATCAAATCGAATACCTTTCAATCCATCATGATTCATATTTGATTCCTTCTAAAATTTTCAAATCTTAACTCAAATTAGATTTACTAGATTGAATTCAAATTCGATTCATTTTGATTTTTGAATATTAGAATTCGATTCTTTTTATTTTGAATTTGAGACAATGATAGTTGTCACCATAGATTGTCTTGCAAGGATAACAAACAAAACAAAAAGGCAGATGCGGAATACTCGATATGCTGCAAACCACAAGAGGCATGAAAGAGGGACTCGATGTATTGTGATATTCACATGAAAGAAGAGGAAGCGCCATTGCCTACCTTAACATTTATGGTTCATTAATAACGAATGAAATGGAGAAAGGAAAAGATGCCGTAGTGAATGCATGAAGTTGAAAATAAATGTAAGGTGAAGAAATTTGATAAAAATATTAAATGTATGTTCATTAATGTTATATTTTATGGTTACTTTTAATTTTTTGATATTTATTCATTGCATGATATAACTATACATATACGCATGCACACACAAACACAAGTACATACATTTATATATTTTTCGATATGCATGCATGCATATACATACATATGTTTATATTTACGTATGTAAATCCAAATATATAAAGACATTTATTTGCATATACATATGTGTATATGTATGTATTTATGTGTGTGTACATATAATGTATATATGCATATAAAAAATAAATCAAATTATTATAAAAAAGAATTTAGATTAATTCAAACTCGATTCATTTGAGAACCGATTCCACAAATCATATTCATATTCGATTCAATTTTTAATTGATTTTTTTAATTAGCATCGCTACTGGAATATTGGTGAAATCAATTATATATGGCGTAAAATAGTTTTTTAATACGAGTACATCGAGGCTATTATTTACACAATTTGATGTTGTAGAATAACCTCTGACCGAGTGGTCAAAAACCGTCGCCAGCTGTTACAGAGGCCAATGGTTGTGACATGGTCGGGTCTTGGGGAAGATCGTAACTGTCGGGCATGGGGGAAGGGGACGGACTAAGCGAGAGCTTCATGCCTATATATTGACCTCTATGAGGAGGAGAACAAATTATCAGATTTAGCCTCGCCATTGGGAGCCCCCACCCCATCATCTCTCTCGCTCTCCTCTCTTGTTCTCTCTCGAAGCAACAAGGGTGACGTTCCTCGATCTAAGATTGATATCAGAGCTAAGCGTTCAGAATCTGACGTCGATCATCGATTCCTTTGATGCCCATCTTTCTTGACCAACGCTGCTCGACCATCTTCCTTGGGCACCGCCGCCACGCCCAACACGTTCCTATTGAGAAACCCTAACTGAGAGAATAAAAAATGACAAGCAAGACTCTTGCTACCGAGGTGCGAAAAATTGAGCCTTAACTGTACTAATAATGAACCGTGGAGTAGAAAAATCTACTTGACCTGTTACATGATAACATACACTCCATTATAGATAAACATGTCTTTACATTATCTGAGAATCCAATTGTGGAAGAAATTAGGTCCCATGAACACTGAGAGAAAATAGATAATAGGGCCAGGAGCTTTATGATGACCCATATGGAGTTGAGTCTGATTCGGATCTTCGAAACATACAAATTAGCATATGAGCTCTGGATTGCGTTTAAGGAGAAATAACACTCAAAGTCAGAAGTGATCGTCTAGCTTCTTCTACACAAGTACACCCGTGTAGAATGAAGGAATCTGAAAGCATCCTCGAGCACGTGAATAAGATGGTCGTGATGGCCAAAGATCTAACGACCATTGAATGCACAATTCTAGAGAGGATGTATATAGAAACCATCTTAGAAAGTCTCTAGTCGTCGTTCAATATGGTTGCCACATCCTTGAAGATGAATGATAATATCAAGAGTGTGAACGACCTACCTATACAGTTGGTAATTGAGCAAGACATTTCAAAACAAAGATCGAAAGTCGAGATCTTTGAGGTTGAGGAGGAAGAAGAAGAAGAAGCAAATGTGGTGCGCATAAAGAAAAGACTAGGACCCTTCAAGGAGAATTTCAAAAGAAAAGTAGTAAACACCCATGTGGCTCATGCTATGGTTGCGGCAAATATGAGCATTTCAAGGTCAATTTCCCAATTAGAAGAAGCCATGAAATTCTAAAGTGCCTGAAAATAAAGGCAAGAAGAAGATTGAATTCGCAGTTGTCGTAGAGTGCAACTCTTCGGTTACGAACTATGATGGATGGTGGATTGACTTTGGTGCAATTATCCGCATTGCCAAGACAAAGGAGGGGCTCGTGGACTTCAAGGAGATGAAGAAACGCGAACAGAGGATCTTTACGAGGAACATCTACTTGGATCTTGAAGGTATTGGAACATACAAGCTTGACATAGGCGATAGCATAATACGACTTCAGGATGTACTATATGCTCCATGAATACGCCGTAACCTTGCATTTGTTCCAGTACTGCTCGAGAAAGACTTTGAAGTTCGATTGTATAATAAGCATGTATCCATAGGAAAGAATAAGAAGGTCTATGCCATGGGAAAGTTGGTACCCGAGCATGACCTGTTTTGTCTTCCTGTAATAAATTCTAGTGAATCAATAAATGTGATTTCTGAGTACTCTCTATGTTATTTATCGGATTATGATTTATGACACTTGAGACTGGGTCATCCAGAAAATTCAAAAATGGTTGAAATGATAAAATCTGATCTTTTCCCTAAAATTATAGGTGCGAGGACATTGCCCTGTGAGCATTATTTGACTGGTAAAATGACAAGAAAATCTTTCTTGACGGAAACTCAAATAAAGGAACTATTAGGCTTGATTTATTCAGATATGTGGACCATTTAGTGTTAGTACACATAAAAAAGGAATACTTCATAACATTCATTGATGAATATTCTATGTTCTCTTATGTCCACCTCTTAGGAAGAAATGTAGAAGCTAAAACAGTTAAGAGATACAAGACAAAAGTAGAGACCAAGTTGGTAAAATTAATTAAGACTCTTGGGAATGATAGAGGTGGAGAATATACCTAAAAAGTGTTTAGGAGTACTGCGTTCAAGCATGCATTTGTAGGAAGACTATAAGCCTTATATACCATAATAAAATGAAGTAGCTGAAAGAAAGAATAGAACACCGATGAGTTAGTTAGATGTATGTTGTCACACTCAGGTCTCTCGTAAATTTTTAGGAAGAACTAGTATTGACAACTTACTACATAGAGAATCGAATTCCCACCAAGTCTATATAATCAATGCCATATGAAATTTGGAATGGTAGGAAACTCGAGTTGGGTCATCTCCGAAAATGGGGATGTGTTGCAGATGTCTTGGTACCGAGTCAATTTAGAAACAAACTAGACTTCAAGATATTAAATTGCAAGTTTGTTGTATATAGTGAATAATTTCAAGGATATAGGTTCTTCCATGAAGTTAAAGATCCGGTCGAAAGTCGTGATGCAACCTTCCTTAAACTTCATCAAGAAAAGAAGCATGAAGTAGAGGAATCAGATCCTCTGATTGTCCTATAGGACAATGAAGATGACTTGAAGATAAGACAAGAATTAGTAGTCAATACTGATCATCCATATATAGAGAATGAACCTATGGTTAATGATGACCCTTTAGAGGAAGTAGGTGAACCCACACAACCCATGAGTATAATCGGTAACAAGAAACCTAGAACAAATTTTGCATGGATGGAAGATTATCATTTCTATGGACGCGAGGTGTCGTGTTATATCGTAGACGAGGATGTAGCAGATTACATATCCCATATCCTTTAACGAAACAATAACTTCGAATGAGTGAGAATCATGGACGATTGATATGAGGGATGAGTTGTACTCAATCGAACAAAACAATGTAAGGGAGTTATGTGATTTGCCAGAAGGTAGGCAATTCATAGGATGTAAGTGGGTATTCAAGAAAAAGTATCGAGTTGTTGGTACTGTTGATAAATAGAAAGCCAGATTAGTTGCCAAGGGTTATACTCAGCAAGCTGGAATAGACTTCCAGGAAACCAACTCTCTGGTTGCTAAGTTTGCATTAATTCGGATGATCTTAGTTATAGTCACCTACATAGATTTGGAATTATTCCAAATGGATCTAAAGACAACCTTCCTTAATGGAGAATTAATAAAAGATATTTGTATGCGATAACTTGATGGTTCTCAAGTTGAAGGTCAAGAGAAAAGGATTTTTAAGTTAAAAAAAATCAATATATGGTTGGAAACAGTCTTCATGGAGATGGTATCTCAAGTTTCATGATAATATCCAATTTAGATTTGTTGCAAATAAGTTGGATAATTCTGTATATGGCATGAAGAGTGGGAGCAAGTTTGCTATATGTAGATGATATTCTATTCACGCGTATTGACATAGGGATGCTCAATGAAATTAAAGAGAAATTGAACAGTAAATTTGAGGTGAAGGACATGGGCGAAGCATCTTATGTTCTAAAGTCAAAAAAATATTTGCATACTGTATTAAAGAGATTGGGAGCGCACAATAGTACTCCATCTCATACACCGATTGTGCTTGGAAAGTGACTTAGTTAGAGTAAATGTCAAGTGATGGAAAGTTCGATGTATGAAATGATATGCATGCAACCTAACTTGGCTTATCCAAGTAGTCTAGTCAGTAGATATCAAAGTAATCTCGATCCAACACATTGGGAAGCTGTAAATATGACTCTTCGATATCTGAAAGGCATTGTGCATTTGAAATTGATGTATCACGTTGAATCACTTGAATTAGTAGGATACTCTGATGCAGATTTCAGAGGGGATGTGGATGATAGAAAATCTACATCGGATTACTTCTTCATGTTGCAACAATTTCTTGGGATAGCAAGAAACAAGGATGTGCATCTCGACATACACAGGAGGCATACACATTGCATGCAGCATGGCCATCACTCATGCGATTTGGATTAAACATTTTTTTGGAAAACTTAAGCTTAGAATTGGTCAATGACCAATTGAAATGTATTGTGATAATCAAGCTGCAATAAGCTTGATTAACAGTGGGGTTAATAGTTCTAAAGGAAAGTACATTGAAATCCAATATCACTATATACAAGATATAGTGGTAAAACGAGAAGTTACGGTAACTTATATATTGACAAGTGATATGTTAGTTGATTCTCTAACTAATGGAATAGTAGCTAAGACATACATTAAACATGTTGGTTTAATGAGACTCAGAAATACATGAGTCAAGGAAGAGCTTTTCATGAATAATGAACCTAACTGCAAACATTTCTATGCACTACATGAATAGTGGGAGTGTAAAGTTTTGACTACTGCAGTCAAGTGGGAGATGTAGAACGATCTCTGACCGAGTGGTAAAGAACCATCACTGGCCATTACGGAGGCCGACGGTTGCGACAAGGCTGGGTCTTGAGGAAGACCGTAACCGTCAGGCATGAGGGAAGGAGGCAGAATAAGCGAGAGCTTCACGCCTATATATTGACCTCCATCACGAGGAGAACGGATTATCAGATCTAGCCTCGCTGTTGGGAGCCCCACCCCATCATCTCTCTTGCTCTCCTCTCGTTCTCTTTCGAAGCAACAATGGCGACGCACCTTGATCTAAGAGATGTTTCCTAATCAAAGCTATTATTTACACAATTTAATGTTTCCTAACCAGATTTGATCGATTCTATGTTATTTCGTAACAAATATTATAACGAATTATTGGATTCTAACAAATTTAAATATAGAATTAATTGCCCGTGTAAATCCAAGGTTCCAATCAAATGCCATTAAGTAAGTTTATGTTGACATAAATCGATATTTACGGTCGAACACATGCAATCCCTTTTAACTTGTGTTTGTTAACTATTATATTTCATTTTTGACCTTTAATACCTTTAACGATTTTGAAGTTTAAAGCCAGTCAAAATTACTCTTAAAATCAAATGCCCAAAAATCTACGGATTATAGACCACGATATTAATCTATATTTAAAATTTTAAATCAAATGGAAAATACGTTTCAGAAAAAAATGCTATCATACAAAAATCTAAGGGCTTTAATAGAAATTGAAGATAAATTTTAGGCATCAAAAAGTTATTTTGTTCTATTTTGGGTATAGGAATTAGGGTAAATTACAAAAGAAACACCCTTGTCTGAGATGTAACTCTACGAATTGCGAGGTTCCATATTCGATGAATTTGATCAAAAGGTGAAGATAATGGTGTCTATTTTCGATGACGATCTTGTACCCATTTTGTTTACTAGTTAAGGGGGGCGATGGGATTGGAACCCGTTCGTTGGGGTGGGAGCCCATTGCTTCTATCAATATACCATTTAAGTGGATTCTCTTGATAACATTCGATGGTTAAAGTCATCAGAGATCAGAAAGGGTTAATGATTGAAGTTATAAAATGGAACTCAACTACAATATATATAATTGGTATAGTATACGTATTAGTATATGTATTTACATAAATTAAGTTGTTTTTGAAAAAATTTCATCTATGAAGAGTCGTTTTCAATGTTAGTTTGTCTATTTTAGTATTTATAAATTACCTCAAAAATTGATCATATATAGGTACTTATACCAACTTATATGTATAATGCAACTATATGTATGCATACGTGCGCGTGCATGCGTATGGTAAACTTTTACATTATTTAACATCTATTTATTTCTATTCTATATTTTTATATAGTTTTCGTATGAGTATTTTAATGTTATTTAATTATAAAAATTCAGATTTTACACATGATCTTTCAAGTTTTTCCAATAATACTTAGTTCTTAATTTTTTCCCAATTACTCTTGTACTTGTATATTTCTTGTAAAATTGATAGTATTGTCCTTGCATTATCACACTTGTACCTTATATTCCATTAACGGAAACATGATAAAACTTAGAAAGGCGCAAATGTAAAAATAAAAAAATATTTGAGCTGATATATTAATTTACATGTAAAATAGAAACTAGGTAGAAACTTGGGGTTTTTTTACCAATTGAGGTTGAAGGTTTATTTAGGATTTTCAACTTTATATAACTTGAATGTTTTGACATATTTTAATGTTAATTATGTTATTATATCATTTTAGGTCTTAGTACATTTTAACACTTATTTGGAGTTAATTGTGCATGTTTCTTCCTAGGCTTGGGCTTAATTCATTTGAGCTAAGATGATGAGTATGGCCCTCACTACGCCCCATGTTTAAATCTTGATTCTCACACAGAATCTAATCATTGTTTTATACTCAAGCTTTCTGGGGGTGATGAGTTGAGTGTAGAGATGATGTAGGTGGAAAAGATGAGTTTGATCGATAGAGGGGGAAGAGCAGAGGAGCATGGGTTCCGTGTCGATGAAGATGGAGAAAATGAAGATGTTGAAAAGGGTGAGATCGCCAGGTTTGGAGGAGTACATGGCTCGGCTCTGGTCATCACCTCCGTACTCAACTGAGTAGCACAGGGCTCTGCTCTCACAATGAGGAGAAACCGTACAGAGATGACTCAGTGGATCTCGTCACGATCGAGGTCCTTGCTTGAGACGGGAGGCCGCTATCACCGGGCTCATCATCCAGCTCTCTCTCTCTGTCTCTTGCTCTGATGAAATCGGTAAATTTGGTGGATGCCTTTGCTCGAGGGATGACGATGGCTTAAATAGGAAGGAAATCCTGAAGGGGGATTTGATCGACGAAGAGGATTAGGAAAATGTGTTGGGTTTCATGTGAGGAGATAAGGTTCGATTTAGGCAAGGTTTGTAGAAGGCATTGCAGAGGATAAGGAGAAAAGAGGATCACTGAGGGGGTTGGTTGTTGATGAATCCATGATTCTCACGCTTTATCTTTTTAGTTTAGCTCTTTTTCTCGACAAAATATCATGTGAATAACTGTAAATATAATAATTAACAATTTGCATACCTTTGTTAATAATGCATAATTAGCATATATTTGGCTAAATAAAAGAATAAAGTGAAAAGAAAAAGAATGATGTATTTAGAATAAATATAGAGTGACCCAAACCCTAAGAGAAGGTCAAGCCTAGACCTGATCGTAAGAGAAAATAAATAGGGATGAGCATGGACCGGGTTGGGCCGGGCCCTGAAGGGCCCAGGCCCATTTAAAATTTCGGGCTTTGGGACGGGCACAAGGCCCGTGTTTTTTTTATTTTTGGCAGTCCAAGCCCAAGCCCAGCCCAATTTTCATGGGCTGGGCTTGGGCCAGGCCGGCCCATATAAATACGCATGTATCAAGGTTGTAACTACTTTTTCCCATGCTATTAAGACAAAAAAATAGGATGAGACCATAAAATATTAATCATCATTCAACAAATAGGATGAGATCAAGAATGTTTACCTTCTCTGTTTATTTTTAATCTTGTATGCGAATGCATGTTTATCCTATAAGTTTATAACTTGCTTTAAATCTTGCAGTACATCTTTCATGCTAATGTTTGGATGTTTAGGTTCCTTTTTATATATGCATTAATATGCTAGTATAAGTACAAAGATTTGCAACAGAACATGTACTTCTATATCGAGGGCAGTATATTAAAGAGTAACGTGTACTTCTACTTTGGCTTTTGCTTTTAAAGAGATTGCAAGGTATCTCTTTTTCACCTTTGCATCCACCATGTCTATCTCGAAGAGGACGCCAAGCCATCGTGTGAGTTCTAACGACGACCGAATCTAAATCTTCGATATGTGGTCATGAAGGAAATATCAAAATGCTGAAGCACCGATTTTATCTACCCTATCTCCGACTCCAAGTGGGTTGGTCCATTACATGTGGTACCCACAAAGACGGGTATCACTACAGTTGTGAGTGAGTTTGAAGAGGAGATAACTACCTGGGTACCCACTTCTTGGAGGGACTGTGTGGACTACAAATGATTGAATCATGCCATCAAGAAGGATCATTCCCACTGCCATTTATTGATCAGATTATCAAGAGGCTAGCTGGGAAGAATCACTATTATTTTCTTGACGAGTACTCCGGATACAATCCGGTGTACATAGCATCTGAAGACCAGGAGAAAACAACATTCACCTGTCCGTTTGGGATGTATGCTTTTAGACGGATGCCCTTTGATTTATGTAATGCCCCGGCTACGTTCCAAAGGTGCATGCTTTCCATTTTCTCGAACGTGGTGTGTGATTGCTTAGAGGTCTTCATGGATGACTTTTTGGTCTATGACGACGTTTTTGATGCTTGTCTTGACTGCGTAGACCGCGTACTTAGGCGCTGTATAGAGGTCCATCTTGTATTATCTTGGGAGAAGAGCCACTTCATGGTAACTCAGGGGACGATGCTTGATCATATCATCTACAACAAGGGAATGGAGGTCGATCCAGCCAAGGTGGATATCATTCGGAAACTCAATCAACCGTTCAATTTGCGACAGTTATGGTCTTTTCTGGGGCATGTCGGTTTCTACCGATGATTCATTCAGGATTTCAGCCGTATTGCCCGACCACTCACTGATTTGCTAACGAAAGACACTGAGTTCATTATAGATGATAAGTATCTAGCATCATTTGAGACTCTCAAGGGATTAGTTGTCAAGGCTCCTGTCCTTCAGCCACCTAATTGGTCTCTCCCATTCGAGATCATGACAGATGCTTCTGATTTTGCCATAGGAACTGTGCTAGGACAGAGTAGTGATGGATTGCCGTATGCCATTCACTATGCTAGCCGGACTTCAGATGCTGGTCAACGGAATTATACTGTTACAGAGAAGGAGATGCTAGTTATAGCTTTGCCTTGGACAAATTCAGATCATACATTCTTGTATCCCGCCTGACTATTTTTACAGATCACACTGCCATCCGATACCTCATGTCGAAGAAGGATGCCAAAGCTAGATTGATCAGATAGATCTTTCTACTCCAAGAATTTAATATTGAGATTAAGGATAAGCATGTATTCAAGAATGTGGTGGCGGATCACCTCTCCTGTCTAGAGAACCTTGAGCATTCAGAGTAGTTAGCATCTATTACAGAGACCTTCCCAGATGAGGCGATCCTTGCTATCGCCTCGCTTCCATGGTACGTTGACATTATGAACTATCTTGTCTCCAAGAAAGTTCCACAAGGTTGGCCCAGACAATGACTTGAGACCTTCCTAGCGAAGGCCAAGTCGTACCATTGGGAGGATCCCATCCGTTATCATGAAGGAGGGAATAGTGCCTGCCATCGGTGCATTCCTCAGGAGGAGCACCACAACATCCTCACCTACTACCACAAGCTTGGGCCAGGAGGACATCACTCTGGGAGGAGGACAATACAGAACGTTCTCCAATCTGACCTATGGTGGCCTACCCTCTTCAAGGATTCTGATGAATTCGTGAAGTGTTGCACTGACTGTCAAAGTATGGGCACTTGTGGACAACGTGATATGATGCTGATGCAACCCATTCACTTCTGTGATGTTTTTGATGCATGGGGTATCGATTTCATGGGTCCATTCCCTAAGAGTCAGTGATTCGAGTACATTCTGCTTAATGTTGATTATGTGATTCATTGGGTTGAGGCCATCCCTTCCCGAACCGCAGATGTTAAGACTGTTTGCAGATTCTTGAGGAAAATTATCATTTCACGGTTCGGGGTACCTAGAGTGTTTATATCAGACGTGGGGACTCATTTTATCAACGAAAAGGTATGGTCCCTTACTAATAAGTTCAGCATTGACCATCATGTTGCCACTCCATATCACCCTCAAACCAATGGTCTTGCTGAAGTATCAAACATAGAGATCAAGACTATATTGCAAAAGATCATCCACCCAGATCGAAAGGATTGGTCACAACCTTTGGACTCGATCTTGTGGGCCTATAAGACCTCCTTCAAGACATTGTTGGGTACATCTCCCTTTCGTCTCATTTATGACAAGCCATGTCATTTACCTGTGGAGATCAAGCACAAGTCACTATGGGTAGTCATGGGTTATTATTGGATCCCAAGAGTATAGGAGATCAGAGGAAAGTAGAGTTGGCAGCCCTAGAGGAATTGAGAGATATAACCTTTTCAAGTATCCTACAATATAAGGAAAGAGTGAAGATATGGCATGATTCTCATAACAACCATAAATAGTTTGAGCTGAACCTGAGAGTATGGCTATTTGATGCTAGGTTGATATTATTTCTAGGGAAGTTGTAGAGCAAATGGAAAGGACCATACTTGGTCAGAAAGGTACACGACAACGGAAGCATCGACATATCTGAGTTGTCATCTGATTCCATCTTTCGGGTTAACGGTCAACGTCTGAAGCCATATCTTGATAATGATCCGCTGATCATTGACATTGCCCCTATTCATTTTGAATGAGATGTGGTCTTTGACTCACATCATTTGCATCTCATGCCTGATTATCACTTCTTTTCCGCAACTGTTTAGATCCCGTTGTCCATATCACACATTCTTTTGTCTAAATACCCCATCTTAATCTTATGAGTATGCTATGCTTAGGTTGCACTCTACCCTAAGTATGTGGGGGTATCAGACTAGTGAGTATTCATTTGCTTTTTTTACCTTTATTTTGTTGCCTATACTTAGGGATATTTTACCCTAAGTATAGGGGAGGTAAACCCTGTACATCCCAACCCTCGATTTCCCCCTTGTATACATACTTTTATACTTAGGATTATTTGATCCTAAGTAATAGGGGGATTACATACCTCTATTCATTACATTCTTTGATCGTTATAGTATACCATTCTTTTCACTTCCCAATAATCAGCACGAGTTATGTCTCTCTTTCGTCGCCCTTTTATCGCTCTGACGACATCGTTCGAGCTAAGTATGGGGGTGGGGGTGTCGTATATATTGTATATATATACTTTATCCATAACTCATACTTTGTGTGAGCGTGTTGATAGATAATATGACTAAAAAATACAAAACTAAAAATCACAAAAGGTTTAAAAATTGTCTTGCACATAAAAGTCTTTCTTGCACATACATGTTGTAAAAACAATTTTTGTAAAAAATATTTGTAAAAATGTTTTTATTTTAAAATTTTGGTATATACTTCTGTATCAAAATTATGTATATAGTACACAATTTTGAAAAATGTTTGAAAAAATAAAAGTTTGCAAAATTTTGTTTGTAAATGTATGTAAATAGTTTGCAAAACTTTTCCTTTTTCCTTACATTCAAAATTTTTCATAAACATTAGAATATTTTGAAAATTGCATAAAAAGAGTTTTTATACATATTTCCTTGTATATTCTTCTGAATCATAGTTGACATTTAAGCTAGTCTGGAATTAAATTGGAAAATGGAGCTTGGTCAAGACCTTAATCAACTTAGCTTTAGAGGAACCTTATAAGATATAGGGTTAAGACTTTTCAGGTCCATTAGTGACTTAATTCTTTGAGTCCACTGGGATATGTTCATATGTCATCTTGATGAGCCTAAGTAGAACACTTAACAATGCACACATTACTCTCAGAGACAATGTCTTTACTTGGACCAACAGCTTACATGTAGCTCAACACGAATGAGGTGATGAGGAGGTAACATTCTTTATCTTGGGGTAGTATACGAGGGTAGTACTTCTAGGCGGATTCGCTCATCTTCCTTTATGGGGGGATGTGCGCCTCAACTTGGTCTAACAGTGCTGAGGTCTAAAGACAGGAGTTGTGGGTTGCAATAATGCTTCAAAAGAGGGATAGTCTACTAGCTTAAGATGAAAAACTCCTTATGTTATGCTGCACCATGTTGATACATTGTACACATGCACAAAAGGAATATACAAAAGTTTGAAAAACTCCAAAAAAGCGGACATGCCTGATTGAAAATAAAATGTCTGCCGGAGTGTATATAGTCAATAAAGCAAAGTTTATGTATCACACCTTCTCATCTCATGAAGCTTGATGCGGGAGACTTATCTTCATCAGTTAAGCTCCCAGGGATACGTGGCTACACTGGTCATGATCCATTCTCTTCTTCCCCTCTTCTTGAGCTGGTTGAACTTGAACTTACAAGGGAATACCTCGCTCCTTGAGGAAAGAGCTCCTAGACCGAGGAATTAGAGTTATCCTTGTTGAGGGAGGATGTTACTTTGTCATTTCTGAGGTGGGAGCTATATATCACTTACACAGTACAAGGAAAGATGCATAGTTATTAGAGTTTGCATATGTAGACTTGTTCTGACCTTGTTTATTAAGGAGTCTTGAATATAGAATTGCAGAACTTGAAGGTTGTTGAGTCTTAAACCTATTTCCCATTAACATTTGACAAACGAATAATCCAAAGGTTTGACTGAAGTCCATATTCCAATTTAATGAAGATAAGATTGGTAATCATCCTTGATTCTTTTTCTTTCCATTCCTTTCTTATTTTCACTTCTTTTTCAAATAAGTGTTTGCTAAGGTACTAACAAAGGCAAAGTATAAGGGGGTGACGAACCCATGATTCTCATGCTTTATTCTTTTATTTTATCTCTTTTTCTTGGCAAAACATCATGTGAATACCTGTAAATATAATAAATTAGCAATTTGCATACCTTTGTTAGTAATGCATAATTAGCATATTTTTGGCTAAATAAAAGAATAAAGTGAAAAGAAAAAGAATGATGTATTTAGAATAAATATAGTGTGACCCACATCCCAAGAGAAGGTCAAGCCTTGACCTGATCGCAAGAGAAAATAAGTAAAGAGAGATATGTGTTGTACATATTACCTATACTTCTTCATAATATTTATATATTTATTTTTAACAAAATAAAATAAAATTATTCTTTTTAAACTCTTTTGTATAATCCTATAAATAATATAAAAATAAAATAAAAAGTATAAAAATAAAATAAAAATAAAATCCTGAATTACTTATACAAAATACACATGTATATGACATATTCACTATTTATTTTATACCCTTAATTAAGTTATAAAAATAAAATAAAAATTATTTTGTACTCCTAAAATTATGTTGTAAATGAATAAAATATAAAATATAAAATATTTTCGTAAAAATAATAAAATAAAAATACTTGTACATATTACATAGGTATAATATACATGTATATAATACTATATACCACATATATGTAATTTTATTTTTCATAAAAATAATAAAAAATCATAGAAAAATATTTTGAAAAATAATAAACATCTTTTTATTTTGTATACTTTTTATTTTAAATTCATTTACTATTTTATTGAATTTTCTTTATTTTATAAATCCTGATTTTCTCATTGGGCCATGTCAGATCGTTGACCTCAGTCAACAGTCTCTTCCAGCCGGGTCAAGTTGTCCTCTCTCTCGTCGGAGCCATTTCTCTGAATTTTCATGCCCGACTCCGACCGTCTCTTGCCCCGATTCTTCGCCTGATCCTCCTAGGATCCGTGACCCTCACGGATCCCGAGGAAGGTGCAGATCTTCTTAGGGTTGCGTGTTTTCTTCCGATCATTCTGGACACTGGGAAACCTTATAAAATCTCTCTTAAGCTTCGGCAGCCCTTTAGCTCATCCCCCGCGCCCCCTTTCTTCCATAGACACTTTCAGTGGAGTGAAAACCACTCGAGGAGCCATTTAGGATCGCCTGGAGGTGCTCGGAGACTCGACACTCTCTACGTGACCGGAGCTCCATCGCGTTAAACCTCCCGGTCGGCCGCAACTTGGTTGAGGCCAGGACCAGCCTGTACACCTTCACTTGAAGCTTAAGAGCACATTTCAACCTTCAGATATCACTTTTATCCTCGCACTTTCCCAATTCGATCGCACTTTTCCATTTTGTGTCGCCGCTGATTCCCTTACTCCGAGCAGCTAGTCGGACCTCGTTCCACCCACCTATCCGCTCCAATCAACATGCCTAATCATTGACCATCTTCCCATTCAACCTAAGTATCCTGAATCTTGCTCTCCAGTGCAAGATTAGGACTGATCTCTTTCCTCCCAATACATCGGTGAGATCAACCTACCATCCCCTTGTCGCTTCTCCCATCTCCCTAAGCAATAAACCCGAATGGAGCTACACCCCCAAGTCGCATCTCCTTTTGCAGTTGTTAGAGTGCGTGGAAGACCCCTTCTTGCACCTCTATTGCTCCGACAGAGCAGCTCTGGGAGGGAACTCACCGTCGGGCCCATCCGGCCTTTCTCCTTCCCATCGGAGCCGCCCATCTAATGCGGACGACCACCATGAAGGTGTTGAACCATACTGCGACTTGATCAAGCCCTCGGATCACTGGGGCTTCTCGATTGAAGCTCGCAAGGGAATAGTTCGTCTAGCGCCTTCAAGAGCCATTCGATTCCCTTTCACGCCCAGTTTTGATATGGTCCGTCCGTTCATGCTGATACTTTAATGGTCTGATCATAGCATGGCATCATCTTAGCCGCCCGACCACGATAGCTTTCAGACTGTTGGATTAGACTTGCCACCACATATCTGACACATACATTGCCGACCGCCTCTACACTGTTAGACCGTTTTGTAGAAGAAGATCAGAGGTCCACACGTGTAGCACATGCTTCAGGGTATATTTCCTTTTTACCCCTACATGTTCCTATATTTAGCTTTATCTGTTAAATAAATATTATAGTTCAACACTTTTATAGTTTGGACCTTGAGTTTTGAGCGATTTGCATTTTAGTTTCTCTCAGTCTGTAACACGTGCTGTCCCACGTGAGTTTTAAGTTATTTGCATGGTTTTCCAAGAACTTTTATGTGGTTAATGAATGGATGTTAACTTTTAAAAATTGCATTTATACCCCTGTGCGACCAATATTGAGCATGTGCGTGATTTGAGTGGGCATTTTGCTGATAAAGCCCTGAGCTTTTCTATTGTATATCTCTTCGGTCCAGAAAATTATTATATTTGCAAATTGATCCATGTGAACTATGCCTAATTACATGATATATTTTGGACTTAATAAATAATAAATTAATTCGAAAAATTACCTAAAAATTACTAGTAACTCCTGTTAGAGTGTAATCTTTGTTGTGATTTTATTGAATGAATTTCTTTGCATTTTTATTTTTAAAATCTAAAAACCATTAAAAACATCTCTGTGTAACTTATAAAAATCTTAAAAGTTCGAAAAATGTTTAAAAAATTCCATAAAAATTCCTATTAGTGCCTTTTAACTTCTAAATTAATTTTTTTGAAAATTCACTATAAAAACCTTAATAATTACAAAACAAATAAATTCTTATAAAAATCAAATAAAATCCAAGAAAAATCCAAAAATTACAATTTCAGTTTCTTTTTGTAGCTTTTAACATCTATTTTATCATAAAATAGTAGCAAGGACCTTGGGGTACTTAAAGTATTTTTAACTAGCAATTTGGTCCTGGCTTTGCACTGTTTGGTATTTTAAGTACTGTTTGATTTTCGTAAAATGAAAAAATATCAGAAAAACCTTTAAAAATTATTAAAAATATTTCAAAACCTATAAATCCAAAAATATTTTTATCTTAATTTTCTGAGTATTTTTACCCCTATAGAAAAATCCCAAAATATTGTTGTGCCTGTTTTCCTTTATTTTTGTGCTTGTGTGCTTTATTCAAAAAATTTAAAAATAAAAAAAAACCACTAAAAATGTTTCTGAAATTTGACTACTTTGCATCTTTCTCACATTACTTGTGTTTGTCCCTGGTGGCTATACCAGGTAAATAAAATAACAGACATCTTACATGTGTTGATTGCTTGATTTTTCTCCGAGTGGTTTGATTTTTCTCATTGAATCCGGCTTGTCGATTTGGGACGCAACGATCTTGGATTTTACTTGATACTTAACCCTGGTTGATTGTAGCTCATCATCTATTAAAGGAAGAGATAGGTCGTTCGCGACTGTTAGGGATATGTAGAGAGAGGTACCGAAGAAGATGATGGATTTGGTCGTTGGAGCGAGGAGATTACCGGTGACAAGTGTGTGAAGATTGAGAGAAGGTGGTTTTCGGGTGGAGAAGGGGCAAGGATAGGTTAATGGGAACAAGATAGAGGATGGTGGAACAACTCTATGCGGTGGAGCAAAAGCAGAGTCGACGACATCTGAGGAGAGTAAGGAGGAAGAGGAACCTCACATGTGTGGCACGTGAGGAGGAAGGTTGCGAGTCATGTGCCAGGCACGTGTGGAGGAGTGGGGCATCTGGCATGTGCTTTTCATGTGAAGAGAGAGGGAAGAAGTGTGACTAGGGTCAGGTGGCCCAATGAGAGTGCACCATATGGCATGGTTGACTGTGCATTGACCAAGCTTAAAATACAAAAATAAATCACTTAAAAATGGAGAATGAGCCCGAGTGGAAAAGTGCATCATACAAAAAATATTCGTTTAAATGCAACCTACAATGTTCATGAAGGACTCGAATGCAAATGAAATGATCCATGTAAGATATGATTCCTTTGGCAATATTTTATGTATATAAAATATCTAATTTTGGTTTGAAATTTTTATTTGATTTTATATGTATAAATAAATGCATGGAAAAATACTACATGCTTGAAATGATGTAATGTATTCAAATGTGATTTTTTTTGAATTTTTATGGGTTTTAAATAGGTTAGAAAAATTAGGGAAGTTAATTATGTACAAGTAGATCAGGATAATAACCTTAAGTCAAAACTGGGCTTTTTAATTGGTTTTTTGTTTTTTTGGATTTGGATTTTGTGTGATTTAATAAAACAATGAATAAATTAATGAAATGAAAGAGAAAATAATTATAATGAATGGACTATGCACATGAAATGATAGGTCAAAATCAACTAGAATGTACAATGTACAATTAGGACCCAAAACTCAATTTTCACAAATAGACTCTGATTCTTTTGAATTTGGTCTTGATTTGTAGATATTTGAACGTACATTATTTCAAAAGTAAGTAAAGTTCATTTGGACATTGTATAGGAGAGATATGATGGTTTTCGTCTGTCTTTCTTGAAATTTGGGTTTGATATTATTTCAAATATATACAAGTTATCATTTTTAGGATTTTTCATGGATTATGGTTAGTGATATGTACATCATGAAGTTGTTTCATGTCAATTGGAGTTAGCATGAATTAATTCAAAATACATGAAGTTAGGTGAAAACACATAGATGATTATGAATGCAGACATGAATGCTAACTTATGTAAATTATATTTGTATGAATGAAAGTTAATTTTATGAAGTTAACATGCAAATGAACCTAAATTATCGGGACGAAGCTCTATTTTTAGCTAATTAGAGTGATGAATCATAAATTCATCACCCTCATAGGTCATGAGGACCGCGCACGTAGTGGGGGATTTTTGTGCCCTAGCCCCCAAAGTTTCTAGATTTATTATGAAGTACAATCACACATGCACAACTGACCTGGGATTTGTTTCATCCATGCCCCTCTTCTTTCCAAAATTCACACATGTGCACCGTCTATGATAAATTGTAGGAGAGCCCTAGCGGGCTCTGACAATTAAAGATAAGCCTCTTCTTGGTCTTAGGAGAGCCCTAGCGGGTTTTGACAATTAAAGATAAGCCTCTGCTTGGTCCTTTTTGCTATAAAAACTCTTATTTTTGTTACACTTTAGTCCATGAAGCATCAAATTTAAATATCTGTCATTTGAACTCCAAATTTCCATATTTTATGTCATTTTGAAGCATGTTTTATGCTTTACAATTCTAGATATTTTGTTGATAGATCAGCGGCTCTTTAATGCCTATTATTACGTGAGGATTATATTTGATATATGTAGGTTCACTTTAATTACCAATTAATTTTTGATGAATCCAATATTTATGCCATGATTAAATGGAGAAGGTTGAACTAATTATCTTAATGACATTTTGCGATTTAAGGATTATTCTTAGGAGTTAGAATGCAGGGATTTCAGAGATCTGATTTTTAAAGAATAATGTGGACACTTGATCTCATTCTTTTACAGAATTTGATTCTTGAAAACTTTGAATATCCAAATTAGAATTTTTATTAATTAATATCTCTCAACACTTCTCTTAGATATGTGAATCACTAATTTGAGTAGTTTATTGATCATCATGTTTAGGATAAAGATAGATATGTTCATAGATCATTTTATTAATTTCTTTTATTGTATTCTCTTTATGTATTTTTGACTCTTTCTTTTATGCATTATTTTTTGACATAAAAATTAAACAATTAAAATAATTAAGTACTTATTAATTTTTAAATCATGCAATAAGTAATACATTGTTCCATGTGTTTGACCTTGGTACACTTACCATGTAAATACTCCACATATTCGAACTTGTGGTCTTTGTTGATCTGATTTCCACCTCATATACTACAATCCATTTTTTAAAAAAGGTGAAGGAGACAGAGGTTTCATTGCAAAAGCCACATAGAGAGGCTAAGACCCACTTCGTCGCAACTGGGCTCTTTACACGGGGTTGATGAAAGCAAGTAAGCTACTAGTCGACTATAAAAACCTTCTAATGTCAAAGACGCAATTGAGAACCAGTGTTTGACTTACGTTCGCGGAAGCCTCAGAGCGGAGTTGACTACGCGAGAAAGTAAGCAAGGTAGGTTGTTGCTTTTCATCTCAATCTGCAACGATACCTGATGTGGCGAAAGAGGCTATGGGAGTTCTAGTTAGAGCGAAGAAGTCGAACTTATATACTAGTTGGAAGATCATCTCTTTTTCTTTTTTCTCTTTCTTAAATATCCTACACCTAAACAAACAATATAAAGCTTCTCAAATCCATACTATATAAAATAACTGCGAAATTTTTCCCACTTACTCTCATCTAGGCACGCTTCACACCTTGCTATCTAGTTATAGGGGCTTTCGAAAGAGATTTGATTAAGAATATCAAGAAAGGTGCCAAGGGAAAAGAAATGCCACTTCCCGATGACTTGCGACTGAGATTATAGAACCGATAGCCCAAGATCAAGCGAGGAGTCTCGCTGGGATGCTTTTCTCCTACCCTTCCACAGATATCGAAGAGGGTTACTTGCACGAAAATAGGATTTCAGGATAGAGCCATTCCTTAAAGACCCACATGGAATTGATGGAATTATCCCGCTAGCTTAGATATAGGTGTCCCGAGTCTAATCCCTCGTCTACCTAGAATTGCGAGTCAGACCTATCCTCTTCACTCTTTCCCTGTCCTCCTCCCGCCTTCCATCATCTCAACTCAATCCTGCTTCAGGCCCTGGTAAAGAGCATTAGGACTAATTGAATCCTGGCCCTCATAAGGTCCATAAGTTCCAGCGAGCTTTGAGGAATGCATGGTCTTCTGCTACCTTTGAGAAAATTAGCCTCTTTGGCGGGCCCAGGGCTAGAGTCCTTTCCCATGGATGATTCTTATCCCTGCTATATCTAATTCGGTCTCGCTAACTACTTCCGCTAGGTCTTTGACTATTAGAGAATCTCGTCTAGGCACATCTGGCTTTTCTTTCAAAGAGATAGTGGTACGTCACTTCTTCTTTTGAAGAGTACGAAGAGGAAAGAAGGTAGGAATGGCCTTCCCTCCCTGAGGAGTGGCGATGTAGGACCTTTTCCTGCCGCCCCCGACGGGTGTGCATCTATGCCTCATCACGTCCTGAAATCCTGCCTCTTTCACTAGCTTTTTCTCGACTTATCCTTTCTCACTTCTTCGACATCTCAGTCCAAGGGCCAAAGACTAGTTAGTGGATCTCTAACGGAACCTGTGATTCATCCTATGTTTGAACCATCCAGTGGACTTGGCCATAGACTTCTTCGATCTCAGTCCCCATTCCTCTCCTATCTCTCTCAAAGAAAAAAGCTTCAGACCTAATGTGCCATATGTGAGTGAAAGCATCATAGTGGTGATTATGGAGTTCTTCAAGAAGGGACGGTGTATAATGAATGACCTAGGGAGGGTTTTATGAAGCCCAAAACAAAAGTCGGTATTGGATGGATTTCTTCACTCACCACACGAGACATGCGGAGGACACAACAGTAGATCAGAGCAGATAAGACACATAGGCAAAGGTGAGCGAGACTGCCCCAAATATCTAGTTGCCTTCCCCGCGCCGTCAAAAATGCAAATAGAGATAAAAAACTAATAGATTATCGTTAAAATAAAGAGATCAATGCTTGCTATTATATAAATGAAGAAAATCAAGATAACCCCTCACTAATTTGCCACTTATATATGAGAATTAGCTTGGTATATAATTTCGAAGTTGCTTGGTATATATCCTACTTGTATGAGATGCTAGACTAGGGGTAGGCGATAGACGAAGGTCCGGGCCCTCAGCGAATTTGAAATTGTAGGCGAGAGACAGGAACAGGCTTAGCTTCATTTCATAGCTTCCTAATATGAATAAGGTGGCTGCCACTGATAGGTTTAATTGGGAAGATGACTAGTCTTAGTCTTCAGAGGAGTCCCCCTATAACCCCCCGTCTCAATCGGGTGGTCGACTTTGAGGGTTGAAGTATTTTTCTTTAATTTTTCTGTAGGAGTACCCAAATCTAGGAGTCCCTTTCTACCATTCCTAATGAATGAAGATCAAGAAGAGGTGCTAGGACTATTCTAATCAATTACTATTGTTTTCATGCTCTCCCAGGCAGGGGCAAGGGTAAGAGGACAAATCTTTTCTTTCCCAAGTGAAGAAAGGACTCTTCCCCCCCCTAATCCAGCCGCCCAGTGAGCCAGTTGCATGCGCTCAGACTTCCGTTAGATTTTCGTCTCCTATTTCATCTTTAGTGCTTTCCTTGTTCCAATGAATCTAGGGATAATCCTGAACTCCGCGTTCATCACCTTCGACTCCCCATCGGGTTTATATATGAAGGTTTTCGCACTTTCTTTTAAGGAAGTCTCTAGTTCTTTTTTTCTTTCTACTGTTAAGACAACTTTTAATGCAAGTTCTTTGAGTAATTGTGGACTGATGGTACTTGGAATGGCTCTTTGATATTGATTGATTCTGTATAGTGGCATCGATCACAAAATCCGTTGACATCAACATAAATGACTAGAATTTTCTTTTCAATGGGAAGTGGTTCATATTGTGGTTGTTTTGGAAAATCTGTTAGCCTTGCACCTCTATTTAGTAATGCTTGAGTGGCAACATCAAGATCTGAGCCAAATTGAAGAAGGCTATTACTTCTTGATATTGTACCAATTCCGGTTTTAAACTACCACAAACTTGTTTCATAGCTTTCAACTGAGCTGCCGACCCGACGCGACTGACAGATAAGCCAACGTTAATAGTAGGTCGAAGTCTGTGAGGAAAGAGCTCAGTTTCCAAACAGATTTGTCCATCTATAATGGGAATTACATTGGTTGGGATATATACCGATACGTCTCCAGCTTGTGTTTCAATGACAGGTAAGGCCATCATGCTACCTGCTCCTGTCTCTTCTGATCATTTAGCCACTCTTTCTAAGAGACAGGAATGCAAGTAGAAGATGTCCCCAGGGAAAGCCTCTCGACCTGGCAGTCAACGTAACAATAATGATATTTGGCGATATGCCATCGCCTGTTTACTCAAATCATCATATATGATTAATGCGCGTATTCCATTATCGCAGAAATCTTCCCCCATGCCACAACCAGAATATGGGGCAAAAAATTAGAGAGGAGCATGATCCAAAGTGGTGGCAGCGACAATAATGGAATATTCCAATGCATTGGCTGATGAAAGAATTTGTACTAATTGTGCCATAGTCGAGCATTTCTTCCCAATCGCCACATAGACACAATACAATTTTTCATTTTCTTTGACTTTTGCATTCAGTTCTTTTTGGTTTAATACGGTGTCCACTGCTATAGCGGTTTTTCCTGTTTGCTTGTATCCAATTATCAATTCTCGTTGACCATGACCTATAGGAACCAGTCTATCCACCGCTTTTAAGCTAGTTTGCATGGATTCGTGCACATATCGACGCTCAATAATACTAGGGGCTTTCACTTTTGCACGTCTTCGTTCGTGATCGCCTAAAGAACCTCTGCCATTAATGGCTACTCCCAAAGCATCGACCACACAACCTAACAAGGATTTTCCTGCTTGAACATCCACAATAGACCCAGTGCACTTGACAAGATCTACTTCTTTAATAGCGCTATCACTACCAAAGATGATAATACCTACGTTCTCATTCTCAAGATTCAAAGCGATTCCTTTGACACCGCTGGAAAATTCTACCATTTCCTCAGCTTGAATCTCCTTCAATCCATAAACACGTGCAATCCCATCTCCGACTGAAATCACGCGATCGATCTCAATAAGGAAAAAAGAATAAGACGACATTCTTTCACACTTCAATGCTACATCAGTCCTAATTCCAATAAAAATTTCCAAAGTTTTTTGCGTAAATACTCAATGTACTAAATATGAGGAGGAAAGAGAGTTCTGATCTCTCTTCTTATTATCTACGAGACTACAAAGTACAAAAAGAGGGCAGATAAGCATGCCTCCAGCAACTAGAGCAACACCCCACTAAAGTGAGGGAGGTATGCACCCAGGTTTTGTGCCCCACTTAACTCCGAGCGCCATCTTTCCAAAAAGAAAGAATGAGATCACCGCCTAAGAGCACCCCAACTATGACATCCCTTGCCACACAGGATGTTACGACCTACTACAGCATCGCAATTATGGCCCCTAATTTCGAGTTTGCCGGTTCATCTCTTGACGAAAATGATGAAAACATCATTGTGTTTAAGCCAAAGGAGGGGGCAAGGAAGAACATACTCTAGCAAATCCCTACCACAACACAACCCAACACAACTCTACTAGTTAATAATTCTCCAGTCCAGCTCCATTTTTGAGAGCATGTGACCTTGTTTGCAGATAATAGTTATCAGATACCATCCCCCTCACCTTCTCGCTCTCGAAGAGATAGGAATACACAACTAGAGGGTTTGCAGAGCCGACGTGCTCTAGGTCTGATAGTGAGCATGTCATCATTGCATAGAAAGCATGCAAGGTTGGCAGGTTAGGTGGAGGAAGGCTATATTTCGAGTAATCATTAGAACTAGGTAGATGATTTGATAACCGACTCCACTTTCCTTCTGTACCTCTTCGCTTACCCACCTCACCAGAACTCAGGATTCTTGACAGACCGGGTGATCTTCTGATAAGACAGGACGGATAGCTTTTCCTTACACTCTCTATCCTTCGGTACCTCACTCGAAGACAACTTGGGACTGTCAGGAACTTAGTGCATGCATCAAACCATTAATATCTCTTTGAACTCTGGCCAGAAACAGAACAAACAAGCTTAGTAGTTAGGTAGACCCCATGTATGTAAGTAATCAGACCCAACACATATAAGTATGCCAGGGGGTGAAGAAAGTAATACTCGACAACTAGGTAGGCTTTCACGGTGCCAGCAGGGTCTAAGAAGGATAATGATATGGGACATACACAAGGGGAAATAAGGTAGAAGCAGTAGCAAGGGGTTCGAGAGTCAGGTAGATGACCCCGCTAACATCATGCCTGAGACCTAGCCCACGTCTCATCTATTTCTGAGGTGCTAGCTCGAAATGCAAGCTTAACTGCTCTTTGCTAACTCCTGACATTCTTCGGGATTAGAGTTGGCTTTCTTTCTGATAAAGCTTGGTTAGATATTCCACTAAGCTGGATGGAAGAACGAAAGGTGCAGGGACAACCGGGAAAGAGAAAACAGAGTGGTGCGAAGCCGTGCAGGAGACTATATATTTGGAAGTTGTAACTATATATGGGGGGCTATGTAGGATAGTGAAAACTGGAGGAGAGGTAGTGTGCGACCCGGACTTAATGGCAAAGAAGGCTAGGTGTGAAGCGACTTATCAGAATTGGCACATTGCATCAAATGGAGCCGTTGCCGGGGAACACTGTTTTTTCCAGGGTTTTAAATTAATTTCTGTTATTATTTTTTACTACTGATTTTTGTGTCAAATTTCTTTCACATTTATTTTATTATTTTTCTTGCTTTATTTTATTCTTGCATTTTTCTCTTACTTTAGATACTAACCACATTTTCTCTCTTTGAAGATCTAGCCCGGGTATTTTAAAGAAAAATCCAATGAGACACAAAGGAGATTGTTCATTCTTTTTATGTGAGAGAGTAGTTTATGTTCTATTTTCTTTCTGCTATTGCTTTCATTTTGAAGGGTCTCTTTGAACCGTATTACTTGTAGTTAAACATGACTGAATTGTGGGATACTTGGGCCTATTTCGACACCTGCTGCATGGTCAGGAACCCAAGTTTGTTGTGTGATTGATGTAAAATAGGACTTGCACTTACGATAGAGTAATTTTATTTTCTTATGCATGGCTATAATTTTTAGTACACAACACTTTAATGAATTATACTATAGATCGTTCAATTTAGCCAAAGCGTAAATCAATTCTTCCCACTAATAAAACTTTTTTCTTAGGAGCATTTTGTTGACTGCATTCATTCTTCAATTCTATTGCGCATCTCCAGAAGAGCTCTGGGAAGCACTGTAAGTCTTCTAACTGAGCATACATCATTGTTTTGTTATGCATCGACTTTTCTCATCTCCTCCCTCATTTTCTCATCTTAGTTAAAAGGAATTAGGACTAGTCTCTAGACGATTATATTGTGCTCACTATGACCCAAAGTGATAACCTAATCTAAAATTGGGACTGCTAACACGGTTGATTAAATTAATTGAATAAAATAAACCCTTGTTTTGGGAAATCAACACCACCATTAGACGTAGGTACTTTCCAAACTGTGCGTGGCGTGCTATACATAAGGATTAGATTCTAAATCCGTAGGTGGGTTCTTGGAATGTCAGGTTGTAGGAAACTTTATTTGAGGGTGTGGATCAGAGAAATATCTATCGACACTAGTACATAGTAGTAACTGCCCACAAGTGTTGTTGGATTTTCTGAAGTATTGTTGAAGCTATATTTCTAGTGAATTTACCTCCTCCGGTGGAATGGTATCATATCATCAAGACTTGATAGAATGCCATCGTATCATCAAGACACGGGTGGAAGATTTACTAGTCGGAGACATGGGTGGAATGGCATCGTATCATCAAGACTTCATACAATGCCATCGTATCATGCACACTTGAGTCTGGAAGGTGACAGTTTGGTATTACAAGTACTCATCCTCATGTTAAAAAATGATCTAGTGTGGTAAATCGTATAGGAGGATTGATTTCTTGTTACCTCAAGTGAGGAATCTCTGAGTTTCTCCAATCATACATTTACCATCTATCACTATAGGCCAACTGAGTGCTATAGTTGAAAATCTTGTTTAAAAATAATCCTTACAATTTAAAAGATAAGCAAACGAGCTCTAACGTGCCATCACAAGTGTCCAGTTAGTGAATCTGTACATTTGTACCCATATATATATTCTATCTCTCATGATCTTTATGCGTTCTCTTCTCCCATTCCTCTTGACATTGGATATGGAAATCCTTGGGGAATTTAGTTCAGATCTTGCAGACACTTCACGGAACCCTTTAGACCTCACATCTCCATGGAATAGAGATGCCCCTCTTCTCGAACCCACCTGGTCTTGGGATGGCCCTCTGCCCAAGATCAGGATCAATAAGTCTCTATCAAGGTTAGTTGATCATGGACTAACCCTCTCTTTTATTCTCCTCCTACAATGAAGCCCTTATCTTTAGTAGAACCCCATGTTCTTCTACAACAAGATCAAATTATTCCGTATATAAAGGTGAAGAAGATAAGATGACTCATAAGAAGAATCCATATAAGGATGAGAACAACAATGATCTGGTAATAGCTGTCCTGGGTTGGCTGAGGGCATCTGAGAAACATAATGAATTAATAAGAACTCAGCTAGGACAAATTTAGGAAGTCAACAATGTGAGAGAGGGAGCAGTGGAAGACACGTGCCTCCCAAAAATTGATGATGATACAACTATCTGAGGCTTGTACCTCATGAGGATGCATTCGAAGACAAACTACATTTCCTCTCACTGCTCCTGAAGTTTAATGGAAACCATAATGAAGAGCCATATTCTTTTTTTCAGAATTTCGAGCTAATCTGTGACAACATGTTTAGGCTTAGTCAAGACTACATTCGATTGAGAGCCGCTCCCTTTACCTTAATAGATATAGTTGCTTATTGGTTGAAAATTCTAAGGGAGGTGACCTCAACATGGGTTGTATTCAAGACTCTTTTCTTGAAGAAATTCTACCTAGTGAGTAGAATTAACCAAATCCGAATTAAGATCACAAGTTTCTCCCAATTTCCCAATGAAACATTCCATGAAACTTGGGAGAGATTTAAGGACTTAATTCAAAAATACCCAAGCCATGACATTAACAAGATGATGTTGGTCTAGAGTCTTGTTAATGGTCTGAACACCGAGATGTTGGGATTGAGCGCTTCCTATGGAGGAAGCTACATGGGCCAACATGAAGACACCATCTGGAAGGTGTTCGAGAAGTTAGCCGACACAAGTTGTGCATAGACCACTAGTAGGGCAAACTTACCCAACCCCCTTACACTCCTATAAAAAGAAGGAGGAAAGAAGACTGTAAACAACATGTCCACTAACCAGAGCTCCGACAAGAAATAATCACATAGAAACTCACAATGGTCGAATAGATTATTAAAAATAGATGATATCCACAAATTTACCGACCTAGAGAGCTGGTTTAAACTACCTAAGAAGATGTAGGCACTTGCTGATAATATATCTAAAATAAAGATAATTGTCCTCACTACACCCTCTTCCCCATTGCATTTGATTCATTACATTCAAGAGCAAGGGATAGAGCAACAAAGCACTTGGGGTGGGGACCAATCCTTCACCCATCAAATCGAAGAACCTCTGCTTAAACAGTCTATGAGGAGCCTCCGCAAGTCATGAGGATAAATAGAGTTTGGTACAATCTCGATCCTGTCAACCAATATGACTCCAACTCAACTCCAAACCCTCATCCACAACAGTCTCGTCCCGACTTACAACAACGTTCATACCAATAGTCCCATCCTAGCTACCAGCACCCACAACTTTAATATTAATGTTAGGGCTAGCAAGGTCAATACCATCCCAACAACCAATACCAGTAGACCTAGGCCAGACATGGCTAGGGGTCTTCCTCTTCAGCCTCTTCCGAACTTCAAGAATTCTGTATGAACTAACATGATATGAGAGTCGATTTCAATGAAATATCAAGATGGAGAGATGGATTCACTACACCCAGACTGCATTTCTCGCTCATGTCTAGTCTAACTCCAATAGCCTTGGACATAAAGATCTGGTATTATTCTCAGAATGTTATTTCCCTGAATACGAGATCTTTTCGCATGATGTCACTAATCATATTTCTCTTAAGAGAAGATAGACTGTAACCATTCCTGATTAAGCAAGGGAATGTAATGACATAGCCCCAGTGTCAACACTTTAACACACCTTTGGGTATGAAGAGGAAGAGAGGCATCCAACGCCAACATCAAAGAACCTACAGGGAGGGGACACGAATCCCCAAAACCAATAAAATATAAAAATTCAATAATTCAGAATGAAGAGAAGCACCCCTTGGAGTCAAGTGAATTTGAATCCGAGGACGAACATACACCACATATGGAGGAGGACACATCTCAGCAAGAACCGTTCATAGTCCAAGTTAGAGTCATGTCATCAATCCATGTCTGAGTCCTATACTGAACCTTGCTTTCAATAAAAGTGAAGTTTAAGTTCCTGAACTTGATCACTCAGTTACATCCCCCGGTGCTCTAATTGTTGGAAAGAAGAAAATTTTAAAAAATAAAAAAATGATGAATTGGTAGCCCGATCCTGCAAAGAACATATCAAGGTCACTTTATCTTTAGACAAGATGATAGAGAGAGATACTGCATTCAGAAAATATCTTAAGGTGAGATGCACACCGACTAGGGTTAGCAGAAAGAACAAGGCATGAACAAAGAAATATATTCTCTCTATCACAACATCTCATCTAATCCGCAATGAGCTCCCAAAAAAGAAGAGGGACATGGGAGCACACCTCGTGACTAGTCATTTCAATGATATCAAATTTGCCAGAACCTTGTTAGACAACATTTCCTCCATCAATCTCATGCCCACTACGCTTTTTGAGCATCTAAATCCGGGTTCTCTTAGGAGGACAAGAGTCATGCTTCGATTTGCGTATACATCAACTAGTGATCAACATTGAGGGGCATGGTTATTTGGTGGACTTCACAGTCCTAGACTTGGATGCTCCTAGAAATTGGAAATTTTCTCAAATGATTTAAGGGTGGCCCTTCCTTAGGATCACATGAACCTATTTGATTACACATATGGGAAAATCTAATTCAGAGTCGCTAAGCTATAAATGAAGCAGACAAGATTTCAAAGGCCTGATTCAGAATCCATAACTTAGTCCTCTTCTTCTAGGTCTAAGGCAGATGGCAACAAAGTTGCAGTTGGACCTTGAAGGAAGAACTCGACTGTAGTAGAAGAATCCCTCTCATCTAGAGAGGACATTATCGACATTATATTTTGCCATATCATTCAAGAGAACACTATATATGCACGTCCTACACTCTTGGAAACTCAAAGATCTATCTTGATATGTCAGTTCCATCTCTCTCGAGATAATCAGGGGGTGAGGAAGATGGGTCAGACATAACTTCTGTTGAAATGGGGCACATTTTTTATGATCTGACCCCTAAAGTGTTCAGTTGGTGCCAACAACAACCATGCAAGATCCAACCGCATCAACAACACAACCATATTCAGTAATGATAGAACCATATTTCTTAGATGATACATATTTACTCAAGTTCTAACCACTTCCCCTAATCTCAAATACGCCATCCTTGCAGGACCTAAGAAAAAGTTTCCAATCATTATCATCTCACATTTGATCAAAGACCATGAATTCCGCATGCTAAAAGTACTAGAGAAGACTGTAATATCATAGGTTGATTGTCGTATCTCCAAGGGATTAACCATGCTCTATGTTCACACAACATATACCTTGAGGAGAGTTTTGCCCTCTCGTGAATTCCAATATAGGCTAAATCTAAATTTATAGGAAGTGGTGAAGACTGAGATAGAGAAAATGGTGTGGAGTAGGATTCATCTATCCCATCTCGGACTCCAAGAGAGTGGAACCCTTACATGTAGTCCCGAAGAAGTTAGGACTCCATATTGTCACTAATGAGGAGGGAGAGGAGATCATGACATGAGGATCTACGCCGTGGCATGTTTGTGTGGATTACAAATGGTTGAATGCTGCAATGAAGAAGGGAGACTTCCCATTGCCATTTATTGATCGGATCTTGGAGAGACTGGCTGGGCGGGAATACTTCTACTTTTTAGATGGGTACGCGAGATGCAATCAAGTAGCCATCACTCCTGAGGACTAGGAAAAGACAACATTTACATGTTCTTTTAGTACTTAAGCATTTAAACACATGACTTTCAGGCTTTACAATGCCCCTAGCACTTTTCAGCGGTCCATGATTGTCGTATTCATCGAGATGGGTGGGTATTTCTTAGAAGTCATTATGGACAACGTCTTAGTCCATGATGATCCATTCGATGATTATCTTATGCACTTGGTTCGAGTCCTCAAGAGATGTATAGAAGTGAATCTAGTGATCTCATGTGTGAAAAGTCATTTTATGGTGACAAGGGGCATCATGCTAGGGCACATCATCTCCAAGAAGAGAATGGAGGTTGAACCAGCCAAGGTGACTATGATCAAGAAACTCAAGCCACCAACCAACATAAAACATGTGCCGTCTTTTCTAGGGTACGTTGGATTTTATCGAGGATTTATCAAAGTTTTTTTCTAAAATTGTCCATCTGCTTACTGAGCTCTTAGGGAAAGAGAAAGACACTAAGTTTGTTGTATATCATAAATGTCTTGAGGCCTTCAAGCTGCTCAAAAGGAAGATCATAGAGACTCCCATCCTACAAGCCCCTGACTGGTTTCTTCCATTCGAGATCATGATCGATGCTTCTGATTTTGCAATAGGGTCTATGCTAGGACAAAGGAGAGATAGAGTCCCATACGCTATTCAATACAAAAGAAAAGTTTTGGATCCATCTCAGAAGAACTATTGTGACAGAAAAGGAGATGCTTGTTGTAGTAGTTGCCTTAGAAAAATTAAGATCTCTACTTCTTGGTTCCAAGATGACAGTTTTTACCGATCACTCAGCCATTCGGCATTTAACAACAAATAAAGACACACAGGCGCATCTTCTTTGATGGATACTCTTACTGCATAAATTTGATTTAGAAATTAAAAACAAACTGGAGTAAAGAATATGGTGGTTGACTATCTATACTCGATCGAGTAGAACAAATGACTTGAGTCAGATTCGATCCAAAATCCATCCCAAACGAGTCAATTTATGTTATTGAGTATCTCCCATGATATGCCGACAGTTAAATATCTTGTATCCAAAAAAGTTACGCAAGTTGTCCTAAGAACATAATTGACTTACTAAAGTCAGGGTCCGTACACTACCATTGGGAGGATCTGGTGCTTTTCTTCAAAGGACCAGATTATATTTGGAGGAGCTGTATTTCTCAGAAGGAATGCCGAAGTGTCCTCACTCTGTGTCATACCTTGGAAGCAGGAGGACACTAATCTGGGAAGAGGACCACACTGAAGATATTGTAATGTGCATTTTATTGGCAGACCTTGTTTAAGGTTGCTTACAATTTTGTCAAGTTGTGCCTCGTCTGTTAGAGAATGGGATGGACCATTTGTCCCAAATATGCCTCACCCATGCAGACAATGATCATTTGTGATGTATTCGACGCATGAGGTATTGACTTTATGGGCCCATTCCCTAACAACTATGAATTTGAATATATTCTTCTCATTGTAGACTATTTAAGAAGGTGGGTGGATGCTATCTCTACTCGAGCCGCAGATAGCAAGATCATTTGTAAATTTCTGAAAGATCATATTATGTCTAAGTTAGGGGGTTCCAAAAGTATTAATATCCGATGGGGGTAGCCACTTTGTCAACATGGAGGGGAATAAGTTGATTGATGACTATGGCATTGAGCACCACGTTTCTAGTCCGTATCACCCACAATCTAATGCACATGGCTTAGGTTTCAAACAAGGACGTTAAAGGATTTTTGCAAAAGGTAGTCCACCCTGACAACAAGTACTGATCTCAACTTCTGGACTAAGTTCTGTGAGCTTATATGACGACTTACAAGACCCCATTGGACACCCTCCCGTTTAGAATGGTCCTTGGAAAACCATGCCACTTGCCCACAAAATTAGTTCACAAACCAGACTGGGTAATCAGAAAGATCAACTAGAATTGTTACCATGGAAAGAAGAGCAGAGATTTGGATCTGGATGAGCTGATAGAAATCAGAAACCATGCATATGAAAACAACACCATCTACAAGGACTGGGTGAAGAAATGGTATGCCAAACATATCAGAATTAAGAACTTCATTCCAAGAAAAAATGTGGTTTTTCAATGCAAGTTGAAGATTTTCCATGGGAAATTAAATCAAAATGGATCGGAACATTCATTGTTAGAGAAATGCACAACAATGGTAGCATAGAAATATCCGAACCAATAGACAAAGCACAATCTTTCCTTGTGAATGGACAACTATTGAAACACTTCATAGAATCAAATAAGCAGTTGGTCCAAGTTCAGTAGATATCATCTGCACAGAGCATAGATGAAAGATTAACCTACCCTACATGAAGCCTTGATGCCATTCTCCATTCTCTTCCATGCAACAAGAAGATTCAACCAATCACATGCATATACATCTCCGATCTAGTCAGACCTACACATGTTATTACTCTACCATACTTATTTTGACCTAGGCCTAAGTATGGGAGGGGGGGGGATATCATTGTTTATACCTCACTTCTATTCTATCTTCTCTCCCCGACCGACTCATTTCTTGCTCTTCTACTATACTTAGACCCTCAAAAGCCTTAGTATAGGGAGGCAAGTCAACTTCCTATTATTGTCACTCAACTATGTTGGGTACGAGCTATGTCTTCATTACTCCTTGTGACATGGGGTGAAAACTTGTCTTTTGCAAGGGTTGGATATTCTCATAAGGCGAGAACACCGTCGCTAAGGCGACCACTCACAAAAGCCAAGAAGTTCAACAATTAACCCATAAATTAGATCAAGCAATGCAAAATAATTATAGAGTTAAAATAAATTATAACTTTACAAATAATATGTATAAGTACAAGTATGTGTAAAGTGCCAAACACAAGGAGCACACGAGATAGATTGGGAATTTAAATTACAAAAAATCCTCCTTGTCTCTTTTTATTGTATTTTTATGTGGATTTTTAAATATATTATTTTTGGATATTTTTTATGTGTTTTTAATTTTATTTTTATATTTTTTGATTTTTAGTTTTCTTTTCCATTTTAATTAGTTACAAAGCAAGTGTATATATATATAATATAAGTATATAATGTAGATAATATAGATAATAAATATATAATATAAAGACACAAACTAGAAATACCCTAAAGTACAATCTTTTTCTTTTTTTAAGAGGTTTTAAAATATATTTTTGGAATTTTTAGTAATAATTATAATAATAATAGTAATACAAGTAATTATAACTATACATATAATAAGGATTTTATATTTATAGAAATATCTATACTTCTAAATAAAATGTTTTTATCCATTATTTGTTTTTCTTCATTTTTGATATTTATATTAAAATTTTTACTAATTTTTGTATTTTTAAATGATTAAAAGTGCAAAAAATGACTTATATTAATAATCTGAATTTTTTAAATTTAAAATAACTAAATAGATCAAAATACTCCATATTTTAATATATAATATCAAATATAAATAAAATATAGAAACATAAACAAATATTTTTGCGTTTTTACAGAATCTTTTTATAATTTTTATAAGGATTTTGGAGCTTTTAATTTTTAGTGTTTTCCTTTTGTTATTTTTAGGAGTTTGTAGTCTACAGTTATAAAATACTCTAATAAACAATAGATTATTCTTTGGATTTTTTTCAAAATTATTTGTAAATTTTACGTATTTTTTAGTGCAAAAAAGGTAAAAATGAAAGGTTTTTGAATTTTTTAAAAGTATGAAAATGATTTTAAATGGACTAAGAAAAATATTTGTGATTTAATATACACCCTTGCACTTAAAATAATTTTTCTATAAAATTTAGATGCAAAATGCTATTTTTAATCAATAAAATAAAGAAAATAAAAATTCATGCACTGGCATGGACCTAAATACAATTTACTAAAAGTACTCTTTGTTTACAAAACCCCTTAATAAAACATAGGGTCAAACATGAAAAATGCCATAAACATTTAAGTTAATATACATTGGCAATGGTATAAATTCAATATCTAAAATGCACGAGGTCCAGACTGTAATTTATCCGAAGTTTTAATACTAGAACTAAAAATTACAGGACTAATTTGAAACAACAAAAACCCAAGCACCTCCTTACAAAATATCCACCCTCTCTCATGCACAAGCCTGTGAGGTGATGTGACGAGGGACTTATATGCAATTATAGAGAGTATATGGTCCTTATTATAAATTTTACAAAAATAATTACTCTGTAGAGGAATGATTTTAAACTTAATGGTAAATAGAAAATGGTGTGGGGTATAAGTTGTAAAATTACCCTACGCAGTGCTAAGGGACGACTGGGATTAGTTCACTTGGACGCATCGTGCTTTCTCAACAGATGTTACCCCTTCATGGATCTGCAACTGAGACGAGATCCCATGAGATTGGACATTGATGGCGTGGCTAGATACAACAGGTTTGTACCAACTAGAGCTAGTTCCTGATCTGATGGTGGGGGTAGGGTTGGAAGAACATGGATGAAGCTCCACCTGTGCGAGCTTCCTCCAGCAATATCCTTCTCCTCCTATGGTTTTTGCAGCTGCCATCCTGAGTGATGAATATCCATTTCATCACCTTTTACTCTTTCATTTTGGCCTTTAAACCCTAGCCAAATGCATGTTAGTGTCAATATTTTACATGAAATAAAATCTATTATTTATTGTGTAAATAATGTATAAAATATTGTATTTAAAGCCAAAATAAAAGAATAAAGAATAGAAAATAAAACACCAAAGGTATTTTATGTCCCTAAATTCTGAGACCAGTCAAGAAGTGATTTGGTCGGTAAGGAATAAAGTAGGGGGAGATAAAGGCTGATAAACATAATAAAAACTCTCATTTTTATTCTCCAATAATCCATTTTGAGACCTATTTTATTCTTACCTCAAATCAATAAACTTTGCACATGAAAATTGTAGATAAAAATACATAGAAAAATAAAATATATTTCATACAAAAATATATAAAATGTGCTGTCTACATTGAAAAAAATTCCAAAATCCCAACTTCACAGACCGGTATCCTCTCCATATGGACTCAAAATTCATCAAAATCATCTTTTATTGTATATAACTTTTTATGAGCTATTTAATGAAGTGGCTTCATTTGATTTAGAATTGAGATGCAAAAGTTAGGTTTTGGACCCCTATTGTATATTATACCTGAATAAATTATATATTTTATTTATTCTTTATTTTTTTTATTTTTTTCATTTTTATAATTTTGGAAATAATATTTATAACAAATAAACATTGTATAATCAAACAAAACCATTAAAAATAATAAATGTACATAAATACATAGATGAATTAACGATGCATATACACATATGATTAGTACCTATATTTAATAAAGTGTACACATAAAATCAGAAATAAGCAAAAAATATTTTTTATGTATTAAAATAAGTTATAAATATATACATTATGTATATAAAATAATAAAATCGAAAATACAAAAAAATAAAATACAAACTTTATAGATAAATATACATGTATAAAGTAACCTATAATTAATAAACTCATAAAAGTAAATAGAAATCATAATAAAAACTACGTAAAATTATAAAGAGTTTTTATGTTTTAATCTAAAATTAGTAATTATTTTATTTTCATTTTAATTAATACAGAATTTAACTGATGTTTTGTTCTCTAACAGTCTGACTAAACCAATGGGGGAAGTCCGGCTATTGACCTTGGGTCAACTCTTCAAACCTCAACCCTAGCCTTGTCAGACTGTGGACCATGCCTTCTTCTCGACTTTTCCCTGCATGATCCACTATTAAAGGCCCTTTGATTTCTTGATGAAAGTTATTCTCAGCACATCGAACCAGTATACAAACCCTTCCCCTTCCTTGTACAACTCTTGATTCACGTGTAAATCGGTCAACTACTTTGTATATAGTCCATGCTCTGCCATTTTTGAAGTTGGTTCCCCTTCTATGTTGTTTTTAGCCTTGGAGTTCCTTGTGGTAGAGATTTTCATGATAGGAGGATCTCCTCGAGCTCCACAAATGAGGAGGAATAGTGTAGAAGGCATTCCCAACCCATCTTTGGAGTTCTACTCCTGACGATTCATCTTCTTGGCCTCCGGCCAAGTTGAGGTACTTTCTTCGCTTTTTAGGTAGGTTTAATCTTTGTATTTTGTTTCTACATTTTATTTCTCATTTTCGCTGCTCATTTAACATAGTTTTATGTTGATTAAGTTCACCAAAGCAGAGCTCCAACCATCTTATCCCATTGTTCTTCCTCAGTCCACCGCCATCTCCTTCTCCAATTGCTTCTCCACCTTTCGAGCCACCCAGATCATCTTGACTCCCCATGGATTAAGCCATCGAGGTCCTCTCCTCCGGCCATCACTGGACCTCTACGCCCCTTCCATTCTGCGTCATTTTCCACCAAATAAAGGCTAGGATCAAAAGACAATGTGCCGCCATTCTTCCTATCATCTTTGCAGGATCTGAAGGGGCTATCTGAGGCCCAAAGACTTAGAGCCTTGGATTCCAGGAGCTCCTCCCTTCTTTGAGCTTCCAGGACCTCTCCTTGAGGTCGTGGAACTTTTTGAGGCTTCGATCAGCTGTGGACAACACCCTGAGCATATGGACCACTTCAGCATCGAGAAAGAGGCTCAGGGAAGGGAGGATTTGAGGACCAAAGCTTGAAGTGGGAGGAGTTCCTACTTGTTCTTCGAAGACAACAACAATCATCTGATATGGGGAGGAGCTCCAGATCATCTCGCAACCGTCAGATTTGGAGGAGCCATGACCGTAGGATCCCTAGTGGGATCTAATCTCAGCCCAAATCCGCGAACCGTCATCGTACCATCCAGAGTCACCATGTGTTCAAGTAGACCATCTTTGGCTGTTGAATTAGGAGCATGTGGAGGGTAAATTGCATATCCGACCCATGCTTTTTTTGTTTTTTCATTTAGTCTTGTAACTATTTAAATTAGTTCAATATTTTGTGAGAAATTTGCAAGAGAACCCTCGAATATAGTGCATATTACAAATTGGTCCTTGCCAACTCAACTCGCGTGGCCCCCACATGAGCTATGCATTTTACGGTTAGACCCTTGCGAGTTTTTGTTATTATAGTTCAATATCAAAACTTTGAATTTCAGTTATAAACTTTTTTAGGTAATTTTCATATTCATCCTTGCTTTTTATTCTAATTGGAAATATACCCCTACTAGTTCAATTAATTTTAGTGCATCTTTTTTGTTTTGTAAAAATTAGCGATGGGTAAAGGGGTGGGCAGGCGTCCAGTGGGTGGATGTGGGTGGTCCAATCTTGCTCCGACCTGACCCAAACCGACCTGATATCCTCATATTTACCCATATCAAACACCCCACCCACCACTTTACCTATCCCTCATTTTTTGGATTAATCCTCTATCATTCGTGATCCGAAAATTATGGAAAATTAGATAATATGCATGCTTGCATGATCTTCATGCCATATAATTAGCTTTGTATTTTAAGCATTTTTCTATTTATTAAAAATCAAAAAGTGCACACTTATTTTCTGTTTGCTTTAAAAAATAAAAAATAATAAAATCATATCTAAAAATTCCAAAAAAATTAGTATTTTCTTATTATTGTATTTTATGCCTCTAGATCAAAAATCCTTAGAATTAGAAACAAAATCACTAAAAATAAAAAACTCCAAAATCCTTATAAAAATATAAAAACTCTTCAAAAATCCCAAAAATATTCGTTCATTTTTATATTTTTCCGATATATTAATATACATTAAAGTTTGTTTTGAGAAATTTTAAACTTATTTAGTATTTTTAAATCAAAACAATTCTACTTGCTAAAGAAGTCCCTGGTTTTGTGTATTTAGGACTTTAAAAATACCTAAAAACTAGAAAAAATTCTCGAAAAATCACAAGACATTAGTAAAACAAAAAACACAAAATTATTTTATTCTGTAATTTTGGTTATTTTTAGACATCTTTGTAATTATAATACCCTATATTGTATCATTTTCATATATGTAGGTATATATATTTAAATTAAATATTACGAATAAAAAGGAGTCAAAAATAAAAAAATTATGAAAAGAAGATAAAAAATAAAAAATTAAATTTAAAAAGTAATATATAAAAAAATATATAAATAGAGAAAAAGGAATTATTTTATTTTATTTTATTAAAAACCAAAAACACATTAATTAATTGATTTATTTATTAAGTGAATATTGTATAAAATACCATTATTATGTATTTATTATTTATTATAAATAATAATTAATGCTATCGCATATTGATCCATGTATACGATATTCTACCATACTTACACCTATACACATTTATAGTAAATTTATAATAAATTTTAACTCATGCTTATTGATCGCTTTAATTTTTTGCGGGTTGATTGTTGATCAGATGCACACTTGGTCACACAACGATTGCTACTGTTGTTTGATTTGTTGATCGATGCAAAAAGGCCTCTCTTCAAATGGCATCATTTCCTGGTAGTACACGCTCTCCTCGCAGGCTAACTGATATGGATTTGTGAAAATTTTTCTTGAATCAATAATCCTAAAATTGAAAAGATAGAAATAGCAGAACTCTTGCGGCTTCACATTGGGTTGAGTTGGTGAATCCATTTTGTTTGGTATTTGTTTGTTTAGAGTAGGATGAAAGATCAAAGTCTCGCGCAATTATGCATTTTTGCCATTCTTCTTTTCTCACTTCCTCTTTGAGCCCCGCTCATCATGAGCCTTCTACAATTTTACACTTCATTTATTTCTCGTTCATCACCATATCCTTCTTGCAACTCTATTTTCTCTTTTCTATCGAGATGACGACTCCAGGACGACTTAGACGGGACTCTGCCGACACCCACATTGACTCCTCGTGTTCGTTGTCTCCAATAATTCAGGGCAATTTTCAGGTGCATGGTTCATACTCCATGAACCACTCTTAAAACTCCTTGCTTCTTCTTCCTCACCCAGATTGGGAAAACTCTCTTCCCGACTTTTGTCTTTTTTGGATGGAGATTTATTTCACTCCACATTCCTCTACATCCTTAATAAGATTCCGAATTGACCCTAATTCTGAATTATTCTCTCCTTCTGGTTCTTGTATACAGAGTGATTAGGGTGTATTTCCCATTGCAAATATTGACCCTGATCTGGAGCCAGCATAGTCACAACCAAAATCAGAAATGGCTCCATTAGGGGGGTAAGGTGACCTTAGCAACAGAATACAGAGTAAGATATAGGGTATGTTCAATTACTTAATGGGGTGGAATAGGGTATCCTCTTATGAATTGTAGTTGTTTGGATGGTTATGAGGGTTGAGAGAGGGTTAGAATAAAGAATGTGATGTTACATTGATTCGTGATGGAATTCCAAACCGAGATGCAGGGGGTACACCGGATTACCCTGAGGCAACCCGGTAACCAAACTGACCCATAGGGCCTGTTTGGTTGCAGGGTTGGGCAGGGTTGGGTACTATTCACAGGGGTACCCCCTCCTCACAGTTTACTATTCATCCAGCCCACCCAACCCAACCCTGCCCAACCCTGCAACCGAACAAGCCCATAGAGTAAGGCACTAGGCCTAGTCAGAATGAAGTCAATAGTTAGCTCTTGGCCTCTATCCAGGCCATTCAACAGTATCTTACCGATCAAACTCTAGCTCAGGTCGCATTCCAAGATATGCTAAATGATTTGAGGATGAGATCCGAAGAGAGGGAAACACCTCAAGGAGGAGGTGATGATGATGATAAAGATGATCGCTCAGTAGGGAGGATGAGAGGAGAGGCCAATCCAATCCAAAACTCAAGCAATCAGATAACCAGGGGCCAACCATATCAATGAGTGGATCCAGATCCCATTGGTCCATGGACATTTCGAGCTGAAGCGACTTCTCCTTTCACTCCTCCCTAACTTCCATTGGAATTCAAACGAGGAGCAGTATATCCATCTATAGCAGTTCAACAGCATCTGCAACATGATGCACTACCCCAACATCCTGTTGTGCATAGTCAAGATGACTGCCTTTCCATTCAGCCTTTAAGGTAAAGCACTATACTGGATCAACCATCTTGGGAAGGTGGTGATGAACTGGGAGGATCTATAGTTAACTTTCCTTCATAAGTACTATCCTTTCGACCGTCTCAATCTCATGCGGGCAAAGATTGCTAGCATCTCTTAGGTACCTTAATAATCCTTCCATGAAACCTGGGAGAGGTTTAGAGATCTGATTGAGAAGTGCCCCCATCTTGACATCCCGAGGACCTGCTTGGTCCAATACTTTTTTGAGGAATTAACAAAAGCTAGTCAACATCTAGTTGACACTGCCTGCGGGAGGTCTTACTTCAACAAGGAGGTGGACGTAGTTTGGAAGATATTTGAGGAGATGGCCGAAGGAGAGGTCGTGTTATCCTCATCTCATTCCTTTCATATTCAGGCATCGCCACATGTTCTTCGCAAGAATGTAAATATGGCGGATACATGAAAGTTGATAGGTGTGACAACTCTGACCTGACCATCATCGGGACCACCTGTTGAAGGTAGATATCATTGAGAAGAGGTCGAACGACCTAGAGAAGCTCGTTGGGATCGAGCAGAGAATGAAGGGATTAGACAAGATTGATATCATTACCAAGCAGCTAGAGCCGCTGTGAACACTGTTAATGCTTGCAACGTAGTGACCACTGCCATTGAGCCTCCAGCTGAGAAGAAGGATCAAACGAAGGCCTAACCACCTCAGTCGAGCCCTTGTCAACCTCCGATCCAACACTTATACTATGTGTAGGCCCCAGAGCAACAAAATACATAGCCACATACTCAGATGGTTGTCTACCAAGCATTGGAGTTCCAACACCAATACATCAAGTCCTGTTATCCACCTCCCCTACTCATTCAAGAGGTGAGTGCCATTTGTGGTGATGATCAGCAGCTGATCCGTCCTCAGGAACAACTACATGTTGAAACCAGGCCAACTAACCATTTCACAAACAACAAGGAGGGTGGAACTTCCATCCAACACGATCCAACAACAACCTCCGCAACATGGATACAACTAAAGGCAAAACAATTACCAACAACAATCCGGATACCACTAACAATACTATCAGCAGCTGGCTGCTCAGTACCATCACGAGTGCTCCTTGTAGTACCACCAATACCCTTCTCCTCCTCCTCCTCCTCCTCACTACTCTCAAGCTAACCGACAACAACCTCCCTCTTATCATCAGAATTAGCAGTCTTACCAGGTTGAACCTTCTGAGGTTTCCTAGGTTAATCTATCTCTTGACGGTTTGGCCCAGCTCATCAAGAACATGGCTGAGATAAGCCAAAATTTCTACGACATGGCAACCTTAAAAACTATCATTCCAGTCTTGGTCGAGGCAAGTCCATATAATTTCCGTTGCAAGGAGCATGAAGTTTGCAGTGTTCAACCCAAATCAGGTAGAAATGATATTGCTTCATCTAATGTTATACATCTTAGGAGTGGTAGGACACTCCGGCCATAAACGACGGTGAAAGGAAAGAACAAAACATTTTGTGTTGAATCTTCAACCAATCCAATCGATGGGACTAGAGTATTTTTTGGAGCAGCACCACCTACACCAAAAATATAAAAAATGAAGAAAATACAAAAATACAAAAAAGATAGCAGTAGCCCTAGTGAAGTTACACCAGCCTTGGAGATGCTAGCATCTGCAGCAGAGCCAGAGCCAGACAATGGAGCCGAGCCTATCATTTTTGGTCCACAGCATTTAAATGATTGTATTCCTTTTTGCCATCTACCTATACAGAATGATATAGACAGAAATTTGAATGAAAATATTTTTAACAGTCTACCTACGCCTTTCCCTTCTACAATTAAGTCAAAAATAGTAAAAAAAATTGAAAAATGCTTTGTTTGATCCTGAAATAATCCAAATTCTACAAAACTTGATTCTTGAGATGTCATTGCTAAAATCCATAGAGTACATGTCTGCAGTAAAATAAGGACTTAAAGAGGTATATACAACAAGCATCCGAGCCACAAGAAGAAGAATTCTGAGAAGCATATTCTTACTATGGCTACTATGAATGCCATCAACAACCTACCACATAAGAAGAAAAACACATTAGTAACTTTGATCATATGAGCAAGGTTCAACTAGGAGTTCGATTGCACATTACTTGACAGTGGGGTTTCTATCAACCTGTTGCCATTGTCACTACTCAAAGAATTTGGGTTAGGGCCACTTAAACTTATCAAGATGATTATGCAATCGGTAGATAAATCATTCAAGCAACCTCGAGGCATGTTGGAAGATGTGATTGTCACTGTCCAGAGGATGCATCTCACTATTGATTTTGTTGTCTTGGACATGGACACCTCCACGCCTCTACTCCACACCCCAATCATACTTGGTTGGTTGTTCCTTCGATAACTGAAGCAGTAATTGACAATAACACTGGAGAGATCACATTCCACTCTGTAAGTGACAAATTACATATGGAGACCATATCTGAACCAAAGCCAACAGAAGACGTGTTTGAGATGAGAGTGCTTGAATCTCAATGTTCTAGGGACTGTGATTTTTTAACAGAGATCAGAGACATAAATTTATTTCCAGATGATAGAGAAATCCTAGAATTCCTCTCACCTAAGTAAGGATAGGAAAGCACAGTCCAATTAACCAAAGTTTTTGAAGATGAGATTTTCACTGATGTGCCACTAGAAGAACTTGAACAATCCTTCTCATCTGAGGAAGATTTAATAAGCCTAATGATCGAGGAATGAAAGTCGCTAAGGAATCAAGGAAAAAAGGTGAAAGATTCGAGCTGCAAAAATCGAGGAAAAATGGGTCGAACGAGGTGTGTCTGGGTGCATGAGCTAGGGTTAGACAGTTGACCATAGTCAACTATCCAGGGGCTCTGGTTGGTCCATGTGGACCAACCAGAAAAAACTCAACAAAAAGTATTAGAAAATCAATAAAAGAAAATAAATGGATTTATTAATTTTAGGTTATAAAAAATTTTTTTATTATTTTTTGAATTATTTTATTATGATTTTTATTTAGTTTTTAGGGATATAGAATTACAAGTTACTTTTTAGGGACTATATATAGGTATATTCATCTATATATTTTAGTCTTTTATTTTTATTTTGTATTTTTGATTTTATTAATTTAATTTACTATTTTATAAAATTATAACTTATTTTTATAGACTTAAATATATTTTTCTTATATTTTTCTGATAAATTATATACACTTAAATAATTAGGTGTATTTATTCTATAGGTATTGATATATGTATTTTACCTATGTGTTTTCTTTATATATTTTATTTTTGCATTTTCGTCAATGTTTTATTCCTGTTTTAATATGTACATATACTATATATAATATTTAAAAAATTATAAAATTATAAAAATAATGAATAATAAATGAAATGGATATTTTAATCGGTATAACTATACAGTAGGGGTCCAAAACCTAACTTTCACACCGTAACTCCAAAAATATGAACTCACTTCATTAAATAGCTTATTAAAAGTTATATACAATTAAATGTGATTTTAGTAAATTTTGAGTTTTTATTTGAGAGATATGGGTCTGGGAAGTTGGGATTTTGGATTCTTATTAAGACTGTAGTTTGTACATTGTATATTATTTTTTTATGAAATTAATTTTGTACTTTTCTATATTTAATTATCTATAAAATTCATGTAAAAAGCTTATTTATTTGAATTATAAGAAATGGAACTAAAAATAGATCCCAAAAATGAATGAAAATGAATAAAATAAAAGGGATTTTTATTGGATTTTGGTCCTTTCTGCCCTACTTTATTCCTTGTCGACCTAGTCATCGAGATGCCTAGGTATCGAGATTTAGGATCATCAAATATCTTCAATATTTTATCCTTTTTCTTTTCTTTTCTTTATTCTATAATTTGGCTTTAAAAGCCACATTTTATGCCCTATTTACACAATGATGCATGAATGCTAAAATATCTGAATTAAGGGTAATTATACGTATTTACTAGGGTTTTAAGAAAAAAATGACAGAATAAAGCTGGTGAAACAAAGATTAAACAAAGATTCATCATTTGTGCAACTTTTATTTAGAGTGAGGAGGAAATACCATAAAAGTTGATCTGAACCAACTGCTTGAATTCAAGACTACACCTATAATAACAACTTGATGTACAAAGAGTAAGCTAAGAATGGCATGACAGACACATCGATAGGAAGATTTTGGAATCTGGATAAAAGGTGTGGTTATTTGATGCAAAGTTGAAAGTTTTCTTGGGCAAACTGAAGATGAAATGTATAAGACCATTCAAACAACAACAAGAAAGCCTTTTCCCACAATTAAGTAGGGTCGACTATATGGATTCTTCGCCTCCATTCAGATCTATCTTGGATTAATCTTGAGATTATATCCAAAAAACTATGATCCCTTTGTTTAGTCTCTTTCCAACACTTCTTGGGTCGTCCTTGCCCTCTCTAAGTTGGCTCAACATCCCAACACTCGCATCTCCTAACTGGTGCACCAACTGTTCTTATTTGTAAATGACCAAACCATCTTTAGCGGTTTTCTCGCATCTTATCCTTGATCGGAGCTACACCACCTTTCTTTCTGATTGCATCATTCTGAATTTGATCTTTGCGTGCATGTCCACACATCCACCTTAGCATTTTCATTTCTGCTACAATCATAATCTACACCTGTCTATGGTTCACAGGACAACTTTCATATCCATAGAGCATAGCAGGTCTCACGTATGCTTTGTAAAACTTTCCTTTAATTTTTAAAGGATTTTTCTTATTAGAGAGAGTAGTAGGCTCCTCTCCATTTTATCTAGCATGCATTTATTCCACTAGTAACAAGTCCATAAATTTCCCCATCATGTTGCAAAATAGATCTCAGACTTCTAAAAGAATCCCTCTTCCAAATGTTATCATCGTCAATCTTCACCTTGATTCATTCACCATTGCTTCCACCAAAGGTTCTCCCCATATATTCTGTCTTAGCCCCACTTATACGATATCCTATAATCTCCAGTGCATGTCTAACAGACCTCAAGCTTCTCATTTACTCCATCTCTAGTCTCGTCAATCAACACAATATCACTAACAAATAACATACACCAAGGTAACTCATCATGATTGTGACTTCTCAACTCGTCTATAATCAAAGTAAAAAAAAATAGACTCAAAGTTGAACCATGATGTAAACCAGTGTTGATATCAAAATAGGCAGTCTTCCTAGACGGGTCCTTACACAAGATAAAGCCCTATTATACATGTCCTTTCTGTGGTTAATGTATAGGACACATAGTTGTCTCTTCTCCAAAACTCTCTACAATATCAATCGTGGGACATAATTATAAGCCTTCTCCAAATCAATAAATATCGTATGGAGGTTCTTCCTTTTAGCTCTATAAATCTCCATCGTTCTCCTCAACAAATGAATGGCATCAATAGTTGAGCGACATAGCATGAATCCAAATTGATTTTCTTTTACATTGGAAACTTGCCTCAACCTTCTTTCGATCACACATTCCCAAATTTTCATAGTCAGATTGATACCTCTGTAGTTTGAACAATTTTGAATTTCTCCATTATTCTTATAAAGAGGCACCACGATACTCCTCTCCAGTCTTCAAGCATTTTCTTGTTTCGCCAAATAACATTGAATAGATTCATAAGCCAAGTCAACCCGCACTCACCTAAAACTCTCCATACTTCTACATGGGTGTCATCCGGTCCTACACCTTTCTAAGGTCTCATAACCTTATAAGGCTCCTCTACTTCATTTCTTTGTATTCGTCTATAGCTTGCATTCAAGTAACTTTCACTACTAGCTAGATCACCCAAAGTGATCTCTATATTTCTTTCCACAATGGAATGTTTATAGAAGTACTTATCCCATCTAGTCTCTATATCCTTCTGAGTAAAAAACACATAACCTTCCTCGTCCTTAATGCATCTCACTTGAGAAAGGTCTTTGGTCTTTCTTTTTATTGCCTTGGCCAACCTGAATATATCCTTCTGGCGCTCCTTAGAGTCGAGATTTTTATACACGACTTCATAAGCTTTTTGACTTAGCTCCGCTTATAGCCTTCTTTGCTTCCTTCTTCGCTATTTTGTAGTTTATGTCAGTTTCCTATGTTCTATTTTTAGACATAGCTTTTAGGCATGCTCTTTTTATTTTTAGCTTCTCTTGCACCCCTTTACTCTACCACCTAACATCCTTTTGACCTAGACCTCCTCCCTTTGACTCAGCTAGCATCTCTTTGGCTACCTTTTGGATACAAGATGCTACTGCCTCCCACATGTCGTTTGCACTTCCGCTACAATCCTAAGATAAGTCTTCTAAAACATTCTCCATAAAGCTCGATTGCTTCAGTGGAAGATTCCATCATCTAACTCTAATGATATTAGGAACCCTCATGTTCTTTACCAACCCTTTTATTAGTACATCTAAGACTAATAAGTGATGTTGGGTTGTCAAATTCTGTCTTGGGATTACTTTGCAGTCTTTACAACATAATCGATCTCTTCTCCTCAATGCAAAGTAATCTATCTGTGTTATAGTTGGCTCACTCTTATAAGTAATTGAATGCTCCTCCCTCTTCTTGAAGAGAGTGTCTGCTATGAAAAGATCATATGCCATTACAAAGACCAGAATGACTTTTACCTCTTCATTTATATCCTCAAAACCATGCCCTCCATGAACACTAGCATACCCTGAAGCATCTTTTCCCACATGTCGATTAAGATCTCCACCTATGCAAATCATCTCTCTTTGCGGGATTCCTTGTAAAATATTATCCGGATCCTCCTAAAAAGCTTGTTTAGTCCTTTCATATAAAGCAATTTTTGGTGCATAAACTGATATGATATTCAGAATTTCTTCTTCAAGCACCAATTTTAGCATAATCCGATCCCTGAATCATTGCACCTCAACCACACAATCCTTCAAATCCTTACGAACAACAAATCCACCACCATTTCTACCTTTATCTTTAGCTGAATACCAAAATTTAAAGCCCGTCTTCTCGATCTCCCTTGCTTTCTCTCCAACCCATTTAGTCTTTTGAAAACATAGTATATGAATCTTCCTTCTTTCTATCATATCCACTATCTCCATTAATTTTCCAATTAAAGTGGAAATATTCCAACTACCAATCTGTAACTTCCTTTGCGATCTCTTTTGGACTAACTTCTTTACTCACATGCATCCATTATGTGAGAACCCTTGCAAATTTTGTACCGCATCTGGGTGGTGATGCAACAGAACTTGCTTATTTACTATCATGCATTCTTCATACGAGAATTCTTGCAAAATTTGAACTACATCCAGGATGCGATATAGCGACCCTTATCAATTTTTCATTGCATTCGGGCAATGCAAAGCGTCGCAAGTAGGGAACGCCCCAGTAAAATCTATATATTTCTTAAATCCATGTTGAAAAGATCTGTTTGTCATGAGGCAACTTCCTAAATAGTATTTTTTAAAAATTCTATTTAAGAAGTTGTCTCCGACTGTTTTACGCTAGTTGTCGGCTATCTAACGCAACCCTCCTCATTTACCCAGTCTTGGGATTGACCATGGCTGAGTTAAAATGAATAGGACCATTCATTTTGAAAAATACGTATGACAATGGAAGTCTACTCATATCTGAATTGTCGCCTGATGCACAACCTTTTATAGTTAACAGGCAGTTGCTGAAGCCATACCACGAGCATGATACATTTCTATCCATTGTAGATACAATAGAAGTTCAATTTAAGGTGTTCTCTCCGAGACAGAAGGATCAATCATATCAAGCTAAAAAATCACAAAAAGATTTTACTTTCTTATTTTTTATTTCTCCCAAAAATGTATTCATCCCTTTCATCACTGTTATGCTTAGGACATACTTTAAGCATGAGGAGCGTTGGGAAGTACTGTGAGTCTTCTTAATTTCATGCATCATTTGATATGAGGGTAGATTTTCTCTCTCGTATCCACTTTCATTGGTTTTCCACCTTCTCCCCCTTGTTTTTATATCACATATAGGTCTCAACAGGAAATGCAAAAATTTTTGTTAGGAACACATATTTGAAAAATACCCAAAAAAATGAAAACCCAAAAAATTAAAAAGGGACTGCTAAATACATTTTGACCTTAATTAAAAATCGTAACGGCAACCTAAGTATGGGGGGGGGGTTGATTACTTCGAGTTGTTTATTTCTTGATCTCTCACCTGTTGCCCCAACTTTTGATATTATGTTTATACTTAGGGATATTTTACGCTAACTATATGTGGGGACATGTTGAGACGATGAGTTTGTATATTCCCACCATTGACCCTCCCTACCTTGTGTACAACCTGCTGTACTTAGGATTATTTCATCCTAAGTATAAGGGGTAGTCAATTTCTCAATCATTCATTCTTTAGTGTGGATGAAAGATACGGAGGTCAACAAGAAACAAAGGGGGTGTAAAACAGTAGAAGGCTCACAATGAGCAAGGGTCAAATGAGAGGAGAGAAAGATGGCACAAAGGTGCGATGTTTTTGATCTTGACCTTAATTAGACTAATCAATCAAACCTCAAAGCAATGGATTCACCAACTTGACCCATAAAGCCATGAAGGTTCGGTAATTATCCTTGTGATTTTTATATTTGAATTCAGGCAATTATCTTGTAACAAGTCATTAGGCTTTGTTTGGTTGTAAGGTTGGGCAGGGTTGGGTTGGCCCAACCTGAGGTACCCCTCCTTCCAAACATCACAATCCTCCTCACAGTTTACTATTCACATGGGTACCCCAACCCAACCCAACCATGCCCAACCCTGCAACCAAACAAACCCTTAGAGCGCTACACCTATTGTAGTGAGAGTAATGCTAGAAAAGTATCACGTACTTGTTCCTTTTTAACTTGTAGTCTGCTCTTTTTGAGGTCCTTGTAACCCTTCTTGGATCCCTACTCAGCCAAAGAAATAGAGAGAGGAAACCGATAGGCGAAACCAATACTTCGGAACTTGCTCGCAACGGAATCACCCTTGAGCGTGCAAGAACCTGCTCAGACGCAAGACGATGAGACAAACACCCTCGTGAAGGCGTGGCCTATGCTCGATACTTTGGATAAGGTCAATGCTCCACACAATAGAGAGTCATCATTGCCGACCAAGCCCTACTCATCCACGTACGATAGAAGCGCCAATACTTCGGAAATCCAGGCGATACACAAGGCAGCCACAGACTGGGTTTTGGGTTCTAATACTTACAAAATCGCTCACATCACTGGGAAGGAAACGTTCCAATGCAACTGAAAATGAATGAGGGCATTGCTCACCCTAAGGCAATGAGTCCAATTAACCAATTTTATTTAGGTCAAGTATTTTTAGCAATCCCTTTTTTAAAGAGTGATCCCGATTTATTGAAGAAGACAGGGAGTCTGGAGATCGGTTTACGGAGTTCGAGCTGGGTTCTTAGGAATCGCCCCAAATTATTTGAGAAGATGAGCGGATGGAACTGATGTGGGTGTCGACAGAGTCTCGACTAAACTGTCCATTCATCACAATCTTGAAGTAGACTATTCTGTACTTAGTATGAGTTATGTCTTCTATATTTCTCTTTGATTTATGAAGACATAGCTCAAGCTAAGTATAGGGGGTTCGTATATATGATGTATGGCAACCTAAGTATGAGGGGGGGTGATTACTTCGAGTTGTTTATTTCTTAATCTTTCACATGTTCCCCCAACTTTTGATATTCTGTTTATACTTAGGGATATTTTACCCTAACTATATGTGGGGACAGGTTGAGACGATGAGTTTGTATGCTCCCACCCTTGACCCTCCCTACCTTGTTTACAACCTGTTGTACTTAGGATTATTTCATCCTAACTATAGGGGGGTAGTCAATTTCTCAATCGTTCATTCTTTAGTCGTTGTAGTGTAGACTGTTCTGTAATTAGTATGAGTTATGTCTTCCATATTTCTCTTTGATTTATGAAGACATAGCTCAAGCTAAGTATAGGGGGGTCATATATACGATGTATATACTTTAGCCATAACTCGTACTTTTGTATTTTTAAAATAATATGGCTAATTAATAAAAATTAAAACACACATCCAATTCTTTTTATATATTGATTAATAAATCAAATTGTTTTCAAGCTTTGTAAATCAAAATGTTTGAAAAATCAAAATGTTTGAAAAATGGCCGGATATTTTCTTTGAAAAATCTTTTGAAAAGTATTTGGTAAATGTTTTGTAAAATGTTTTCAAGCTTTGTGAACATGTTTTATTTGTAAAAATTTCTTTTCTTTGTTTGAATATATTTTCTTAAAATGCTAGTTGCAAATGATTTGGAAAACGGTTGCAAAAAATATACTGAAAAAACTATACATAATGTTTGAATAATCCTTGCAAAATGATTTTCAAATTTTGTAAATGTTTGTAAAAATAATTTATCAAATTAGTTTGCAAAATAAAATTTCAAAATATTTGCGAAAATCTTTTCAAATTATTTGAGAACTATGCACATAATTTAAGCAAACAAAGATACTTTACAAACCTTTAAATTCTCAAATCCCAATTCCTATAAAAACAAAGGCATTGCCCTGTAAATATCTGTACATATTTCTCTTTGTTTTTTGAAAAATCACTAAAAAATTGTGAAGTTAAAAACCCATAAAAATTTGCAAAATATTTTCAAAAACCACATAAAAATTTTCAAAACTGTTCAAAAATCCATAAAAGTTTCAAAACTAGAAAATTGCATCACAAAAATATTTTAATACAAAAGCCATGAGGGCTTTTCTACCAAATCAAAATGATCAAATGAGAAACTTGATGATGAAACCTTGAAGGAGATAGCCTAAATGATACCTAAAACTTTGGGTTTATTCTAGGTCTTCCAGTAACATGTTGTACAAGTATTAGGAATACCTGAGGGTGATGTGATCATAAACGAGTGTATAACCATGATGCTTCCATTTTGAGGGAGTGATGAATCAGGTCTTGATTTTAGTAAGTCCTCTCACTAGAGAAGTTAATCTATTCTTGGTACAAATGTTGGACAGTGATGTTAATGTGATTCAGATGTAACGAGAAGATTATATTTACGGTTTTGATTTAATCAAACATTTGTGGGAGGTCCCCGACATGTGGTTTTGAGATGTGATCTAAATATACAAGTCATTATACGTGAAATGTATAATCTTCTTGTCCTTATCTCCAAGTATCCGTGGAAAAATTGCATTATTCTTGAATGCGTTCAAGAATAATTTCATTATTGACATTATATATGAGCATTGAGCAAAATAGATAATTAAATGTGATTTAATTATTGTAAATAATATGAATGTGATTCTTATTTTTTGGGCACATGAGAAAGGGATAATTAAATGTGATTTAATTATCATGAATAATGTGAATGAGTTTCATATTATTTGAGTGCATGAGATTTGAGATTTTAGATAATTAAATATGATTTAATTATCAAGAATATGAATAATGTCGATACCACTACTTATATAATTCATATATATTATAAATGTGATTTACAATATATATAAGAGAAAGTTATTTATAAATAACATTTACAATTTAAATGCTGATGTGAATTGGATTCACATTGTACAATTAATTGGAAATGTAATTTACATTTCATTTTGGATTGTGAATGTCATTCATAAATTTCCAATGGCATGATTGCAATGTTTACGAAATAAATTAGATTTATTTTTGTGAAATAATTAACAACAAAAGTTGTGCAAAATATTGTAGATTTTCATAAGATAATGTAATCTCATGAGATAAAGAGATAAAAGTCACCTTACATCTAAAGAAGATGCAGGACCACCAAGTCCTAATTGGAATTAATGGCCGTCCCCCTTTTTATTGGAAAAGGCTAATCTCTTTCCAGTTATCTCCATGGGTAATTGATTTAATTGAATTAAATTATGTTGATGATAATTCAATATATATTTAATTTAATGTAAATAAATTGTTGTTTCTTTATTAAGCAACAAAGATCATGGCCGTTGATAAAAAACACAAATCAATAAAAACATTGATTTAGTGTTTCCCATGGATTGTGATCCATGGACTCCCAAAGTACTATATAAGAAGAGGCAACCCTATTTTTTATTAAGAATATAGAAAATATGATCTCTCTCTCTCTACACGCCAAGTCTATCTCTCTCTCTCATTGTGGCCATCCACCATGGAGTCCTAGAGAGAGTCGCCATCACCGTCGCATCAACGTTATGTTATCGAATCATTTGCTTGTGGATCTCTGTTTCCTTCAGAGCACCTCGCTTGTGAAGAAGATGTCAGATCTCGTGAGACGAGATCAGGAGATTCGCCTCTTGGATCATCAACATGGACTGCGAGGAGCATGCATTTCATCAACGCGCTGGCAAGTGTTTCCTCCGACGGATCAGATTTGAGACAGGAGGTCTCTCCGTTTAGAGACTCGATCGCAACCACGCTTCAAGAGGTAACCTTAATACCTATTGGCGGTTTAGATAAATAATCTGAGAAGTGTTCTCGGATCATGGTTTCATCATTTTCAAAAATTTTAAGCTCTGCTACCCGGAGCAACTACTGTGAGTAGTCACTCTTGATCGCATACGATGCATCCTTACGCTTTCAAGGTGCGCTTAAGGATTTTTCCATATCCTTCAGTTTTGCTTAATTCTGTCCATATTCTTGCCTATTTTCCAAGATTTTCATATGGTAGAGGTTGGGCTCTGCCACCCGTTTCCGCCTCATTCCGACCCCTACTCTGCCTCACTTCTCGCCCTCATCTCCTTCCCCTTCACGTTGTATGCCCTTCATACATCCATATCATTTGATTCTGCACGGATTAAATCATTAATTCGTCCTCTTCTACTACTCACCAAAGGAATGCCACCCCTACACCTCGTGTTCATTTACCATGTGAATTTCTCTATAGCTTCGTATTTTCGTTGCAAGTCTTTTCCTAGAAGATACAACAAGAAGGGACTCTCCTATAGGGGTCCTCGAACTAGGAGAGCACCATCCAGGTCCAGTCCCTCACTACACCTCCCAGATGGACCTAGAATCATTTTTACGCCATCGATCAATGTGGAGGAGTCCCAGGAACATTTTGAGCCACCCCTGAGCTCCAGGGAATGATTGACAATGGAGTGATGCCCGATCGAAGCTCGTCACAGTAGAGTTCATCCGTTGTTCGTCCAAGTTCATCAAGAGACGTTAGATCAGGCTCCATTCCTCGCAATGAGCATCTAACGTCTATTCAGTCAAAGCCAGCACCGTCCGATCTCCTTTAAGATCTAATCACGTATCTGCTAAGCAACATAGCGTTATGTAGTAGCACCATGTGTCTTAGTGAGCATCATCTGGCTGTCCATCTGCGTGCCCTTTCGGTGTAATTTGCACACTTGACCCTGTTTTTGTTCTATTTAAATTTCAATCACGTAATAATTTAAGTAACATTGTATTTTTTGTGTGAAAATTGCATGCAAAACCCTGTTACTAATTAATATTGCAATATCTCATGAGTGAGCTCTATCTTCGGGTTCAGTAATTGAACATGTATGATCCCATTGAGAGATCGTATTACTCATATGCCCTTGTATGCACACCAGCGTGCCCATGTATAGACCTTGATTAGGCCATGAACATATTGACAAATCTACGTTTCATCATCTTTATTCTATCATTTTGTCCTCAAAAGCCATAGCAAATGCATGTAAATACCTCTAATTCAGGCATTTTAGCATTCATGTGTGTGTGTAAATAGTGTATAAAATATGGTTTTTAAAGAAAAAAATATAGAATAATGAAAAGAAAAGAAAAAGCATAAAATATTGCAAATATTTTATGACCCGAAACCCTGAGACCTAGGCATCTAGATGAATAGGTCGGCAAGGAATAAAGTAGGGGGAGATAAGGGCTAAAATACAATAAAATACCCTTTTATTTAATTCATTATGGGAGCTACTTTTAGTTCCACTTTTTATACCTCAAATCAAGAGACTTTTTACTTGAAAGTTGTAGATAATTAAATAAAGAAAAATACAAGATTGATTTCATACAAAAATAATGTACAGATAAAAAGTTATGATCTGAATAAGTTTCCAAAACCCCAACTTCCCAGACCTGTATCTCTCAAATACAAACTCGAAATGTATCAAAATCACTTTTAATTGTATATAATTTTCAATAAGCTATTTAATGAAGGTAGTTTCATATTTTTCGGAGTTACTGTTTGAAAGTTGAGTTTTGGACCCCTATTATTATATTACTATATTGATTAAAAAAATCATTTTATTTATTATTCATTATTTTTATAATTTTATATTTTCATAATTTTGTAAATATTATTTATAATATATGTATACTAAAACATGAATAAAAACATAAAGAAAACATAAAAATAAAATACTCATATACAATATATAGATGAAATACCTATGTCTATACCTATGTAGATTACATATCTATTTACTTGTACAAAACACATCAAAAAAATAAAATAAAAATATATTTAAGTCCATAAAAATAATTTATAAATTTATAAAATGATAAAAAATAATAAAATTAAATATACAAAATAAAAATTAAATATTAAAATATGTAGATGAATATACATGTATATCACCTATAAAAGGTAACTTGTAATTTCACACCTAGAAAAAATAAATAAAAATCACTATAAAATACTTTATAAAAAATAAATATTTTTTATTTGATAACCTAAAAATAATTAAATCATTTACTATTTTAAAATTAATTTATAAGTCTTTTTTCCAGGGATTTTTCCAGTTGGTCCACGTGGACTAACCGGGTTCTTTCCCTGGTTGACCTCGGTCAACTCTCTGACTGAGGTATGGCCTTGTGTCAGACTGCATTTTTTGGCTTTTTAGCGATTTTTTCTAGGCAAAACCTTTCACCATTTCGCGTTGGAGCATTTTTGACTTTTATTCCTCGTTGAATGGTGATTCATGCCTGGGGTTTACTTCGGGCATTGGATCACTGCCGCGAGTGATTTACATCGATCTTGGGAGTCACCCATCAACTCGTATAAACGTGACCCCCATCTTCCTTTTGACGTTTGATCGCTCTCCACCAAAAAGTCCGAGCCCTAGGGTGCTCAGCTTCCTCCTGGTGACAGCAGGAGTCGAACCCACCTTCCAGGTGCCCTCGCGGTGTCGAATTGAGTCGTATCCAACCTCGCTGGAGTGCGCCGCCCACGCTCACCGTCGGTGCATCTTGGGTGAGCGTTTCCTCTTCACTTTTATCTCCTTTAAGGTTCGTAGGACTCCAGTAGTCATATTTAGCTACAATCAACCATCTAGTCCACATCGTCACGAAATCGCATTGCCTGTGCTTGGTAGGGGCTCGAGTTCTTCCGATCATCGCCGATCTGTCCACACATCTCCACCTTCCTGCGGGGTCGAGGAAACTTGCCCTCGACCCTCTCACCCATTTTTCATGTCTAGAAGTGAAAGGAAGAGCCTGGGGCTCGTTTTGGAATCTCGTTGGGGAACTTGGAGCCTCCCAGCTCTGTCGCACCTTTGCGAGAGTTCCGGCCATCGCCGGAAGATTCTGGAGCCACCAACACCAAGAAGACCGCATGTGGGATCGTTTCAGCCATTTTGGGAGCTCGAAGCAGTGTTGGAGGCCGAGATCAAGGGTGGGGAAGGTCGCTTCGCGGTGACTCTTCCATGTTCTTCGTCCTAGCCCCTCTGCGTCAGATCGAAGGCCGGCGCCCAGGTGTACAGCAGTCGTCCGATCTCCGCCAGCCACCACCATCCGATCAGCCCTTGGAGATCTAATCCTAGCCGCCCCTGTGCGAAGCGTCATCGGCCGTTCTCGAGCATACACATGTATAAGTGATGAACGCTAGCCGTTGGATGGCGCCCAGGCGTGGGTAATTTTGCCTAATACCCTCGCCATTTTTGTATTTCACATTTGAGCCTCAAACTTTCATATACAACTTTAAAGTTTTATAATAATTGCACCTAAACCCCCAGACTTTTCATATTTACGAACAAGTCCCTGTCCACGTCACCTCACAAGCTTGTGCACGTGAGGGGTTAGGCATTTTGCAGAGGACCCCTTGAAGGTTTAGTTATTGGTGTTTAGTACTAAAAATTTCATATTAAGTGTAATATTTTTGGACAAATTGCACGTTAGCCCCTATATTTTTGGAATATTGCGTTTAAGTCCCTGCTAAGCGCGCGTGCGTGGTCTGGGCTTTTTACCTCATAGTTTTGTCTATGTATATTTAGTCTAGAAATATTGTCTTTGCATTATAAAATTGTGGGAAATTTGCACTTTGGCCCCTGAGGTTCTGGATATTTACAAATATGCCCTTGCTTGTAGTGTAGTTTCTCTTTGTTGTCTCTATTTATTTCATGCATCTATAAAATTTAAAAAATCACCAAAAATTAGGCATACAATCCTGCTACATTGTGCTTGCATTTATATTTTTATTTTGCATTTTTGCTGCATTTTATTGTTTATAAAAATTCAAAAACATGCATTTTCTTCACTGTTTGCATAAGAAAATACATAAAAATTATAAAATGTTTTTGAAAAATTCCAAAAAAATTATATTTTGTGTGCTTTTGCTTCTTTTATCTTCAGACGAAATAACTAAAAACTAAAAAAGAAAACTCCTAAAAAATACTAAAAACCTTTATAAAAATCTATAAAATCTATAAAAAATCCAAAAATTGTGTTTTTTATTCCTAAAGTTTATTTACTGTATTACATTTAGTTTAAAATTATTTTGAGAATTTTTGACACTTCTTGATTTTTTCATCTCCATTTTAAGTTCGCCATCAATTCTGCTCACTATTTTCAGTATTTTTTATTTTAAAAATACCAAAAAAATTAGGAAAAATTTAGAAAAAATCACAAAAACACTATAAAAATATAAAAAACCCAAAAGCATTTTTTTTACTGTAATTAGGATATTTTTACCTATTTAGATACCTCTCTCATCTCTCTTTTCTATATACATAGATCTTATATAGTATTATATCTTTATTGAAAAAGAAAAAGAAAATATGAAATATATAAAATATAAAAAGAAAATACGAAATCAGTAACTTAAAAATCAAAATATAAAAATATAAAATCAGAAATTAATTTAAAAAATATATAAAATTAAAAACCCACAAAAATTTCCATTTGGCTAAGTGATTCACAAGACATAGGGTGCTTGACTTTTGTCTAGTCTGCTTTACTTCCTTGCTTCCTGTGTTCAACCCCTACTTGCTCGCATAATTGCTTAATTATTTGTGTGGGTTAATTGTTGATCAACTTGAGGATTGGAGTAGTCACATCAGCGACAGTGAGCATGAATTGTCAGGCCATTACTTAGCGACTCCCATCTTCCCGTTTTTCAAATAGCACCATTGCCGGGGAGCATCGACTTGTAGAGTAGACCTTTATCTTCTTAGTTGCTTAGCAATTTTTGATTATCTCTTACTATTGTATAATTGATTGTGAACTATCTGACATCCCTTTCTTGTTTTCTTGCGAGGGACCACGGACTGAGGAGGATCACCTAGGCGATCCTTCGTAACCTTGGGAAGCAGAGTCGGGTATTCTACCCTAGCCGGCAGGAGAGAGTAGGAGGAGCTTGAGAGAGAGAGAGGATAGTTAGTTTTTTATCTTGAGAGAGAGAGAGAGAGACTCTTGAATATAAATTTGTAATAATACAGGTACACATGACTTTGGACATTCGGGCCCAATTTCCAAGTGTTTGTTCACTTGGAGGCTCACCGCAGTTTTGTCGCATTTTCGTCACTTCGTTTATCTTGTTTTCCGATTTTGGTTTTCCTTATTTTTGTGGAATGAGCCCTTAGTCTTTAGGCTTGCTTGATCGTGTAACCTAAGGACAAACACCTAACAACCATTGCATGCACCTATAGTCTTATCGTTTGGATCTAGAAATAATTAATTGTTGGACACATAGTTGAAACTGCGCGTCGTGAGAGCTCTCCATACAACGCTTGCAGGACCCATTGTGGTGGGCACCGAGGAGGCTTCAAGATCGGACTTTAGGTTTCGCTCTGTGTGTTTATCATTTGGTTCTTCACACTAGCAGTTGCCTGCTTAGTGTGGTTTCCGTGTGCATATCAACATTTAGTATAGGTTTATAAATTCATGATTTACATCCCGCATGGAGAGAGTTGGGAAGCGTTGTAAGTCTTCTAACTGAGCATTCATCATTTAGGCACTAAGGTGTTCCATCCTTAACAAAGTTCTGTGTTGACCTTAACACAGAATATTTCTCTCATACTGGTGCTGCAATTCAGACTGATCGGAGCATTCTTCCATGTCCAGACTGAGAACCCGATTCGAGCCAACAAGTCAAGTATAATTTGAAATGGCTGGTGGAAGGGGAAAAGGGCCGCAACCCCAACCTGAAGATGAAGTTAACCCGGGGGAAGGGCAGTATACAACTCAAAATAATGTCAATAGTCAGCTGCTGGCATCCATCCAAGCAATCAACAACAGTTGACCAACCAAGCCCTAGCCCAAACCGCATTCCAAGATATGCTGAATGATCTGAGGAGGAGAGCCGATGCAAGAGATGGACGAAGGGAGGGGGAGTCGAATCCAGATCCACAGTTCAATTTTGGAGGAGCTGAAGATGAACTTTCAGTGGGAGGACATGAATTTGATAGAATGAACGCAGATCCCCAGCAACCGAAGCCGACGTTAAAGCAGACACACAATCCTGGAGCGGGTCGTATCATTGAGTGGATCCAAATTCCACGCCTTCACGCCCACTTAGAGCTGAAGACACAGTTTCTGTCTCTACTTCCCACATTCCATGGGAATACCACTGAGGAGACATACATCCATCTTAAGAAGTTCGGTCGCATCTGTGCCACCGCCCACTACCCTGGAATTCCCTTGGGGGTAGTCAAGATGACCGCCTTTCCCTTAAGCCTTCAAGATAAGGCCCTATATTGGGTCGACCACCTGGGAAAGGTCGTCACGACCTGGGAGGAGCTGAAGTCTGCATTTCTCCACAAATTCTACCCTCTTTATCATCTGAATCAAATGCGTGCCCGCATCTCCAGCTTTTGCCAGCAACCCCACAAAACTATCCATGAAGCGTGGGAAAGATTCAAGGATCTCCAAGAGAAGTGTCCCCACCATGAGATCCCGAAGACCAGCCTTGTGCAACACTTCTTTGGTGGGCTCACACTTGAGAGCCAAAGACTCGTCGATACCGCTTACGACAGCTCACGAGGACGTGGTGTGGAACATCTTCGAGGAAATGGCTGAAGGAGAAGCCACTCAATCCTCATCCCAAACATACATGAAGTTGCCCGTCGTCATCAGCAAGCTCGTAAACATGGCTGCTCATACCGAAGACATAGATGAGAGCTCCAATCTCAGCATCATCGAGAGTCACCTGTCTAAGGTAGCCATCATTGAGAAGAGGTCGCAGGACCTTGAAAATTTAGCAGTAATTGAGAAGAGGACACATGGCTTAGAAAATCTTGACTTGATTTCTCAGCAGCTGGAGCAGCTCATTCGAGCCCTGAACGCCAACATGTACAATGTTTTATCTACCACTACTGACCCGTCCACTGAGAAGAAGGAGCCTTCACTGCATCAAACCCCTCAGCTGATTCCACTACAGCCCCAGCCTATCCAGTACGTGTATTACGTGCATGTCCCAAAGCAGCCCCGCAGCCTCAGACACAAATGGTTGAATATCAGCCAGAGTCCCAACCGACTTACTCCGAGAAGCTCTCTCCACCCCCGCCACTGATCAAGGAAATTGATGGTGTATGGAACAATGAAGCGTAGCTGACTCGTCCTCAGGGACATTTTCAGGGTCAGAGCATGGGCAACAAGTCCTATCACCAGCAACAACAGCATGGGAGACTGTTCCAGCTCTCATATTATTATCAGCCTCCTTCTCAGGGTAACACCTGGAGGCAGAATTACTAGAACGATCCTCAACAGTTCGGATATTGCGGTCAAGGATATCATCAGCAATCGACTGCTCCGTATTGACGAGCTGCAAATTCAGCCCTTTAAAAGTGTGGAATTAACACTCGGTGGTCATTGCAGTCGGGCTAATTTCTGTTCGTCAAAAAACCATCATGATTAATATGTCAATTGAATCACATGGTTGTATTTATATTTTACTCGGTAAGTAACCAAGGTCGAACTCAGGGACACGAGCCTCTCTCATGATATTTGGACTTAAATTCATTTAACTAAGTGTTGGATCAAAAAATAATAGGTCAATGAATGCATGAGGACAGGATAATGTGCATTAAGTAACCAGGAAACATGCATTTTTTATTTGATTTTTAATCATGCAAATATATGCGATGCTATGCAAAAATATGCCCCTACAATATTTGAGTATAATGAGTAATTTAAGGAATCAATTTCAGGATCAAATCATGCTTTGCATTAAAACATAAATTGGCATTGATATGAATAAAGTACATGATACTTCAATTAATTTTAGCAAGATGAATTGTACGTCAATTCAGTAAATCAAACATGCCATAATGTAGATAATGAAACGAGCATTAAAATAAGAGTGAAATCATCAAATTATGATTTAAAGATGCTCAAGATATTAAACATAAAGTTCAGGGGCATAAATGGAAGAAAACGTGAAAGATAACTAGCAAACAGGTCCCTGAGAATGACTAAAATGTAAATAAAATAAGGTGCAGGACCTTCCCTATAAATAACCCACTCGTGCGGGGGTATTTTTTCAGTCATTCAAACCCGCAGGGGGTCGGTTGCAAAATACCCCAAGCATGCGTGGACAACACGTGAGCACAAGACCTGGATGCAATTTTGAAGAATTTCGTGGGCCTCCCTGCAATTTACCCAGATGGCACATGATGTGTACGTGCTCTCCAGGCTCGGAGGAGGATCAAGCTCGGTAGAGGCTCGGGGCAGCTTCGGCTAGGCTTGGTATGTACGATCCTCCAGGCTTGGACAGTAGGCTTAGGTAGGCTCTGGCAATGACGCATGGACGTCTGTGGACCATTGGATCGTGAGGATCCAACGTAGATGATTCCTTCGCTTGATGCACACGTGGTCCACCCTAGACCGTCCGATTATCGAGATCAGACAGAGTCTGGAGGTTGCGCTAAATGTCGACGTGGCTTCTGATGGATATTGAGAATCCTCAAGCACATCAAGTAAGCGTGTCGATCGCATCATATGCAACCGGGCAACTAGTCGCACTAGTCGCTAGATGCGACGGAAATTAATTTTTTTTTAATTCAAGTGATGAAACCACATGATCACGAGAACATTTCTCGGATCGTTTCATCAAACCACAAAGTATGAGGAATACCTCTTGAAGCGTGGTTGTAATCGTGAGATCCCAAACAAGAGATCCTCCTGTCTTAAGTCCGATCCACGAAGAATGCACTTGCAGGCGCGATGATGAGACGCGTTCCTACCGCAATCCTCGATGAAGATCCAAGCAATGAATCCCCTGATTTCGTCAAACGAAATCCGTCGTCTTCCTTTAGAGCAAGCAACTCCAAAGAAGAAGGAGATCCTCGAGTCGTCGAAGGCGAAGGTGAGAGAGACTCTCCTTCTCAACACAAAGTGGATGGCCACTTCTTGGAGAAGAGAAAGAGGGCGAGAATGAGAGAGAGAGAGAGAGTAGTAGCTTCTACAACTCTTAATAATGTACCTTGAAAGGCTACGTTAGGCCTACTTTTATATTAGTTTATGATCCAATGTATCTCAATCCATGGGACACATAGATCCAACGGCCATGGTGATCTATGTATTAATCAATGGTCATGATTGTTGTTGGCTAAAAAACCAACATTAATATATATTTAAATTAAATATATGTTGCAAAATTATCAACACAATTTAATTTAACATAAACTAATTTATCAAGAGATAATAAGATAAAAGAAATGAGGAGATAAATAACCCCCCCACCCAAATAGGGGGTGTCACCCATGGTTGACGCCAACCCTATTTTTGGGTGATTTTTATCTCCTATTTATTTTATCCATTACCTTTTAATTAATTTTATAATAACCATTATCACAAAATTATCCACCAAATTAATTCTAAATTAATTTGTGATTATTTCAATCATGGCATTGAAAATATGTGAATTATATTCACAACCCAAACTAATTTGTAAATTACATTTCCAATTAATTAACTAATGTGAATCCAATCCACATTAACAATTAACAAATGCTATTTACAAAATTCTCTCTCTTCAATACATGTATATTATAAATCATATTTATAATACACAAATATCATGGAAAGTATTATCCACATTCTCCAATCCTTGATAATTAAATCCTATTTAATTATCTTGGATAATTACTCTCACAACATGAATTTTACTCATATTATGATTGATAATTAAATCTCATTTAATCATCAAGTTCTTCTTACTTGGATATGTAATTCATCAAATGAATTATTCTTGAACCCCTTTAAGAATAATGTGCTTTCTCTGCAGATAAGGACAGGGCGATTGTATTGTTCTACGTATAATGACTTGGATGTTGAGATCTCATCTCAAATCGAGATCTTACGGACCTCCCACAGATGCTTGATTAAATCAAGACCGCAAATCTAATCTTCTCATTAAATCTGAATCTCATTCAGACCAATGTCCAACACTTGGACTAAGATCAGATTGCTTCTCTACTGAGAGGAGTCACTAAAATCCAGACCTGTTTCATCACTTCCTCGGAATGGAAGCGTCATGGTTATACAATCGTTTATGATCACATCAGCCTCAGGTATTCCTAATACCTGTACATCCTGCATACTGGAAGACCCATGATCATCCTGAAGATTAAGATCAATTTTACATTGTCTTCTTCAGAGTTTAATCACTAAGTTTCTCAATATTGGTCATTGGAAGTTGGTATCGATCATATGCTTTCCCTAAGCATATATATCATACCTTAAAATTCATGTCATGCTTCCAAAGCATGACGATCATGCATGGAATTTGATCGGTCCCAATACCTCATGAGTGAGCTCATGTCTTCCGGTTCATAAGTGAACCTGTATGATCCCTTTGAGAGATCGTATTGCCCATATGCCCTTATATGCACACCAGCTCGTCGGTGTATAGACCTTGGTTAGGCCATCAACCTATCGGTCTGCCAAATGTACATACTCAGATATATAGCAATACATCTGTCTCCGGTCAGAGGATGCATGCCTATGCTGTGGCAGCATTCAACATAGGACTTAGGTTATCTCAATCTTGTTAAGTCAACCCATTGACCTAACTAATCTGACACCTCCGAATCACTATTCTTATGCAGAGGACCTGCATCAAGAGGTTGGTCAGATATCAGCCTATGTGAGAAAGCATTGCCATCTCCTACTCAGGCTGGAGATCATCTCTTAACAATCATTTGACGGTGCTTGATGAGTCCTTTATCTAACTCCTTAGTTATTCATCCAAACACCAGCCTCTATGATTCATTTAATGAATCAATAGCTATATGATCATCAAGATGGCCCTGGTACATAACCCTAGTTGTACAGAGGGACATTATAGTGCATTCATTCATTTAATTTCAGAAAGGGAGTGAAACATCAATAACTTTTATTGATAAAACATATATATTACAATAACACTTATTGTAAGAATGGTTTGCCCAGGGCTGACATGTCTAACCTTTATCTGCACCGTTGGATGAGCTCAGGGGAGGAGCATCCAACGGTGCCTGCTTCTTCATCCTTGGATGCATTTGGTGGCAGAACCTGGGTTTCCGACGAGGGAACTCAATCTTCACCGCTCTCTTCTGGACTCGATGAAGCTTGCTTGATGCTCTTGACTGGTTGTCGATGAAGCTCCTAGTCTGGGCGAGCTGCAGCTATGCATGGAGAAGTCCCTAGCTACTCCAGTGATGGATATGGAGCTCGCCAAGAGAACTCCGGCAAACTCTCTGGTCATTGAATTGGGGAGTACCTGCAGCGTTAGTGCCAAAGACAAAGCTTCGTGTGAGGGGGAGGTGAAGTGTGTTTGATGGTTGGCCGTAAGGGGGTGAAGAAGGCGGTGGCCGGTCAGTCTTCTCCGGCGAGCCCGGAGGAGTTGGGTCCGATGTGATCTGGGCTATAGAGGATAGGGATGATGGTCGAAGGTGAGCGCATCGATAATGGAGACTAGGTGGAGTTGGAGGAGTGATCAATGAGGGATGACGAGGGTGTAGTGACCTAATAAATTATGAGAAACATAGATAAAAATTATAAAGAGAATCGAAGGAGCTTACCTGAGACGAGGGCGGTTGTCGGCGGCTTGGGCTGAGTGCCGATGGCACTCTGGTCATCGCTGAACTCCCCCAGCCATGGGGAGCGGCTTGGTGGGGCTCAACCACCACAGTCCTGGCCTACTAAGGCCAAGGGTCGACACCAGAGGAGATCGTTGTCGTCGCGCTCCTTGTCGCCCCCTCGCTGTCATCGGGGGACGAAGGCTTGCTGGATGACTCCTCGCGTAAAGGTAGACCAAGTTGAATGTAGAAGGAGACGAGGTATTTAAAGGACGAGTATTCGGTTCCAGGTGGTGGATGACATGTTTTTGAATGGGGGAGATGGAGCGCGAGGGGTGGTTACGAGCCGACATGCTCTTCCCGCGAGGATAGGCATGACTGGGCTACGTTGAGGGGCGGTTAGAGCATGGAGATGGGGAACGTGGACTCAGGGAGAAATGGAAGGGGGAAGCCAGTCTGCGAGCTGGTGAACGTGAGAGAGAGAGGGGGTCCAAGGTAGAAGACAAAGATGTGACCGTTGGATCTCGCGATCCGACGGTCAAGAAGAGGGAGCTGATGAGCAGTCTTGATTAGATCGGCCCTACGAGATCGAAAGGCGCAGAGATCACCACGTGGCACACTGAGGGAACGATGGGAACCAATAACCTGGATGAGAGGAATGTGCTAATCGAAAGGATGAGAGACCGAGGTGGTTTTAGCGGTTCAGATGGATAAGATCGGGTGGAGGAGATGCCGCCACGTGGCGCAAGGAGGGCACGGTGCTAGCGAGCGACTGTGATGGATCCCAGGCTCTGATCGAAGGGCAGTGATCACATCGGGATTGGTCGGTGACGATGAGGAGAGAAAGAAGCATCGGACGACAGAGAAATCAGGCTGCGTGGCGCGAGGAGATGCGACCGCGTTGCTCAACCAGAAAGAGCCAAGTGGCCAATCAGATTATTGCGACAAAGAAATTGATTTATGAGGGGATAGATGGCCGAATTTAGAAAAACTCAAAACATGAAACATTGTAGATCTTGATGAGATCTACAAGTTTCATGTTGACCAAAAACAAAGATGAGGTCATTTAAAGACAGAAAATATTTTTGAGGGTATTTTTAAAGCTAAAAACACCAAAGATTTTAATTTTTGACATTTTTTGTTTTTTAAATTTATTCAATTACTCTAATAATTACAAAACTTTGTCGGGTTTTTATTGCACCTCATCTAAGATACGGGGTTGATTTCAGTGAATTATCAGCATGAAACATGGTTTCATCAACCCCCTATACTTAAACCATGCTCGTCCCCGAGCATCAAAGAAAATGAATGAACTAGATTAACCCCCTTGTGCATGTGCGTACAGGATCTAATCTGTTCAAGTCCTCTCAAATTTAGAGATCCAAAATCTTAGAGCTCAACCTAGCTTTAATCAAGATCAACCAATTCCTCTAGTTTTCCCAGACTCTCTCTGATATACATATAAACTAAGGATGTGACATTTAGTGTTGACCGCGTTTGCGAGAGTAAAGTCAAAACGTTACCCAAGGTCTTGGTCCAAGAAATTCTCCTAAGGACCCAATCCTCAACACTAGGGAATAAATCAAATCTGGCATTCAGTCCACTGTCTCTTTAGTTGTCAGACTTGAAAGTGTAGATGGAAGGACAGTAAGGGAGGGCATGGGATTGTGTCATTTCTTCTCTCCCTCTCATTGGAATAAGGATTCTCTAGTGCCTTATTACGTAACACATATTTTTGGTGTTGATCAGCGCGTCCGTCAAGAGAAGTTGGAGTCCTCTGCACTTGTTTTCCTAGGAATACACCGGGGTGTGTCTCTTTTGAGTACCTATCGTACCTTCTACACCCAGACTTATAGCATTATGATGCAGAGCCCTTTTTTTGGTGCAAGCCCGACTCCTGGTCCTAATAGCGGTGGTCCAGTGGACAATTTGAAATGGTTGGGGGTGCTCGCCTTTGGTGGAAGATCTTTTGATAATTGAGTTTGTGGAATGAGAGCTTTTCTTTAACATTTCATTGCTTTGTAGTATTTTTGGCTAGCTCCACTACTTTTACCAAGAGTTGGCGCACACTGATCAACATTTTTGTTTGTTCCACATCCTGGCACTTAGGTCAAAGTCAAGAGATTAGTATAAGAACCAAGTTCTCATACTGGCTAAAGATGCTGACACTCAGATTTCATGAAGCTGTCAAAGATTTTATCCCGTCTTCAAGCATCATTAAATCAAATCCAAACTCAAATTCCCCAGCCCTGTCCCTCAAGTGAAGAGTCAACTCATCTCATCGAAACCACAATCATGCATGTGATGTGCTGATCATATTCTTAAGGTCGGAGACTAGGCATGCAATATAACATGCAAATCTAGAAATCTAGGGAAATGTGGATGATTAAGTCTAAGACCCTGATGACTAAGGCTGGTTAACCTAAAATCTCAAGACCTCATAAATCAAGCTTTCTTGAACATTTCAGATCCTGGGTGGAAGTTAGAGGAGTAATCCAACTCCTTCATTTAAAAACACTTTTTTTAACTTTAAGAGACATTGTGACTGCCTAAACTCAATTAAGTAGATGCATCTGCATTCAGCTAGTACGGGTTGTAAATACAGGCCGGAGCCCGTTGCTTGAGGACAGAGCCTTACGCGATGTCCTCTAAACCAACCACTCTGCTAAGGGCGAACCCTCACTGAACGTGGCTACTTATTTGGGTTTCGTAGTCAATCTGACTCTTAAGGGATTTTTGGATTTTCTCATTTTTATGGATTTTTGATTAAAGTTAGAACACAACTTTCCTTGAAATCAAAGGAATTTTCAACATCAAGTCACACAAGTAAAGATTTTCAAAACATTTTCAAAAGATTTTTCAAAACAAAGAGAAACTCATTTTTCAAATCATTTTCAAAATTATTTTTCTATAAGAATAGTGTAACATAATGTCGAAAGCCTTGAAAATAATTTCGTCCACTTAGTTCAAAGTATTTTACTTTAGCCCAACAAGTTTTAAATTTTTCAAATTTTTCATGAAGTACATATACTGTATACACGGTATACCTGGCTATTCGCAGCGGCTTTGGGGCGAACTGGGTGCCGCTCACCACTTGAGGATCGTACGTATCGAGCCTAGCCGAAGCTGCCCTGAGCCTCTACCGAGCATGAACCTCCTCCGAGCCTGGAGAGCACGTGCAAATCACGTGCCATCTAGGTAAATTGTAGGGAGGCCAATAAAATTCTTCAAATTGCATCCGGGTCCCGTGCTCACGTGTTGTCCACGCCGGTGCTGGGTATTTTGCAATCAGTCATACGCGGGTATGAATGATTGCAAAAATACCCCCGCACGAGTGGGTTATTTACAGGGACGATCCTGTGCCTTATTTATTTTCATTTTAGTCCTTCCGAGGGACCTGTTTGCTAGTTATCTTTCATGTTTTCTTGCATTTATGCCCCTGGACTTAATGTTTAATATTTTGAGCATTTTAAATCCGAATTTGATGATTTCAGTCTCATTTTAATGCTTGTTTCATTATCTACGTTATGGCATGCTTGATTTACTGAATTGACACACAATTCATCTTTCTAAAATTAATTGAAGTATCATGTACTTTATTCATATCAATGCCAATTTATGTTTTAATGCAAAGCATGATTTGATCCTGAAATTGACTCCTTAAATTGCTCATTGTACTAAAATGTTGTAGGGGCATATTTATGCATAGAATCGCATATATTTGCATGATTGAAAATCAAATAAAAAATGCATGTTTCCTGATTACTTAATGCATACTGTCTTGTCCTTATGCATTCATTGACCTATTATTTATTGATCCAACACTTAGTTAAATGAATTTAAGTCCGAATATCACGAGAGAGGCTCGTGTCCCAGAGTTCAACCTTGGTTACTTACCAAGTAAAATATAAATACAACCATGTGATTCAATTGACATATTAATCATGATGGTCTTTTGACGAACCGAATTTAGCCCGACTACAATGACCACTGAGTGTTAATTCCACACTTTTAAAAGGCTGAATTTGCGATTCGTCAAATGGCACCGTTGTCGGCGAGTGAAGAAGGCGATGGCCGGTCAGTCTTCTCCGACGAGCCCGGAGGAGTTGGGTCGGATGTGATTTAGGGCTATGGAGGGTAGAGATGATGGTCGGAGGTGAGCATGCGGATAATGGAGACAAGGCGGGGCTGGAAGAGTGATCAATGAGGGACGATGAGGGGTGTAGCGACCTAATAAATTACGAGAAATAGAGATAAAAATTATAAAGAGAATCGAAGGATCTTACCTGAGATGATGGCGATCATCGGTGGCTTGGGCTGAGTGCCGATGGCACTACGGTCATCGCTGAACTCCCCCAACCATGGGGAGCAGCTTGGCGGGGCTCAACCACCGCATCCCCGGCCTACCATGGCTAGGGTTCGACACCGGAGGAGATCACCATCGTCGCGCTCCTCGCTGCCCCTGGCTGTCACCGGGGACGGAGGCTTGCCGAATGACTCCTCACGTAAAGGTGGACCAGGTTGAATGTAGTTGGAGATGAGGTATTTAAAGGATGAGGATTCAGTTCCAGGTGGTGGACGACGTGTTTTGAATGGGAGAGATGGAGCGTGAGGGGTGGTTACGAGGTGACATGCTCTTCCCGCGAGGATAAGGGATGACTGGGCTACGTCATGGGGAGGTTAGAGCTTGGATATGGGGAATGAGGACTCGGGGAGAAATGGAAGGGGGAGCCGGTCCGCGAGCTGGTGAACTGGGAGAGAGAGGGGGTCCGAGGTAGAAGACGAAGATGCGACCGTTGGATCTCGCGATCCGATGGTCGAGAAGAGGGCGCTAACGAGCGGTCTTGTTTAAATCGCCCCTACGAGATCGAAAGACGCAGAGATCGCCACGTGGCACACTGAGGGAATGGTGGGAGCCAACAACCTGGATGAGAGGAATGTGCTAATCGAAAGGCTGAGAGACCGAGGTGGTTTGAGTGGATGAGATGGAGAAGATCAAGTGGAGGAGATGCCGCCACGTGGCACAAAGAGGGCACGATGCTAGCGAGCAGCTGTAATGGATCCCAGGCTCTGATCGAAGGGCGGTGATCACAGCGGGATTGGTCGGTGACGATGAGGAGAGAAAGAAGCATCGGACGACAGAGAAATCAAGTCCCGTGGCGCGAGGAGATGCGGCCACGTGGCTCAACCAAAGAGAGCCACGTGGCCCAGTCAGATTATTGTGACGAAGAAATTGATTTATGAGGGGATAGATGGCTGAATTTGGAAAAACTCAAAAACATGAAAGTTGTAGATCTTGATGAGATCAACATGTTTCATGTTGAACAGAAACGGAGATGAGTTCATTTAAAGACAGAATATATTTTTGAGGGTATTTTAAGGCTAAAAACACCATGGATTTTAATTTTAGACATTTTTTATGTTTTTTTAATTTATTCAATGATTCTGATAATTACAAAACTTTATCTGGTTTTTATTGACACCTCATCTAAGATAGGGGTTAATTTCAGTGAATTATCAGCATGAAACATGGTTTCATCAACCCCCTATACTTAAACTATGCTCCTCCCCGAGCATCAAAGAAAATGAATGAACTGGACTAACCCCCTTGTGCATGTGCGTACAGGATCTAATCTGTTCAAGTCCTCTCAAATTTAGATCCAAAATCGTAGAGCTCAACCCGGCTTTAATCAAGAGGCAACCAATTCCTCTAGTTTTCCCAGACTCTCTCTGATATACATATAAACTAAGGATGTGACATTTAGTGTTGACCGCGTTCGCGAAAGTAGAGTCAAAACGTGACCCAAGGTCTTGGTCCAAGAAATTCTCTTAAGGACCCAATCCTCAACACTAGGGAATAAATCAAATCTGGCATTCCGTCCACCGTCTCCTTAGTTGTCAGACTTGAAAGTGTAGATGGAAGGCCAGTAATGGAGGGCATGGGATTGTGTCATTTCTTCTCTCCCTCTCATTGGAACAAGGATTCTCTCTAGTGCCTTATTACGCAACACATATTTTTGGTGTTGATCAGCGCGTCCGTCAAGAGAAGTTGGAGTCGTCTGCACTTGTTTTCTTGAGAATACACCAAGGTGTGTCTCTTTTGAGTACCTATCGTACCTTCTACACCCAAACTTATATCATTTATGATGTAGAGCCCTTTCTTTGGTGCAAGCCCGACTCCTGATCCTAATAGCAGTGGTCAAAGTGGACACTTTGAAGTGGTTGGGAGCACTCGCCTTTGGTGGAAGATCTTTTGATAATTGAGTTTGTGGAATGAGAGCTTTTCTTTAACATTTCATTGCTTTGTAGTATTTTTGGCTAGCTCCACTACTTTTACCAAGAGTTGGCGCACACTGATCAACATTTTTGTTTGTTCCACATCCTGGCACTTAGGTCAAAGTCAAGAGATTAGTATAAGAACCAAGTTCTCATACTGGCTAAAGATGCTGACACTCAGGTTTCATGAAGCCTTCAAATATTTTATCCCATCCTCAAGCATCATTAAATCAAATCCAGACTCAAATTCCCCAATCCAGCCCCTCAAGTGAAGAGTCAACTCATCTCATCAAAACCACAGTCATGCATGTGATGTGCTGATCATATTCTTAAAGCCAAAGACTAGGCATGCAATATAGCATGCAAATCTAGAAATCTAGGGAAATGTGGATGATTAAGTCTAAGACCCTGATGACAGATCTTGGGTGGAAGTGTGAAATTAGAGTATTAATCCAACTCCTTCATTTAAAAACACTTTTTTTTAACTTTAAGAGGCATTGTGACTGCCTAAACTCAATTAAATAGATGCATCCGCATTCATCTAGTATGGTTGTAAGTACAGACCGGAGCCCATTGCTTGGGGACGGAGACTTACGCGATGTCCTCTAAACTACCCACTCTGCTAAGGGCGAACGCTCACTGAACATGGCTACTTATTTGGGTTTAGTAGTCAATCTGACTCTTAAGGGATTTTTGGATTTTTCTCATTTTTATGGATTTTTGATTAAAGGTTATAACACAACTTTCCTTGAAATCAAAAAGAATTTTCAACATCATCTCACACAAGTAAAGATTTTCAAAACATTTTCAAAAGATTTTTCAAAATAAGAGAAACTCATTTTTCAAATCATTTTCAAAAATATTTTTCTATAAGAATAGTGTAACATAATGTAGAAAGCCTTGAAAATAACTTCGTCTACTTAGTTCAAAGCATTTTACTTTAGCCAAAAAAGTTTTAATTTTTTCAAATTTTTCATAAAGTACATATACTGTATACATGGTATACCCCCTATACTTAAACTTTGCTCTGTCCTCATAGCATTAGATGATACAAGTCCATAGGTCCATTTAAATATAGAAAAATATACGGGAACTAAGGAGGGCTCCCCCCTATACTTAGGTTAAAAAAACGTAATTATTGAGGCAAGGAAAGATGAGTATAGAAAAAAACACGGAGACTCGGGTCCTCCCTATACTTAGGCTGAGAGTAGCCTAAGTATAAAGATTAAGAGTTGATGCTAGGAGAGACCCGAGGTGAACAAAGAAGATGGATGGATATACAAGTGAATGGATGAATCTTCAGAGACAGATGGAGTGTCTAAGGCTTTGGGGGAGGGTGTCGAAGCAAACAAGGCTCAAACAAGCATGCAAAAACCCTTTGATTCACCAACTCACACATGAAATCAATAGATGTTGGTTTATTATCTTGTCAGTTTTATTGGTGATTAAAACAATTCAAATTTACGCTGGCAAAAAGTCAAATAAAATCAACTGCTTAAACGAGGGTGTTGTTCTCCCAAAACAAGATTTTACTCTATTTTATGGTTGACTTGCAATTAACAGTCCCAATTATTTTGCTTAAGGTTATCACTGAATTAAGGTGAGCACATAAACCAAGCAATCATCTTCTACCACTCATTCCCATTTTCCTTTAACCTAGGTGATCAAGCTAGTAGGGGAAATCGAGACAAACATGTAATCGATAAAAACAATGATCTAGGCTAAGCGAGAAAACATGCAGTTCCTTGGCCAAAAATACGTGAAAACTTGGACTGTTTTGAAAACCAAAATAATGTGTATGCAAGTCGATTGAAATCCACACCTAACATGCTTCTATTAGCGGGGAAGAACATCTTGTAAATTTGTCTAAGTGAAGCGATGCTATAAGCATCTTTATTTAAAGTGTGTCCTACCTACGAGCAAGCACGTAAAAAATGAAGTGATGAAAGAAGCTCGAAGAGCCGCGTGCCTAGTCCTAGGTCGACACTCAAGTGGGGACGATCCCCACACAACCACATATAATCGTTCATCTACAAGCGGGTCTTCGATCGAAAACCACTGTAAAGACGATTATTACATGAGATGAAATGAAATGAAAATAACATTTTTCCTTTCTTTTCTTTTCGACTTGCTCCAAGAATGCTTTTGCGGCTTCTCTCAGCGGGGAAGCACTGCTCCTCGCCTCCTTGATCATAAATGGCCTGTCACAAAATCAACGGTTAGATATTAATCGAAAGAAAAAAATTTATAATGCAAACAAAAGGACAAATTGACCTACGTAAAATGAACACTTAAATAAATAAATAAATAAATATTCATATAAGACAAAAGATGAGTTGTGTCCCTGGTAATGGCGCCATTTGACGAACCTCAAATTCAGCCCTTTATAAGTGTGGAATTAATACTCGGTGGTAACTGCAATCGGGATAAATTCGATTCGTCAAAAAAACCATCATGATTAATATGTCAATTGAATCACATGGTTGTATTTGTATTTTACTTGATAAGTAACCAAGGTCGAACTCAGGGACACAAGCCTCTCTCGTGATATTTGGACTTATATTCATTTAACTAAGAGTTAGATCAATAAATAATAGGTCAATGAATGCATGAGAATTGGACAGTATGCATTAAGTAATCAGGAAACATGCATTTTTTTATTTGATTTTTAATCATGCAAATATATGCGATGCTATACAAAAATATGCCCCTACAACATTTGAGTACAATGAGCAATTTAAGGAGTCAATTTCAGGATCAAATAATGCTTTGCATTAAAACATAAATTAGCATTGATATGAATAAAGTACATGATACTTCAATCAATTTTAGCAAGATGAATTGCACGCCAATTCAGTAAATCAAGCATGCCATAATGTAGATAATGAAACGAGCATTAAAATGAGAATGAAATCATCAAATTTGGATTTAAAATGCTCAAGATATTAAACATAAAGTCCAGGGGCATAAATGTAAGAAAACATGAAACATAACTAGCAAACAGGTCCCTCAGAAGATTAAAATGTGAATAAAATAAGGCACATGACCTTCCCTGTAAATAAGCCACACGCGCGGGGGTATTTTTGCAATTATTCAAACCCACAGGGGGTCGGTTGCAAAATACCCCGCGCGTGGACAGCATGTGAGCACGGGACCTGAATGCAATTTTGAAGAATTTCGTGGGCCTCCCTGCAATTTACCTAGATGGCATGTGATGTACACGTGCTCTCTAGGCTAGGAGGAGGTTCAGGCTCGGTAGAGGCTCGGGGAAGCTTCGACTAGGCTCGGTACATACGAGCCTCCAGGCTTGGACAGTAGGCTTGGGTAGGCTCTGGTGATGACGCGTGGACGTCTGTGGACCGCTGGATCGTGAGATCCGACTGTAGCTGATTCCTTCACTTGATGCATACGTGGTACATCGTAGATCGTCCGATTATCGAGATCGGACGGAGTCTGGAGGTTGCGCAAAATGTCAACGTGGCTTCATCTACATTGTTGGATGAGCTCAGGGGAGGAGCATCCAACGGTGCCTGCTTCTTCATCCTTGGCTGCATCCGGTGGTCGAACCCGGTCTCCGGCGAGGGAACCCAATCTTCGCCGCTCTCTTCTGGAGTCGATGAAGCTCGCCCAATGCTCTTGACTGGTTGTCGATGAAGCTCCTAGTCTGGGCAAGCTGCAGCTATGCGTGGAGAAGTCCCTAGCTACTCCAGTGATGGATATGGAGCTCGCCAAGAGAACTCCGGCAAGCTCTCCGATCATTGAATTGGGGAGTACCTGCAGCGTTAGTGCCAAAGCCAATGCTTCGTGTGAGGGGGAGGTGAAATGTGTGAGATGGTCGACCGTGAGGGGGTGAAGAAGGCGGTGGCCGGTCAGTCTTCTCCGGCGAGCCCGGAGGAGTTGAGACGGATGTGATCTGGGGCTATGGAAGGTAGGGATGATGGTCGGAGGTGAGCGCGTGGATAATGGAGACAAGGCAGAGCTGGAGGAGGGATCAATGAGGGACGATGAGGGTGTAGCGACCTAACAAATTACGAGAAACAGAGATAAAAATTATAAAGAGAATCGAAGAAGCTTACCTGAGAAGAGGTCTGTCGTCGGTGGCTTGGGCTGAGTGCCGATGGCACTCCAGTCATCGCTGAACTCCCCAGCCATGGGGAGCAGCTTGGCGGGGCTCAACCACCGCAGTCCTGGCGTACCATGGCCAGGGGTTGACACCGGAGGAGATCATCGTCGTTGCGCTCCTCGCCACCCCCTCACTGTCACCGGAAGACGGAGGCTTGCTGGACGACTCCTCGCGTAAAGGTGGACCAGGATGAATGTAGCTGGAGATGAGGTATTTAAAGGACGAGGATTCAGTTCAAGGTGGTGGATGACGTGTTTTGAATGGGAGAGATGGAGCGTGAGGGGTGGTTACGAGGCTACCTGCTCTTCCCGCGAGGATATGGGATGACTGGGCTACGTCATGGGGCGGTCAGAGCTCAGAGATGGGGAACGTGGACTCGAGGAGAAATGGAAGGGGGGAGCCGGTCCACGAGCTGGTGAATGTGGGAGAGAGAGGGGGTCCGAGGTAGAAGACGAAGATGCGACTGTTGGATCTCACGATCCGACGGTCGAGAAGAGGGCGCTGACGAGTGGTCTTGATTAGATCGTCCCTGCAAGATCGAAAGGCGTAGAGATCGCCACGTGGTACACTAGGGGAACGGCAGGAACCAACATCCTGGATGAGAGGAATGTGCTAATCGAAAGGCTAAGAGATTGAGGTGTTTTGAGCGGTTGAGATGGCGAAGATCGGGTGGAGGAGATGTCGCCATGTGGCGCAAGGAGGGCACGACACTAGCGAGCATCTTTGATGGATCCGAGGCTCTGATCAAAGGGCGGTGATCACAACGGGATTGTTCAGTGACGATGAGGAGAGAAAGAAGTATCGGACGACAGAGAAATCATGCCGCGTGGCGCGAGGAGATGTGGCCACGGGGCTCAACCAGAAGAGCCACGTGACCCAATCAAATTATTGCGACGAAGAAATTGATTTATGAGGGAATATAGGGCCGAATTTGGAAAAACTCAAAACATGAAAGTTGTAGATCTTGATGAGATCTACATGTTTCATGTTGACCAAAAATGGAGATGAGGTCATTTAAAGACAAAAATATTTTTGAACATATTTTTAAGGCTAAAAACACCACGGATTTAAATTTTTGACATTTTTATGTTTTTTTAACTTTATTTAATGACTCTGATAATTACAAAACTTTGTCTGATTTTTATTGACACCGCATCTAAGTTAGGGGGTTAATTTCAGTGAATTATCAGCATGAAACATGGTTTCATCATGTATCACCAGCAGAATTCACAGTTTTCCTCTAACCCTCCTCCTCACCAATTCTCACAGGGTTACTAGTCACAGTCTCACCCTTCAAACCGGCACCCTAGGCCCCAGCAAGGGGATTCTTCTGAGATTGTGCCGGTTAATCTGGCCCTTGCCTGCCTCGAATAGTTGATGCAGAACATGGCTGAGATGAACCAGAAGATCGACGTCTTGATAGCTGCAAAAATAGCCATCCCTGCTCAAGTCAAAGCTAACCCAAACAATTTCCGATGCAAGGAGCAGGTAGCCGGTAGTATCCAACCAGATTAAGGTGAATTAAATTACTTTTTATCTAATACTGTTACTCTCAGGAGCAGTAGGACACTCAAGCCATCGGCAACGACGATGGAAAGCATTTTGCATCTGACGGGGAATCGTCAGTCCGGCCTACGCAAGGGCCAAGAAGTATTTTTAAAACAACACCACCAATCAAAAAACACAAAAAATAAAGAGAACAACAAAATACAAAAAGATAGCAGCAGCCTCGATGGAGATAGGCCCACATTGGAGACGTCTGCAACTGCCACAGAACTAGTTCTTGATAGGAGGAATCATGCACCTGCAGCGAGTCCAACGCCAGCACCAGAAGCCGAGCCTGTAGTTTTTAGTACACACAATGTAGATGATTCTATTCGTTTTTGCCATCTACCTGTAAACAACAATATGGACACTGTTCTGAATGACATTGATGGAGATTCTGTAAATATCCCTTTCTCAGAAGCAATGTAAAAACACAAAAAAATGAAAATTTTAAAAAATGCTTTGTCTAATCCTACTTATTGAAATTATTCAGAATTTAGTATTAAACATGCCATTGATGAAAGCTCTTGAGTACATGCCAGCCATAAAGAAAGGACTGAAAGATGCATGCACAACCAAGCACATGCCCCACCCTCATAACTCCAGGAATAAAGGTGGCAAGTCTGAAAAGCATATCCTCACAATGGCAATAGTTAACGCCATCAGCAACCTCCCGGATAAGAAGACAGATACGGGAGCACCTCTTGTGCGTTGTCAGATGTTTAATCAAGAGTTTGAATGTACACCGCTCGATAGAGGGTCTTCTGTCAACCTGATGCCAGCCTCACTACTCACAGAATTCAAGCTAGGACCACTCAAACCCACAAAGATGATTATGCAGTTCGCAGACAAATCAATTAAGCTACCTTGGGGCCTATTGGAGGACGTAACAGTCACGGTTCAGGGGAAGTAGTTCACGGTCGATTTTGTGGTACTAGATATGGACGTCCCCGCTCCATTGCTCCTAACCCCAATCATACTTGGACGACCATTCCTGCGAACATTGAACGCAGTGGTGAATTATGGGACTGGAGAAATTACTTTTGGCGCTGGCAGTGAGACAATCAAAGTAGAGACCCTGTCCAACGCAGCATCACGAGAAAGAACATCTGCATCATGCGAAAGGGAGATTGAGTATTCTAATGACTTGCGACTTTCTGGCAGAAATTCAAGACACCAACCTATTCCTAGATGACAATGAGATCCATGAACTCCTTTTCCTCGAGGAGGGATTGGGTACTACAATCGAATTTTCCCTTATCGATTAGGATGAGGTACTTGCTGACACGCTGAATGAGACTTCTGTGGGAGTGATGTGCCTTCAAGATCAAGAGAAAATTGTTGAAGAATCTTTTGAAGAAGATGAAATCATTGAAGCATTCTGTAAATATTTGAATGAGGAAGCAGGACAGAGAATGGTGGATGCTGAACAGATGAAAGAATCCCCACCTGAATTATTAGCTGAAGTCACTTCTAAAGCAGCTCAGACCCCGCTAGAGTTGAAACCCTTGCCCTCCAATATGAAATATGCCTTTATTGCGGGAGAGCCTAACATGTACCCCGTCATTATCAATGCACATCTGACCACATACCAAGAATCTCATCTGATGGAGGTTCTTGAACGCAACCGCAAGGCTATAGGCTGGAAAACTTCAGATCTCCACGGGATCAGTCCATCTTTGTGCTCGCATCGCATTTTTCTGGAAGACGATTGCAGAACCTCTCGAGAACTTCAGAGAAGACTCAATCCTAATATGCAGGAGGTTGTTATGAAAGAAATCCAAAAATGGTGCGATGCGGGATTCATTTATCCCATCTCTGACAGTAAATGGGTGAGCCCTCGGCATGTAGTGCCAAAGAAATCAGGAATCATCATTGTAAAGAATGACAAAGGAGAGGAGATCACAACCAGAGTACCCACTTCGTGGCAAGTATGTGTGGATTACAGGAGACTCAATCTCGCCATCAAGAAGGACCACTTTCTATTACCCTTCATTGAGCAGATCTTGGAGAGATTGGTCGTGAAGGAATACTTTTTCTTCTTGGATGGATACTCTGGGTACAATCAAGTAGTTATTTGCTCCTGAAGACCAAGAGAAGACCACGTCCACCTGTCCTTTTGGGACGTATGCCCTCAGACAGATGTCGTTCGGGCTCTGTAATGCCCCAGCCACATTTCAAAGGTGTATGTTAGCAGTTTTTGCTGACATGGTGGGCAACTTTCTTGAGGTCTTTATGGATGATTTTTCGATCTACGGGGACTCGTTTGATCAATGTCTAGATTATTTAGACCGAGTCTTACGTAGGTGTTGCGAAGTAAAATCTGGTGCTCTTGTTGGAAAAGAGCAACTTCATGGTGACCAAAGGAATTGTGCTGGGTCACGTGGTTTCTAACACATGGCATGGAGGTTGACCCAGCCAAGGTGGAGGTGATTTTTAAACTTGAGCCACCTACAAAAATCAAGCAAGTCAGGTCATTACTGAGCCATGTCGGTTTTTACCGACGCTTCATCAAAGATTTCAGTAAATTGGCCAGATCTTTGACCGAGTTGCTTGGCAAGGAAAATGAAATCATTATGGATACCATGTGTTCATTTCCTTTGATCAACTGAAAGAAATCATCACTAAGGCCCCTATCTTGCAGCCACCGATCTGGACTCAACTTTTTGAGATAATGACCGATGCGTCAGATTATGCCATCGGCGCTGTGCTCAGACAGAGGAAAGATAATGTATCATTTGCAATTCACTACGCTAGTCGAACGCTCGATGAGGCCCAACGAAACTATACTGTCACCAAAAAAGAGCTGCTAGCGGTGGTTTTTTCCTTGGAAAAGTTCAGATCCTATCTCCTCGGATCTAAAGTTATCATCTACACTGACCATTCGGCCATCTGGTACCTACAGCAGAAGAAGGACGCCAAACCACATCTTATTCGATGGATCCTTCTCCTCCAGGAATTTGACCTTGAAATTAGATATAAACTTGGGGTAAAGAATGTGGTGGCCGACCACTTATCAAGGCTTCTTGAACCAGAGTCTCTTGAGCTGAGCCTGCAACCTATCACAGAGACCTTTCCAGATGAGGCAATTTTGTTAGTCGCCTCGCTTCCATGGTACGCGGACATTGTGAATTATCTCTTGACCAAGAAAATCCCATAGGATTGGACGAAGTTGAAAGTAGACAAATTCTTATCTAAAATCCATTTCTACTAGTGGGCGGATCCATACTTATTTTGTGAGGGGGCAGATTGTATCTGGAGAAGGTGCATTTTTCAGGAGGAAGTTTCAAGTGTCCTCACCTTATGCCATGGCCAAGATTCTAGAGGACATCATTTATGCAGACGAACGACAACAAAAGTTCTTCAGAGTGGCCTATGGTGGCCTACACTATTGAAGATGTAGATGATTATGTCAAATGCTGCACTGACTGTCAGAAGATGGGCAGAACCATAGGAATGAGAGACACGATCCCTCTGAAATTCATTCAGATATCAGACATCTTCGACGCATGGGGCATCGATTTTATGGACCCATTTCCCAACAGCCAGGGTTATGAATATATTCTGCTTGTTGTTGGCTATGTAAGTTGCTACGTGGAGGCTATCCCTGCCCGAACCGCCGACAGTAGGATTGTCTGTCGATTTTTGAGAGACCACATCATAGAACGGTTCGGGATCCCCAAGATTCTAATATCTGATGGGGGTAGTCATTTCATAAACAAAGAGGTAAACAAGCTGACTCAAGAATTCTGCATTGAACATCACGTTGCTTCACCTGATCACCCAGCAGTATAATGGCTTAGCTTAATGTTAAAACAGGGAGATCAAGACAATTCTACATAAGCTTGTGCGTCCGGATCGCAAGAACTGATCTCAGTTACTTGATTCAGTTCTTTGGGCTTACATAACAACGTACAAGTCACCCTTGGGAATGTCTCCCTATCGCCTTGTGTATGGCAAGCCATGTCATCTGCCCGTTGAACTAATCCATAAATCTCTATGGGCCATCAACATCTGTAATTTGGATTCTGAGAAAGCCGGGAAGAACCGAAAATTCGATCTGAATAGATTATTGGAATTCAGAGACTATGCATATGACAATCGCCTAATATACAAGGAGAAGGTCAAAACATGGCACGACAAGCATATCCTCCGCAAGTCCTACGAGCCGTGTTAGAAGGTGTGGTTGTTTGGTGCGAAATTAAAGATCTTTCCTGGTAAATTGAAGAGCTAATGGACTGGGCCGTTTCTTGTTAAGCATGTGCGTGACAATGGAAGTATATTGATATGTAATTTGTCCAGTTGACACACAGCCATTTGTAGTCAATAGACAGCTTATGAAGACTTACCTTGAACATGATACATTCTGTCTGTTGTTGACTCGATTCAAGTAATCTATAGGGGATGAGCTTGATATTTTCAAAGCAGCAGAGGAAGATAAAGCAGAGCAAAACATTTTTGAATGACATTTCTTCTTTTCTTCTGTCTCTTCGATCTTATTCTACCGACATGATGATGTTCCCTTCATCATTGCTACACTTAGGATGCACTTTATCCTAGGTTTAGGGGGGATGTACATCCCGAGTTGTTAATCTTCCAACTTCTGATATCTTTTCTTCTTTTCCTCTTCTATCTTCTTCATCTACAGAAAAGGTGTCACCCCTTTTTGTCAGTCTTCTATACTTAGGAGTACTTTGTCCTAAGTATAGGGGGGTGTGCGCCCCGAGTTCTTCTATTATTTGATCCTCTCCATAGCCTCCTCTTCTTGTCTATACTTAGGGATACCTTACCCTAAGTATAGGGGGAGACAGTCTAAGTACGATCTGTTCATTCCCACCCTTGACCCTCCTTGCCTTGTGTACAATCTGCTATACTTAGGATTAGTTGATCCTAAGTATAGGGGGATGGTCAACTTCTCATTCGTTCACTCATCTCTTATTCATTTATTCTTTAGACTTTTTTATACTCAGTACGAGTTATGTATTCTCTTTCTCTCTGATCTATGGAGGACATAGCTCAAACTAAGTCTAGGGTGTCGTATATACTGCGTATAAACTTTAGCCCTAACTCTTACTTTTGTATTTTCTTAATAAATATGGCTATTATACTTAAAAACTCATTAAAACCTTAAAAAGATGTGATTATTCCTCAAATTCTTTTGGTATTTACTGATTAATAAATCAGGTGAAAATATTTTTTGCAAAATGTTTGAAAAATAGTTTGAAAATCTTTGTGAAAAATCTTTTGAAAGCTATTTTGAAAACGTTTTGTTACATGTTTCAATCTGTGTAAAAACATTTCGTTTGTAAAACTTATTTTCTTTATGTGAAATAAAAGGTTTGAAAAACGATTTGCAAATGGTTTGAAACATGGTTGCAAAAATTTTGAAAAATCTATATATGTTGTTTGGAAAACCTTTGTAAAATGATTTTCAAATGTGTGTACATGTTTGTAAAAATGTTTGTAAAATTATCCTAGACTATTGTTTTCAAAATTGTTTGTAAAACGATTTTTCAAATAAGTTTGAGGAAAATAAACATCATCATAAAATTCTTCAAAATTGAGCACTTACCCCTTATAAATCCTTAAAATCTAAATCTTGTAAATAAAATACACATCCCCATGTAAATATTTATACCTAATTTTTGGCCAAAATCTTTTCATTTTCAAAATTACCAAAAACATTTGCAAAACTAAAATCCAAAAACATTTGAAAAATCTTTTTGAAAATTCTAAAAATGAATATGCATCTTCTTTTCAAAAATCCATAAAAAGTTCAAAATCTTTGAAAATTGCATCACAAAAAATATTTTCTACATAGCATTTACATAGCATGAGCATTTTTCGGATTGAGTTTGATAGTTGAACGAGTCTAAGTAAAATCCGAAGATTGGAGCTTGGTGGACCTTAAATATACCTAATTGACAGGAACCTTATAGGAGCTGGAATTGAGGTACTTCAAGTCTAGTTGACTTAATTCTTTGAGGATCACGAGACTTGGTTCAATGGATTCTTGATTGCCTAAGTAGAGTATTTCGGAGCACACACACGACTCTTGTTGATAATGACCTAACTTGGACACATGCACCTTTCACTTGGCTCAACTCAGTTGGAGTGGTGAGGGGGTTGGACTTGCCGGTATGAGATGCATACAGGTGGAAACACTTCCTCCTCTAGGGGAGGGAAGTGCACCCCAACCCATCCGGTGATGATGAGTTTTGATGACAGGAGATTGTGGGTTGCAATAAAGCTTCAAAAGAGGGATAGTCTACTGGCTCAAGAGGAAAAACTCCCTATGTATATAGTATTAAAAAATCAATCAAAAACTCCAAAAAAGTGGACAGGCCTGTACAAAAATAAAAGTGCCTGCTGGAGTGTACATATGTGTATAGTCAATAAGAAAGCTTGAGCTTCAAAGTCAAATCATGTGAGCCTGCAGCAGGATGACTTGACTACACTGGTCTTCCATCCCAGATAGGTAGCTACACTGGCTACCGTCCATTCTTCTCTTCACCCCCTCCTCTTGAGCTGGTTGCCACTTAAACTTAGAAGGGAACACCCTGCTCCTCGAGGAATGGGTTGTTGGATTGGGGAATCATTGGTTGTCATATTGGAAAAGTCAGTCTTCTTTGTCATTTTAGTTGGGGAGAGCCACTATCACTTACATTGTACAAGTCAGATTCATAGTCGTAAGGGTTTGCATATGAGTTGAAGTATTCTGACCTGGCTATTGAGGAGACTTGAACAAAGTTTTGGGATTCTCGGAGGCTGTCGAATTTCAAATCTGGTTCTCATTAAGGTTTCTCCCGCACTAAAATTCCAAATGTCTGACTCAGGCTCCAAACTTTGATGTTATGAGGACAAGTTTGATAATTAAAATCAATCCATCTTTCTTTCTTTTTCTTTTCTTTATTTTTCTTTTATGCACTTATTGCATAAGTGTTTGCTAGGGACTAGCAAAAGGCAAGTATAGGGGATGATGAATCTACGTTTCATCATCTTTATTCTATCATTTTGTCCTAAAAACCCTAGCAAATGCATGTAAATACCTCTAATTCAGACATTTTAGCATTCATGCATGTATGTGTAAATAGTGTATAAAATACAGTTTTTAAAGCCAAAATTATAGAATAAAGAAAAGAAAAGAAAAAGCATAAAATATTGCGAATATTTTATACACCGAAACCCCCGAGACCTAGGCATCTAGATGAATAGGTTGACAAGGAATAAAGTAGGGGGAGATAAGGGACCAAGATACAATAAAAATATCCTTTTATTTAATTCATTCTGGGACCTATTTTTAGTTCCACTTTTTATACCTAAAATAAAGAAACTTTGTACATGAAAGTTGTAGATATAATATAAGAAAAATACAAAATTTATTTCATACAAAAATAATATACAGATAAAAAGATATGATCTGAATAAGTTTCCAAAACCCCAACTTCCCAGACATGTATCTCTCAAATAAAAACTCGAAATGTATCAAAATCACCTTTAATTGTATATAATTTTCAATAAGCTATTTAATTAAGGTGGTTTATATTTTTCGAAGTTACGTTGAAAGTTGAGTTTTGGACCCCTATTGTATAGCTATATTGATTAAAATATTCATTTTATTTGTTATTCATTATTTTTATAATTTTATATTTTCATAATTTTGTAAATATCATTTATAATATATATGTATACTAAAACAAGAATAAAAACATAAAGAAACATAAAAATAAAATACTCATATCTAATAAATAGATGAAATACCTATGTCTATAGCTATGTAGATTACATATCTAATTACTTGTACAAAACACATCAGAAAAAATAAAATAAAAATATATTTAAGTCCATAAAATAATTTATAAATTTATAAAATGATAAAAAATAATAAAATTAAATATACAAATTAAAAAATTAAATATTAAAATATGTAGATGAATATACTTGTATATCACCTATAAAAGGTAACTTGTAATTCTACACCTCGAAAAAATAAATAAAAATCTTTATAAAATACTTTATAAATAATAAGCATTTTTATTTAATAATTTAAAAATAATTAAATCATTTACTATTTAAATGAATTTATAAGGTTTTTTTCCAGGGATTTTTCCGGTTGGTCACGTGGACGAACCGGGGTCTTTCCCTGGTTGACCTCGGTCAACTCTCTGACCGAAGTCTGGCCTTGTGTCAGACTACATTTTTCAGTTTTCTCACAATTTTTTCTAGGCAAAACCTTTCACCATTTTCGTGTTGGAGCCTTTTTGACTTTTATTCCTCGCTGAATGGTGATTCACGCCCGGGGTTTACTTCGGGTGGATCGTTGCCGCGAGTGATCCGCATCGATCTTGGAGTCACCCGTCAACTCGTATAAACGTGACCCCCATCTTCCTTTTGACGTTTGATCGCTCTTCCACCAAAAAGGCCAAGCCATAGGGTGCTCAACTTCCTCCTGGTGACAGCAGGAGTCGAACCCACCTTCCAGGTGCCCTCGCGGTGTTGAATTGAGTCTGTATCCAACCTCGCCGGAGTGCGTCGCCCACGCTCACCGTCGGTGCATTGGGGTGAGCGTTTTCTCTTCCCTTTTATCTCCTTTGAGGTCTGTAGGACTCCAGTAGTCATATTTAGCTACAATCAACCATCGATCTGGTCCACATCATCCCGAAATCGCATCATGTGCTTGGTCGGAGCTCGAGTTCTTTCGGCAACCGTCAATCCATCCACACATCTCCACCTTCCTGCAGGGTCGAGGCAACTTGCCCTTGACCCTCTCACTCGTTGAAGGTCCAGAAGCGAAAGGAAGAGCTTGGGCTCGTTTTAGAATCTCACCAGGAAACTTGGAGCCTCCCAGCTCGCCGCACCCTTGCGAGTGCTCCAGCCATCGTCGGAAGATTCTGGAGCCACCAACACCAAGAAGTCTGCACGTGGTGTCGTCCCGACTATTTTAGAAGCTCGAAGCAGTGTCGGAGGCCGAGATTGAGGGCGGTGAAGGTCGCTTCGCGACGACTCTTCCCTGTTCTTCGTCCTAGCCCCTCTGCCGTTAGATCGAAGATCGGTGCCCAGGTGTACAACAGCCGTCCGATCTCCACCAGCCACCACCATCCGATCATCCCTTGGAGATCTAATCCCAGCCACCCCCGCGCGAAGCGTCATCGGCCGTTCTCGAGCTGACACTTGTATAAGTGAGGAACGCCAGCCGTTGGATCGCGCAAGCGTAAGTAATTTTGCCTGATATCCTCGCCATTTTTGTATTTCACATTTGAGCCTCAAACTTTCATATGCAACTTTAAAGTTTTGTAATAATTGCACCTAGACCCCCAGACTTTTCATATTTGCGAACATGTCCTTGTCTGCGTCACCTCACGTGCCTGTACGCGTGAGGGGGGTGGGCATTTTGTAGAGGACCCCTTGCGGGTTTAGTTATTGATGTTTAGTACTAAAAATTTCATATTAAGTGTAATATTTTTGGAGAAATTACACACTAGCCCCCGTATTTTCGGAATATTGTGTTTAAGTCCCTACCAGGCGCGCATGACAACGCACATGGGCTGGGCTTTTTGCAGAAGTTTCCTCGTAGTTTTGGCTATTTATATTTACTCCACAAATATTATATTTGCGTTATAAAATTGTGGGAAATTTGCACTTTGGCCCCTGAGGTTCTGGATATTTACAAATATGCCTTTGCTAGTAGTGTAGTTTCTCTTGGTTGTCTCTATTTATTTCATGCATCTATAAAATTCGAAAAATCACCAAAAAAAATAGGCATACCGTCCTGCTGCATTGTGCTTCCACGCTATATTTTTATTTTGTATTTTATTGTTTACAAAAAATCAAAAACACGCATTTTCTTCAATGTTTGCATTAGAAAATACATAAAATTATAAAACATTCTTCAAAAATTCCAAAAAAAATTATATTTTGTGTGTTTTGGTATCTTTTATTTCGGACCAAAATCACTAAAAACTATAAAAGAAATCTCCTAAAAATAGAAAACTCTAAAAACCTTTATAAAAATCTATAAAATCCATAAAAAAATCAAAAATTGTGTTTTTTGTTCCTGAAGTTTATTTATTATATTTTCTTTAGTTTAAAATTAATTTGGGGAATTTTTGACACTATTTTATATTTTTCATTTCCATTTTTATTTCGGCCATCAATTTTGCTCACTATTTTCAGTATTTTTTATTTTAAAAATACCCAAAAAAATTAGAAAAAATCACAAAAAACACTATAAAAATATAAAAAGTCCAAAAATATTTTATTTTTGTAATTTGGATATTTTTACCTATTTAGATACCTCTCTCATCTCTCTTATATATATACATATATCTTATATAGTATTATATCTCAATTGAAAAAGGAAAAGAAAATATAAAAAAATTAAATATAAAAAGAAAATACAAAATCAGTAATTAAACATCAAATTATAAAAATATAAAATCAGAAATTAACTAAAAATATATATAAAATTAAAAACCCACAAAAATTTCCATTTGGCTAAGTGATTCACAAGACATAAGGTGCTTGACTTTTGTCTAGTCTGCTTTACTCCCTTGCTTCCTGTGTTCGACCCCTACTTGCTTGCCATTATACATTCTTAGTAGGGTATAATAAATTTTAACTCTTGTGCATAATTTCTTAATTATTTATGTGGGTTAATTGTTGATCAACTTGAGGATTGGAGTAGTTGCATCAGCGACAGTGAGCCTGAATTGTCAGGCCATTACTTAGCAACTCTCGTCTTCTTGTTTTTCACATATCGGTCTGCAAATTTACATACTCAGACATATAGTAATACATCTTTCTACGGTCAAAAGATGTGCGCCTATATCATGACAGCATACGACATATGTCCTTGGTGATCTCGATTTTGTTAAGTCAACTCTTTGACCTAACTTATCTACCACCTCCAAATCTCGATCCTATGTAGAGGACCTGCATCAAGAGGTCAGTTAGATATCAACCCATTAGAGAAAGGATTTCCATCTCCTACTCTGGCTAGAGATCATCTATTAATAATCATTTGACGGTGCTTGATGAATCCTCAATCTAACTCTTTAGATATTCATCCAAGCACCAGCCTCTGTGATTCAACAATTGAATCAATAATAGTATGATCATCAAGATAGCCATGATTCATAATCCTAATTGTACTAAGGGACATATTATGCAAATTAGTTATTCTTCATTTCAGACCAGGGAATGATATTTGCAATAACATTTATTGCATAATGGCTCGTCGTAGGCTCGCATGTCCAATAGAAACGAAGGGTTGAACTAAGCTACCGCTACCCTAAAGAATATAAAGAGCGGAAGAGATATAAGCTTACCATAGAAGCGTGATGAGGAGCAAGAGCTTCAGTAAGGGTGGCGGTGAGTAGTGGACCGGCCTTAATTCTACTCCAATCAACACGCGAAGGGCACTCAGATGATCATGTTGTCACCAGGAAGAAGGATCGACACTTAGAATTAGGGTTCCATGGTGGAAGAGGGATCAAGGGCCAACATGAGACCAAAGAGATACTTTATACGAGAAGGAGCTTTGACTCGAGAGATCTCTCGCTTCAATGTGTGTCAGCACAAACTATAAAGTCCGCATGAAACAACATCGATCAAGCCACATATTGCGTAAAGGAATCAAGCCTAGAAAGTGAAATGATTGAGTGGGACAAAAGAAAAAAAATTGAGGCGAAATGCTGGCAGGTGCTAGAACCAAGGGGGGATCGGGGAGTTGACCTCAGTCAACCCAACCAATCCCCGGATTGGTCCACGTCAGCTGAGTAAGGACAAAATATGTTTAAAAAGAAATTGAAAATGGAAATAAAAATAGAAAATGATTTTATTCGAAATAATTATAGGCATAAAAAATATTTATTATTTTATGTAATATTAATTACGATTTTTATTTATTTTTCTGACTTTATTTATTACAAGTTACTTTTGAGTGTATATTTATAGGTATATTCGTCAATGTTTTGCATATTTTTTTATTTTGTATTTTTTACTATTTTATTTTATTAATTTATATAAATAAAATTTTATTTTACATACAAATATATTTTTTATTTATCTGATATAATATTTGTACTTAAAAAAGTGTATATTATACATAAGTATAGGTATTTCATCTATCTATTTTAGTATATTATTTTTTATTGTGTATTATTTATGCTTTTATTAAAGTTTTGATATGGATAACTCTTATAAATAATATTTATAAAATTATAAAAACATAAAATTATAAAAAAAAAATAAATAATAATAAATGGATATTTTATATAGGTAAACTATATAATAGGGGTCCAAAATCTAACTTTCACACCATAAATCCAAAAAATATGAAACCACCACCATTAAATAGCTTATTAAAATATATATACAATTAAAGAGATTTTGATGCATTTTTGGTTTTATTTAGGATATATGGGTCGGGAAAGTTAGGATTTTGGCTTTTTATTTGGAGTATATAATGAACACAGTATATTATTTTTGTTTGAAATCAATTTTGTATTTTTGTTTGTATTTTCATATACAACTTTCATGTTCAAAGTTTATTTATTGGAGATATGAATAATAGAAAATAAAATGGTTCCCAAAATAGACTTATTGATGAATAAAAGAATGGAATTCTTATTGATTTTTGGCCCTTATCTCCTCATACTTTATTCCTTGTCGACCAAATCAATTCTTGACTTGGTATCGGGGTTTTGGATCATAAAATACTTTTGACATTTTAAATTTTTTTCTTTTATTTTCTTTAATCTATTTGGCATTAAAAATAGTATTTTATACACAATAAATGGAACAATTAGTGAATGTTAATTTGTATAAACTAATGCTATTTACATGCATTAGCTAGGTTTTTTAATGCCAAAATGATAGAATAAAGGTGATGAAATGGAGATTCATCAATAGCATCTGAACTTCTCTATAGCAAAGACAACTTCTTGCATTTCTTTCTCTATGGGCTTGTTTGGTTGCCAGGGTACCTCGGGGTACTCTAGCATATCCCTATCTCCAACTATGCATTTCTGGATTGGGGATACTTGTATTGACCCTACAATTTCTTTGGTATAATGGTTTTTAACCTTGTTCAAGTACACTTATTAACATAAAAAACATATTATAATCACCAAAAAAGTTAATATAACACATAATCAATGTGGCATTACATCATAATTATCATTCCAACCATCCCAACCCTCCAAACAGCTACTATTCACATGAGGATACTCTGACCTAACCCAACCCATCCCAACCCAATAACCAAACAGGCCCTATAACTCTATAATTTCTTTGCGTTCATATAACGTCTTTCTAGCATAGTGAATGATGCGAGATAATTTATCGCTTCTTTATCCTATGACAACCTCAACTGCAAAATTTGATGCATCCATCATGATCCCAAAGGAAAGAGACCAATCAAGTGGATGTAGGACTAGAGCATGAGTAAAGAGCTCTTTTTGAGCTGATAAAATGATTGGAGAACCTTTTGATCAACAATAAACTCAATATCCTTCAAAGAAGCTCTGTGAGAGGTCATGTAACTCTATTGAAGTCCTTGATGACTCTTTTGTTGAATCCAATGTGCCCAAGGAATGACCTCACATTTTTGACATTTTTAGGTTGATCTAATTTAGCAATAATATCCACCTCTGCTAGGTCGCCTCGCTTTGAAATGACGTGGCCCATTACAATTCCTTTTGTAATCATGAAGTGGCTATTTTACCATGATAAGACCAAATTCACATCAAGACATTTCTGTTATACTCAGTCTTGGTGTTGAAGCCAAGAGTCGAAATTGTCACCGTCGACAGAGAAATCATCCATGAAAACTTTAGGAAAATTATCGACCATGTCGACGAAGACTGCAAGCATGCATCTCTAGAATGTGGCAGGTGCATTGCACAATCCAAAGGGTATTCTATGAAAGGCATATGTGCCGAATGGACAGGAGAATGTTTCTTCTCTTGGTCTTCAAGGGAAATTGCAACTTGGTTATACGTGGAGTACCCATCGAAAAAAACAGAAGAATCTTTCCCAACTAATATTCCAAGAACTTGATCGATGAATGGAAGTGGCGAAATGCCTGAATTTGTGAGGCGGTCGTGTGTTCTCACAAGGAGAGAGCACAGTTGTCGAGGTGATCACTCACAAAAACTGAATAAGCAAAGAATTAACCCATAGTTGATGATAAAGCGATGCAACATAAGTATGGAGTTAAAATATTTTATAACCCTACAAATAAGTGCATAGTGGTCAAGTATATGTAGGTGTCGAACACATGGAACATATAGGTGTAAGTTATTATTTATTTATAACTAATACATAGATATAGAGATAGTTGTTATTTACGTAGTGTTTTGTGTTTTTTCAATTATTTATTTTTTTGGATTTTTTAATGTTTTTTATATTTTATAATTTTTTGTTTTCTTTTAATTTTTTGATTATAATTTTGTTTTCTTTTTAGGATATATAATAAGTATATTTATATAATTATATTAAAAATATATATTACAAATAATATAATATATAAGTAAGTAAATACAAATAAAGACAGTCTTTTTTATTCTTTAAGATTTTAAAATATATGTTAGGTATTTATAATAATAATATTAGTATTAATAAGTATTCAAGTTTGTATACTAGAAATAATCAAACATTTTAAATAAAATGACTTGTGTTTTTTCTATTTTTCTTCTATTTTTGTACTTGTTGGTGATTTTTGTTAATTTTTATGTATTTTTAAAGTCCAAAATACTATAAAACATGACAGTTAATAATTAAGGCAGGTTGTTTTGAGATTTAAAAATACAAATGAGTGCAAAATTTGTCAATACTATTTTAATATATAATAATATGTATATATATATAAATATAGAGCTGTAAAATAATTTTTGAAATTTTTCAGATTTTTCCTACTTTTTATAGGGATAGGAGGATTTTTTCTATTTTTGAGTCTTTTATTTATATTTTTTCATGATTTTTAGTCTGGATTTACATATATAATAATTTATAACATATAGTTTTTTGGAGATTATAATTAAGGTTTTCTTATTTTTTATGTTTTTAAAGCTAGACATAGAATAAATAACACCTAAATACTTTTTAATAAATAAAAAAATGCATGAAAATGCTAAAATAAATTTGGATCGTGAATAAGCACAATTTAGAGTGCATTCATCCATTTTTCCTTAATTTTCCAAGTATATAAACAAAATGGACATGTAAATAAATAAATATAAGACCTGATAGGGGTATAATTGCAATAAAAATATAACATAAGGTTTTACAATAATTAACCAAAAAAATAACATTGAAATTACAAATTTTTGACTAAACTGAAATTCTAAAACCCGGAGGGGTACCATTGAAATTTGCACGACTCATATAAGGGACCACGCAGGCTGAGATGGAATGGACTTAAGGGTAATATTCAATACATGTAGACGTTCACTTGTAATTTACAAGGTTAGTTAACAATTACAAAAGGTGGAGGGGTTCCTAAGTAATTTAACCCTTAATATGCATGATCGCATGGCTAAGAGCGCTCCACATGGACGATCAAGCAACGGGGAGAGGCGTCTCTTCACTTCAGCTTAGTCGGCACAGACTAGATCTAGGAAGTGGCTTTGATCAAACGACTCTCCAGGGTTATGGATGAACACCTGATGAACTGGGCACCTTCGAGCTTTAATCATGGTTCTCTTCCTTTCTATCCTTCTCTTTCGTAGATGCGAAGCTCCGTAACTTTGTGGAGGCCTTGTGCATCAACAAGTGTCTTCAGATGTGTCTGAGGCTCGTTAGAGGGGCCCTGGAGCTCAGTTCACATGGAGCTCCTGCTTGAGCTTCGGAATCGTGCTCCAGGTGATCCTCTTGATCGTTCTCCTACACAAAAAGAACTTGGTGACTGAGGGATATCTCTAGGTCCCTCTATTGAAGCTAGATATGCACAAGGGTGATGGGACGATGGAGGTTCGATGAAGGGTGGAGGAAGAACCTAGATGACTCGAATCCGAGCACAATCTAAGGGAAAAATAGGTGGGAAAGAAGGAGCAGCGTAGAGTAAAGGAGATGGAGGTGGAAGGGAGGCGACATAGCATGTCGAATTTGGAGATGGAGCCTAGTGATCCGATAATTTTAGTTTTAAAAGTTACACTAAAGGACACCCTACTTAATAAAGCTAATGATTAAATTAAACTAAGGAAAGAAAAAACAGTAAGAAAATCCTACTCTATCAGCTCGTACATGGATAGAGGACAAGGAGCAGAGACTATTGTCGGCGAAGGTCCAATGAGGTACAGATCACTTCAAAACCACCCCGTCGCACGATACAAACTCACAAGGAGCTCGCAGTCACTGAGCTCAACTTGCATTCGGGGGAATTTGAGGGTTTAAGGAGGCTGAGAAGGATCAAAATAAAAAGGTAGGTGGAAGGGGGTTTTATAGAAGTGGGTTTCGATCAAAAAGGCGAGTGTTCACGTGAGGGAAGAAGAGGGTAGGTAGAACCTAAGTAGTGGGCAATGGAGAGGGAGGCATAAACTATGTTATGGTGGAAGTCTCGAGGTTTGAAGAGTTGCAGAGGAGGCATGAAAAAATATAGAAGGGGGGTGGTCGAAGAGGTCTGACATGGATGGGGCTGGAGGTAGTACAATTGACCCGCCCGATCAACAAATGAAGGTCCTGGTTGGTGCACGTGGACCAACCATAAATTAGAGATTTATAAATCCGTTATTAATTAAATTAAAAATAGTAAATGAATTTATTTTTTTAAAACATGAAAATGTTTATTATTTTATGTATTATTTTATTACAATTTCGATTTATTTTTACAAGTTAATTTATTAGAAAAAATCAATTAAAAGAAAGAAGGAAGTCTCAAATGCAAAGTATCTTGGTTTTTGTAGGATTTTTGTCTTTATATTTTTTCTTAATATTATTTTATTTCTATTTTTTATTTTCTGATTTTTTATGTTTAGTGGTTATAAATTTTGCAATTTTTGAATTTTCAAAACATAATTAATTTTGAAAGCAAAATTATACACGAAAGAAAATGCAACCTTTTGGATTATTCAAAAATAATAAAAATGCTCAAAAATGTCCAAAGAATTTTTTTCGCATTTTTATGATTTGTTTACTATTTTTTTCTTCTTTTTCAGAGATTTATATTTTTTAGGATTTTGAAAATGAATAAATATAACGAAAAATGCATACATTAAGCAAACATGATTATTTTTCATTTTCAAAATACCAAATAAATATTAAATTATAAAAATTATTTTTTCTAAAAACTAAAGTAAGTCTTCTACAAATAGGAACTGAAATTTAAATTTTTGGATTTTTGTATAGTTTTCTGTGATTTTTTTAGTTTTTAATTATTATGTAATTTTTTGGGTTTTAGAAAAGATTATTGCTTGAAAATGGATATAAAATTAAATATACAAGAATAAAACAATTCTAATTTTTTTGGATTTTTTCGCAATATTTAAAGTTTTATGAATTTTCTTATTTCATATAGTGAAAAATGAGATGTTTTTTCTTTTTTAGTGATAGCAAATGATAATATTTTTGCAATAAAAATTATGGCGTGTAGATTAAAGAAGGAGCCATTACAATTTTTTTGAATTTTCAGACCCTTGTTATTACTTAGAATCATATTTTTACATGTATAATTATAGGTAAATTTACCTATATGTGAGGAATTTTATTTTTATTTTTTATTATATTATATACATATTTAATGTATATATATAGTGTATTTAATTACATATTTGGATACTTTTAATTCATTTTTTGAGTTTATGTAGGCACTTAATGAATTGTGTATCTATATATTATAGGCATATTATAGATATGCTTAATTATATAGTAAAGTACATTATTTATTTACATATTTAAATAATATTTACAATTTTATAAAACTATAAGAAAGTGAACAATATAAAGAATAAATATAATAAATAATTTATACACGTATATTGCACAATGAGGGCCCAAAAGACAACTTTTGCATCTTAACATCAAATTGAATGAAACCACCTTTTTTGAATAGATAATTTTAATTATGAACAATAAAGGTGAGTTTGGTTAATTTTGAGTTTGTGTGAAAAAATACATGTTTGCACAATATTCTTTACTATTTTGTGTGTGTCAAAGGCATACTATGCATTATTTTTGAATGAAATTAATTTTGTATTTTCTTTGTAATTTTATGTACATGTTTCGTGTTCAAAGTTTATTGTTTTGAGGTGTAAAAATAGTAACATAAAGTTGGTCCCAAAATGCAATATATTGATAAACAGAATGGAAGTTTTATTTCTATTTTTTGAGAAGTTTCTCTTCCCTATCTCCCCCTACTTTGTTCCATGTCGACCAAGTCGTCATGATGATTGGGTCTCAAAGTTTAGGGTCACTCAGTGTCTTTGACACTTCGTTCTTTTTCTTTTCTTCCTTTATTCTTTTATTTTGGCATTAAATACAATACTTTATATAGTTCCTTGTATCAATGAATGAATGATATTTTACACATATTAATGATATATACATGCATTTGAGTAGGGATTTAAGACTGAAATGAAAGAATAAAGGCGATGGAGTGGAGATTCATCACACCCCTATACTAGCCATGCTAGTCCCTAGAAAACACTTATGCTAATAAGTGAATAAAAAGAAAAGAAAGAAAAGAAAATGAAATAAAATGGATTGATTTTAATTTTTAAACTTATCATCAAAAAATAAAAGTTTGGATCTCAATCGGATCATTAGTATTTAGATTTGGTCAAAACCTTATTGGGAATCGGACTTGAGACTTGACATACTCTAAGAACCACAAAAATCAGCTCAAGTATCCTAAATAGCTAGGTCAGAACAAATCTATCTCATACACAGTCCCTTATGACTGTGAGTCTATCTTGTATAGTATAAGTGATATGTAGCTCCTCTCGGTTGAAGCGGTAAAAGACAGTCTTCTCCAACATGGCGACCTTAATTCCCCATTCCAACAACTCTTTCCTCTAGAAGCAAAGTATTCCCTTCTAAGTTCAAGTGCAACCAGCTCAAGAATAGGAGGTGGAGAAGAGAATGGATAGTAGCTAGTGTAGCTACCTATCCTAGGATACTTGAGTAGTGTAGCCAAGTCATCTAGATGCAGGCTCACATGAATACTTCGACATGAAGTACAAGCTTGCTTATTTTCCTATATACAGTCTCTAACGGGAATGGATTTTCCTTGATTTTTCTCTTCTATTTTTTTGGAGTTTGATTTTGCATTTTTTTGAATTCTATTTACATCACCATTTACATAGGGAATTTTTTCTCTTGAGCTAGTAGACTATCATTCCTTTGAAGCATTATTGCAACCCATAGACTTCCATCCTTGGACCTTGTTGCCACTAGATCGGGTTGGGGCACAATGGTCACAGAATTGTGACTTCGGATGTTTTCATTCACGTGTGTCTCATGTTGGCAAATCCATCCCTCTACCACTTCAACTAAGTTGAGCAAAGTGTAGTGCAAGCTAGGCCAATGTTGACTAGAGTCATGCGTGTGATTCAAAATATTGTACATAGATAGTCAAGATGACATCTGAACCTGCTCTAATGGTCTTACATAATTAAGTCTAGCAGACATGAAGTACCTCAAATGTAGTTCCTATAAGTTCATGTGATTAAGTAGCCTAAGGTCCAACCAAGCTCTAATATCTGAACTTTATGTAGACTACCTCAATTTTCATTATCAATCCGACAAATGCAAATGCTATGTAAAATGCAAAAAAATATTTTTGTGAAACCATTTTCTGATTTTTGAACTTTTTATGGTTTGTTTGAAAGTTTTGCAAATTTCTATGCAATTTTTAATAATATTTGCAAGTTTTTTTTGGGCTTTTGGATTTGTAGTTTTTTAATTTATGGGATTTTTGAAAAACAAAAGGGTTAAAAAAGAATTATGTGCATATATTTACATGGGAGTGCATTTTTATTTGCAAGAATTAGGGTGTATTTTACACTAGGAATTTACAAGTTGAATGTTAGTTGTCTTTACAGGTTTGTCTATGCTTGGTTTGTAAAGAATTTTTTTTGCTATGATTATATACAAGGTCCCCAAAATAGCTTGAAAAAAATTTTACAATCATTTTTAAAACTTATTTTTTACAAATAATTTTGAGAAACAAATTTTACAAACATTTACAAAATTTAAATAATTTTGCAAAGTTTTTTCAAATAATCTGTATAGATTTTCCAAAATATTTTTTCAGTCATTTTCCAAACCATTTTCAAATAGATTTTAAAGATATTTTATTCAAGCAAATAAAAATAATTTTTACAAACAAAATATTTCTAAAAAGGTTTGAAAATATTTTGCAAAAATTTTTCCAACAATTTGAAAAGATTTTTCAAATAGTTTCCAACCATTTTTAAATTATTTTGCAAAACATTTTTAACCTCAATTATTAATCATTATATACACAGATTTTTGAAGAATTGTATACATATTTGTATTGTTTTATTCTTTACAAGTAAATAATAGCATACTCACACATTATTTTTAGCATAATATTCAAAAATACGAAAGTACGATTTATGGCTAAAGTATATATAACGTATATACGTACCCCTTATACTTAGATTGAGCAATGTCTTCAGAGATCAGAGAGAAAAAAGGAAGACATAACTCGTAGTGAGTATAGAAAATCCTATACTACAATAATTAAAGAAAAAAGAACGAGAAGTCAGCCGACCCCCTATACATATGATCAATTAATCCTAAATATGCACACTCTATACAACATACGGGGAGGGTCGAGGGTGGGAATAAATGGATTATCAACTCGGTATGTATCCACCTATACTTAGGGTAAGAGATCCCTAAGTATAGGCATGAATATCAACAAGAGGGGAGTCAAGAGAGGGGACCAACAAATCGATAAAAATAAAAAAATATGTTGTGGGAGTGAACGCATCACCCCCCCCCCCATACTTATGGTAAGGGATCCCTAAGTATAGGCAATAACAGGAGTGATGAAATAGTACGAATATACATGGATGATGGAAACAAAATATGGAATGAAGGAAACTGAAGAGAACATATAAGGTGGTAGCTATACAATTATCAAGAAGATATAAGTCGTACCTCTTGTGCGATCGCTAAGGAATGGATCTGACAAGGTTCAAGTTGATATCACGGTCATCGACTAACAAAACTTGATCAAGATATTCATGGTAAAGATCCCCAGCAGTCTCAGAATGAACATGAATTAATACATTATTGGAAATAGTATGGTCAAGTCCAGCATGGGATGTCTCTCCTAAATCTGCACTCTGCGACAAGGTGTCTATGGTGTAAATGTTGTGGATCTCATCAACACACATTCACTCACAAGAAGAGGGAACTCCAGGGTCTATGCTTTTTGAGTCTTCTCCCTGAGAGGAATTCTCGGGTCTTAATATCATCCATGATAAAGTAAACATCTTTGATTTCCTCAACTAAGTCATAGTCCTCAGGATTGGCTGACACAGGTACACTCTCATCATATGTGGGTTCTGGCTGATAGTAGGAGCAATGATCATCTTAATCAAAACACTTTTGTTGTGGGAATGAAAGCATAACCTTCCAGATCCATAATCAATAATAGCTCATGCAATTACATGAAAAGGATGTCCCAAGATGATTGGAATGTGCTCCACAGAGGTGGAGGTGTCCATAGGCAATACAATAAAATCCACAATGTAGCTCATGCTTTGGATTTGTATGATTACATTTTAAAGAATATCCTTTGGCCTTCTTATTGACCCATTAGAGACTTGACAAATCATCCTGATTTTCTTGAGAGGCCCAGACTAAGTGTCTCGACAAGAGAGAATGATATTATATTAATCTATGCACCACCATCAAGTAGAGTGTCATCACGATAATGGTCAAAATGACACATCTCACTAAGGGTGTACTAGTGTCCCCTTTCTTATAGGATGGAGATGGGTGATGTTGGGGGCAATGACTATGGTAAGAATGCATCAATCAGCTCTGCATTGTCTCTTTTCCTTTTTGGGTGTGGGCATAGGCAAAATTTCATGGCCTTGTGAAGTGGGGCATCAATAATATCCTAAATAGTTGCCACAACTTTAGTGTTGGTCAACATTTTTTAAAAAAATTTCTATATATTCCATACTAGGGAATCGATCGAAATCATCATCTATGCAGGGATGACTAAAATAAGTTTGTATAGCATCATCCTTGAGGGTGAAGGAGATGGGAACAATGGTGAAAGCATGTGTGGAGGTAGGGTGTGGCATGGGTGCCCTTTCCTCACAAACTGACACAGCTAGGCATCTCCCATTATTATCTTTTTGTATTTTTACATTTTTCTTATTTTTTAGTATTTTAGGTGATTCCAAGATCTCATGGGTATCCTCTTTTAAATCAATGACATCAGAAGATCAAGAGCCAGCATGAATCACAATGTTAGATAGGTCATCAATCCTTTTTTTTGTAATTGCTTCACTACCCAGATCATGTGCTCATGATGCTCATGAGAGGCGAATCCGACATCTCAATATCAGGCGGGTGAGATGGTGGGCAATGTGATGGTGATGAATCCTCATTTCATCGCATTTATTCTTTTATTTTGGCCTTTAAATCCTAGCTAAATGCATGTATATATAATTATTTTGCATAAATTAACATTTATAATTTATTGTGTAAATATTGCATAAAAGGCAGTATTTAAAGATAAAATAAAATAATAAAGAAAATAAAAGGAAAAGAAATAAAATTCCAAAGGTATTTTATGACCCTAAAACCTCGAGACCTAGGCATCACGATGACTAGGTCGACAAGGAATAAAGTATGGGGAGAAAAGGGCCAATAAATAAAAAATCCTAATTCATAAATGCCCAATAATACATTTTTGATATCTACTCTATTATGTATTATTTAAACTACAAATTAATAAACTTTGTACATGAAAATTGTTTATAAAATGCGTATAAAAATATAAATTTTATTTCATGCAAAAATAATGCAAAGTGTACATTCCACACTCAAAATAAAAATCCAAAATCCCTATATCTTAGACCCGTATCTTCTCCATATAAACTCAAAATGCACAAAAATCACCTTTAATTATATATAACTTTTTCTTAGTTAATTAATGAAGTGGTTTCACTTAATTTGGAGTTAAGATGCAAAAGTAGGTTTTGCACACATATTATACAATTTACCAAAATAAAATATTCAATTTATATTTTTCATGATTTTATATTTTTATAAAATTTTAAATATTATTTAGAGTATATATAAATATGGAATAAAATAAAACCATTAAAAATACACTAAACTAAATAAAGATATCTAAGTGTATTTAAATAAGTTATAAATATATAAATTATGTGTATAAAAAACAAAATTGAAAATACAAAATAAAAATAAAAAAATATATTATATAGGTAAATCTACATATTTTTACACTTGTAAAAATAAACAAATAATAAATAAACTCCTAAAAAATAAAAATCATAATAAAATATTACATAAATTATTAAACATTTTTATGTTTTAATCAACATCTGAATAAATAAATTGCTACTTTATTTTTAATTATTTTCAATTTCAATTGTTGGCTTGTCTTTTTGCGGATGACGTGATCTAATCAGAGCCCATCCTTCATTGACCTGAGTCAACTCTACTAGCCTCAGGTCTCGCCGTGTCAGAATGCATTTGACTATTCTTCTTCGATTTTTTGCATGTGATTCTTTCACTATTTTGAGTTGAGTTCTTCTTGACGTTTATTTCTCGTTCATCCACCTTTCATGTCTACATTATTACTTGGAAGAGGCACATCTGTATCAAGCACCACTCCCTGACGAAGTCACCATGTATATAATATATCCCCTGCCATATCTCCTCTGTCGTTCTTTCACCCCTCGATCCCTATTCCCCCAAGTAAACCCTAACCCTATCCTCTATTGAGACTCCTAGTGACAGTAGGAGTGCACTCCATGCTTTAGGAGTGCACTCCACCTCCTCTGTCGTGAGCTGCTACAGGGAAGCCAGGTTAGGTAGAGATTCACCATTTCCTGTTCTTTTCATTCCTAGTTGTAGTAGTTGTGTAGTGTAGCCTTTTGTTTTTTGATTCTATCTGGTTTAGTGTAAAATCCACAAATTCCGATCGGCGGAGCTCCATCTCCCCCTTTGTTTCTTCTCGTTCCAACCATCCTCTACCACTGCTATCACCTTCAACATCTTCCCCAACATTGCTCTACACCCCACACATCTCTAATCAATTAGATTCTCTTTGGATCTAGATATAGGTGCTCCTCCTCTACCGTAGGTTGGAGCACCTCTACATGAATCATCTCTGCTTCGTCTTCACCAATCGAAGCCTTGGGAGGCTTTGTTTTGTTTCCCTTGTCTACCCATGCAAGTATCAAAGAGAAAGACCCCCCTTTGCAAGGATTTTAAACCAAGGAAGTGCTCCCAGGCATCTCGAGCCTACGAGATCCAATCGATGGGTCCTTGAGCCCTCTGAGATCGTCATCCGAAGCGGAGGAGCATCAACTCCATTTTGCACCAGATCCGAGCCTCCCAGCCGTCAGAGAAGGGAGGAGGAGCTGATTGAAGCTCGACCAACTCGTGTTTTTGACATGTTCCTCCATCCATTTTCTCAGTCGTATGATCAAGTATCCACGCCAATCAGAGCAGGAGCCATTGGATTGGAAGGACCTCAATCGTCAGATCCCATCACTAGATCTAATCCAGCTCGTCCGTGGCAAAGCATCATCATGCATGTAGAGCATGTCGTGCATCAAGTGGATCCATCCCAACCGTTGGATAGCGTGGCGGAGAAAAATTTTATCATATTCCCCTGCCTTTTGTGATTTCATTTTAGTTTTCAAACTTCAGTCTGTAACATAGAAATTTTTGTAATATTTTCATTTTGCCTCCTCATACTTTCTATATTTGCACTCAGGTCCCTCGCCACGTCACCTCACATGCCCGTACACATGAGATGTGGGTTTTTTTGTATAGGTGCCCTTATATGTTTGAGTACTTTGTTTTAGTATATATTTTTGAAATATTAGTGCAATAATTTCTAGAAATTGCATCTGACCCCTCAAACTTTGAACTAATTGAAGAAACACCCATGTGGGTATATATTATTGAATATATCAGGGAAATTGCATTCTGGCTCTAATATTCTCTATAGTGTTCGTGAATAGTCTACAACTTTACCTATTTTCATAAATGCCCATGCCAGATTGTATTTTCTTTTTGTGGATTTTGTTTTGTTAAAAATAGCTCTAGGCCATTAAAAATTCCTAGAAAATCACCATAAGTACCTACTTTATATCATTTATATATTTGGTTAGGTATTTAAGCTTTATTTTCTACTTATTAAAAATAGAGCTTTTATTCTTTGTTTAACTAGTAAAAATCCAAAAAATACGAAATTATTTTGAAAAGTTCCAAAAATATATTTTGTTTATTACATAATCTAGCATCTACAGACCAAAAATACCTAAAATTATAAAAAGAAAAGCACTAAAAATTTAAAAACTCCAAAATCCTTATAAAAATCACAAACAATTCTAAAAAGTTCCAAAATAGTTGTTTCTATTTCTAAATGTTGTCTATTATATTATTACATATTGAAAATAGTTTTGTATGTCGGCCTATTTATTGTAGTTATTATTTTTCCATTTTAATTCAAGTAAAAATACAAAAAGTTAGAAAAAATTATAAAAAACTAAAAATCGAGGAAATGATAAATAATACAAAAAATTCTATTTTGTGAATTTAGAGTACTTATATCTATATTTATAAATATAAAAGCTCTATATATACACTTATATTATTATTAATTATTATAAAAATCTAAAATCAGAAACATAAAAAAGAAAATAAAAATTATAAAATTTAAAAACTAAACTAATTATAAAATTAAAAAACATTAAATAATTAAAAACCCACAAAAGTGAACCCCCCTAATAAATCCAAAAAAAACATTTATTATCTTTTTAGCCAATTTTGTTGTCTATCCCCTGTTCTCCCTGTGTTCGACACCCTACTTGTACTTGACCACTATGCACATTTATTTATAGGGTTAATAAATTTTGATTCACACTTTCTTGCATTGTTTTATTTGTATATTGTATGGGTTTATTATTGATTGGCCAAGGATCTCGTGAGCGGTCATCTCAGTGACATCGTATCTTTACATTTTGCAAGGATATCATTTTAGACCATTGCAATATTCTTGTCCTTAGATGGTAGGGGTGGAAAATAATTAAAATCTGATGCCTGAAATTGCAGATGTGGTAGATATGTACTAAAAGAATAGTCAGGAGAAAAGTCCTCCTGAGAAATGGAGGTAGACCAACTAAAGAATAAGAAGGATCTGTGAAGTCCAGATAAAAATAGCTTCAGTCTACCATCTCCGAAATAAAAGTTGGGGATTAGAAGATCACGATAATCTAGTAAAGATATGCTAGCAAAAGGTGCAAATGCACAGAGAAGATCGAGTATGCATATAAAACATACACAAGTTAAATAAACAAAAGCCTTAAATTCACCAATGCAACATAGTGAAGACCGTGAAAGTGCAGTCTTTTATCTTCTCAATTTTAGAGTTAGGCGAGAAGATAGTTACTTACAAAGTCACATGTGCATTCACCTAGAGTGGTTGTGTTCTAGTCGACATAGCACACTTACTAGAACACTGGGACCACTTCGTGTATCGTCAGAGGCAAGTGCTTCAACGAATATCATGGCCCACGAGCCGACCCAAGTGCTTAAGGCACAAGTCTAGGGATGGGGGCTCTAGACCTTATGTGTACATGCCTCATTTGGTCTGGAAGTACCTGTGATAATGAAGGGGTTACTTTACCCAAAACAATCACTTTGTCCTTTACATTTTTTTTAGGTTTGAGTAGAATTAACAATCCCAAGTTTATTGATTATCACTTTTTTAGTATTTTTGAAAAAAGAGAATGTCCAACAAATTTTATGATTCCTTTTATTGCCTAAGTCAAAGAAAATAGAGGGGAGGATCTCGGAAAGCTGATGCACGAAAATCAATGGCTGTGGATGCTATAGATAGGGATGCATATATGACTCCAACAGTCTACATGCAAGATGATCCATGCATAAAAGAAAGTCTATCCTATATGTGTGCAAGCGAGAACCGACCTAGTAGGAACTTCTACTCAAGAAGCACAAGTTTATCATCTGCCTAAATCCAACGATCACACGCACAGAATTCTATTAAGTGCTTTGACCTAGGTATACCTGGCTCAACCAAATAAAATCTTAAATGCAGGGGCTCCAAGCACAAAAAATAAAATAAAAGAAGGCGAAAAACTCAAAACTCAAAAAATAAAATAAAAGAAAGGCAGGAAAACCATGAAAAATCGACGAGGCCCCCAAGTGAATAATCACTCGGGCAGTGGGCTTCGGAGCGTGAAATGTCCAGAGAGTCTTAGTTATTACAATATTTTACAAAAATATCTCTCTCAAACAAAATGGAAATACAAATAAAAAGAAAATAATTGTTTGGATGTTCTTCTCCTTCTCCTCAGGCTCCTCTTTTGCTCTCTCCTACCGGCCAGCAAAGAAAGGGTCGGTCTCCGTTATACTTGGTTGTCTCGGCCTCCTAGAAGACCTTCCTCGTGTAGCGGGTCCTCGTAGAAAAGTCAACATAGAAATATGATTAGAACAGATAAATAATTATTTGATTATAAATAAATAAATGACAAGGAAATATTTACACCCATAACCATGAGTATTTCTGTAATTACATTCATAACCCCACATAATCGCAAATTGCATGAGAAACCCCGAGTAATGCTTAACCTTTACATGACATAACCCTGTGTCAAGTTCTGTTTCGAATCTCCGTTAACTCAGATGGAAAAGGTTAGATGTAGACAATTCTGTCATTCAAAACATTTTATATTTATAAAATGGCATCCCTCCCTTCCCCCATCAACCCCCCCCCCCCCTCGCCGCCTCCTCCGCCATGGTTGCCATCACGTCCATTGAGTGCCCCCCAAGGTACTGCTACAACTAGAAGATCAAGTGCTCCCGCACGACACTGCTCTAGCTACGCTACGATGCCCCTCCTCTACCATAACCACCACCACATGACGCAAATCCTCCTAATGTTGCCGCAATAACCTCCTCTTCGCCCCCGCAGCCACCATCACAGGATGCCCCATCGATGCCTTCTTTCCATTCTACCTCCAAAATGAAGTACCACAAGCTAATCTACCGCCACCTTGTCTCTAACTTCCTCGCCATACTCCTCATCCCTTCCACCGCTATCCTCCTTTACAAGGCCCTCACCACAACTCCTGATGACCTCCACCATCTAAACCCACCACGTCAATCCTGAGGTCATCCTCATCTTTGTCACCTCTTTCCTCCTCCTCTTACTCCCATTCTACCTCGCCACATGCCCCCACATCATCTACCTCATCGACTATGCATGCTTCTGTGCTCCCGATGCACTTCGTGCACCTATGGTTGACTTGATGAAGCACACAGTTCTCAGCAACCTCTTTGATGAATCCTCCCTTTATTTTCACAGGAAAGTCCTTGCAAAATAGGGCATCGGCAACGATGCCTACCTGCCACCGTCAATGCACTTGATCCCACCTAAGTCGTCGATGTAGGAGGACCAGCTTGAGGGGAAGATGGTGATGTTCAACGCACTGGACAAGCTCGTTGCCTCTACATAGACGAATCCCAAGGACGTGGATGTGCCACCATGAACAACTCCCTTTTCAACCAGACAATGTCCTTGTCAACGATGATCATGAACAAGTACAAGATGCGCAACAACATCCACTCATTCAACCTCGGTGGGATGGGGTGCTCAGCGGGGGGTTGCAAGTCCACTACAGGTCCCTCGCCATCGTTGTGAGCACGGACTTCACCACGTGGGCGTCATCGCGGTCCTCTCGAATCCAGCGCTCTGACTGGGGGCAGTCCAAGCACAAGCTTTGCCACATGGTGCGTACCCGCCTCAGTGTGGAGGACCTCACCTATAGGTGCATTTACCAGACACAGGGCAATGAGGGGAAGATCGGTGTGTCTGTCAAGAGGGAGCTCATGGATGTGGCTCGGGACATGCTTGTGTCCTTCATTATGCACATATTTCAAGAGAAGTTGCAACCTCTGCATCAATTGTAAGCTTTTTCTCTGTTCATCAAGAAAGTGGTGAGTTTTGTTTGAAAACCACCAGAAATTTACCCCCCATCGCAACTACCTGAAATGCATGGGGGAGACGAACGGACTGAATCGGAGAACAGCAGGGAAGAAGAAGATACATGGAGGAGGAGGAAGGGGGTGTGCTGGATGAGGAGGTAGGGTTAGGTTGGGGGGAGGAGGCTACGACTGGTCTGGAGGGAGGTAGGGGCGGTGAGATGAACATCTAAGGACCTGAGGCCGGAGAAGGTGGTGGCATTGCAGGGGACGAGATGGAGGAGGAAGAAGGGGAAGGGGGCAAGATGGAGGAGGAAGAAGGGGATGGGGCGTTAAAGAAGGAAGGGGAGGAGGTTTGGGGTTTTTATTTGTTTTTTAGAAGCCATTGGATAGACCAAGGGTTAGATTAACCCAATGATATGGTTGGGTTAAGGGGAAAACTAATGAAGGGTAATGAGTGTGAGATAGAGTGATTATCCGGGATTTCTCGTGTACTTCTCTATTACGAAGGGTTATGATTGTAATTGCTAAAGTACTCGGGGTTATATCTAAAATCCCATAAGACAACTATATAGATAAGTATCCTATTTGATGTTGCTCCCTGGAAATGCGCCATTTGAAATACTTGAATTTGCGAGGCGGTCATGTGTTCTCACAAGGTGAGAGCACAACTATCGAGGTGACCGCTCATGAAAACCAAATATGTCAACAATTAACCCACATATGATGATAAAACAATGCACTAAAAGTGTGGAGTTAAAATGTATTATAACCATACAAGTAAGTATATAGTGGTCAAGTATGTGTAGGGTGACGAACATAGGAAACAAATAGGCGTAGGCCGTTATTTATTTCTAACTGATATATAGATGTAGATATAGCTGCAATTTACTTTGTGTTTTTGCGAGGTTTTTTTAGTTTTTTTAAGTTTTATTGATTTTTTTATGTTTTTATGTTTTATATTATATAATTTTTGTTTCATTTTCTATTTTCTAATTTTATTTTCCTTTTCATTTTGGGATATATAATAAGTCTATTATACAACTATATGTAATAATATACACAATAAAAGTAATTAAATATATATATATATATATATCATTCAACAAATACAAAGAAAAACATACCATTTTATTTTTTAAGGGTTTAAAATATATTATGATATTTATAATAATAATATGTATATAGGTATATATAGTTTATGCATGGTTATATATTTATAAATATAACTATAAATCATTAGAAATTTTAAAATAAGATACCTTTTGTGATTTAATAATATTTTTCTATTTTGTAAATTTTTGTTCATTTTTATTAATTTTTCTGTATTTTTAAATTCCAAATACTAAAAAATAAGGAGTTAATAATTAAGCTGGATTGTGTTGAGATTTAGCAATATAAAATGAGTGCAAAATTTTCAAAAATATTTTTAAAATATAGTAATATGTATATATAAAAATATAGAATGGGGAACTATTTTTTGGAATTTTTGAGAATTTTTTCTATTTTTTATAGGTTTATGAGGATTTTTCTGTTTTAGGGTTTTCCTTTTATATTTTTTTACGATTTTTTGTCTGGAATTATGTGATATAATAATATATAATATATAGGGATTTTTACACCCATAACCCTGAGTAATTACGCAATTACAATCATAACCCTACATAATCATGAATTACATCTAAAACCCTCAATAATCTTAAGTCTTACACCCATAACCCTCGAGTTAACTTCCATAAAATATTTTGTTAACTATAACGGTATCCGTAAAAACATTTTACATTTTCTACCTTTTATTGTATTATTTACAAACGAGTCCACTCCCCCTACCTCCTCCTCCTCCTTCTCCACAACCACCTCCTCCTCCTCCACCTCCTCCTCCACCTCCTCCTCCTCCTCGACAACCATCCCATCCCCCTCCCAACTTCCTCCCCATCGACCACCTCCTCGTCCTTGATGACTACCACATCCTCCCCACCAAGGCAACACCACCCACGATGACTACCACATCCTCCCCACCAAGGCAACACCACCCACCCCCCAGTCTAGCCTCCCCCGCCCACCTCCTCCAGTCCAGGCCTCCCCACCCTAACCCTCCCCCTGCCTAGGCCGGTCCTACCTACCCCTCCCCTTGCCAACCCTCCCCCTACCCAGACTGGACCTTACGATGTCGAGACCTCCCTCCCTTCAAGCTCATGCCCCACCCTTGCCACCCCCAACCTGCAACAGTCCCACCGCCTCAGGAAAAGCCACCCCCCACCCTCCCTCCCACTCCGCTTTCTCAAACGGATGTCTCTGCAGGAAAACCTCGACCTGTAGCGAGCGACCTCCAGGCCCCCCTATAACCCTCCCTCTGTCCCCCGACTTCTAGGCCTCCCCCTACCCGAGTTTCAGCCCACTACGCGATGCACCTCCTGACCATCGGCTCACCATGCAGAACCACGTCGCCCCCTCCGACCTTATGCTCACTGCATGAAGGATCCCCCCCCCCCCGAACCTCCTGTCCACCACCTTGCATGAAGCAACCACCCCAACCTTCGGTCCACCACGTGGAGCCCCCTGACCATTGGCCCACTACGCGGAGACCCCCCGACCATCAGTCCACTACGTGAAGCCCCACCGCCCCCTCCGACCTTCTGCTCACCGCGTAAAGGCTCCCCCCGGGACCTCCTGCCCACTGCCTCGCGCGAAGCCCCCCCCCCCCCCCCACTTCAACCCACCACGCGACCCCGCCTCTCCCTCCCACCTGCTTGGAAGTCCCTCCCACATCGCAATGCCATCCCATTGCTGCTTTTTTGGAAGTCCCTACCAAATCACAAGCTTTGTCTCTCTCTCTCTCTCTTACCAACAAATTCTACTAACTTTTTAAATTTTTTTATTTTTCTAAAAGCAATAGGAAGATCATGGGTTAAATTAACCCAATGATACAATTGGGCTAATAGAAAAATTAAGGGAGGGTTATGGGTGTGAGACGGAGTGACTATTTGGGGTTTGTTGTGTAATTCACGATTATGCAGGATTATGATTGTAATTGTAGGATTACTAAGGGTTGTGGGTGTAAAAATCCATAATATATATTATTTTGGAAAATTTATTTATGTTTATCTTATTTTTTTATTTTTGAAGCTAGACAGAGAACAAATAACACATAAATGTTTTTTAATAAATGGAAAAAACATGCCAATCTAAAATAAAAATGCAACGTGAACAAACATAATTTGGAGTGCATTTATCAATTTTTCTGCAATTTTCCAAGCACAAGTTCTATTTAAAAATGGAAATGCAAACAAATAAATAAATACAAGACCTGACATGGTTACAATTGCAATAAAAATATAGTACTAGGGTTTATAAGCAATTAACACAAAATTTTAACACTGAAATAACAAATGTTTAAACTAAAATGAAATAATAATACCCTAAGGGTTACCCTTGAAATTTTCCCAACTCACGTAGGGGACCATGTGAGCTGAATGAGAATGGACTTAAGGGTAATATTCAATACATGTGGTGGTTCAGCTGTAATTTCTCAACAAAATTTTACACCTAATTAAATATTTACATGTTTATTTAACAATTACAAATGGCAGAGGGGATACTAAGTAATTTACTCCTTAATATGCATGTGATCGTAGGGCTGAGAGCACTCTACATGTACTATCAAGCAATAGGGAGAGGCGACCCTTCGCTTTGGCTTGGACGACCCAGATTAGATCTGGATTGTGGCTTTGATCGGACAACTCTCATGGGTTCTGGAAGAACACCCAAATAATTGGGCTACGTCGATCTTCAATCGTGGTTCTCTTCCTCGTTCGACCTTCTCCTTCGTAGTTGAGAAGCTCCTAAGCTTTCTTGAGGACTTGCACATCAACAAATGCCTTCAACGATTAATAAATCAAGTAAAAATGTTTTGCAAAATGTTTGAAAAATGGTTTGAAAATATTTTTGAAAAAATCTTTTGAAAACCCCCGGCGGGGCCTCAAAAAAAGGGTGCCATTTTCCTTAACAGACATTTTGTAAAATATTTTCAACCTTTGTAAAAATGTTTTGTTTGTAAGAATTTATTTTCTTTGTGTGAACTAAAATATTTTGAAAATCTATTTACAGATGTTTGGAAAATGGATGCAAAATTATTTTGAAAAATCTATATATAATATTTGAAAAATCTTTGCAAAATGATTTTCAAATTTTGTAAAATGTTTGTAAAAATTATTTGTCAAATTAATTTACAAAATAAAGTTTTCAAAATGTTCGCAAAAATACTTTCAAATTATTTTGAGAACTATGTACATAATTCAAACAAATAAATATTATTTACAAACCTTGTATATAAAATCCTATAAATTCTTATAACCCAAGCCCTGTAAATAAAAAGATACATGCCCGTGTAAATATCTGCACATACTCCTTTTTGTTCCAAGACTTTTTATTTAAAAAAACACCCTAAAATTTGTAAAATTAAAAATCCCAAAATATTTGCAAAATCTATTTAAAAATTGCATAAAAATTTGCAAAACTTTTTCAAAAACCCATAAAAAGTTCAAAACTAGAAAACTGCATCATAAAAATATTTTTCTTGCATTGTGCATAGTATTCACATTTTTGGAAATAACATAAACAATTGAACAAGTCCAAATAAAGTCTGATGATTGGAGCTTAGAATAGACCTTAATACACTTAATTTTAGAGGAACCCACTGAGGACTGGAAGTGGAGATATTTCAGATCACCTTGGCTTAATTCTTTCGGTTCCATAAGACTATATTCATGAGTCAATTCAATGTGCTAAAATTGGACCCTTCATATCATCTATAAGACTCTTGAGATAGTGACTTGCCTGGAAACCTTGCTCCTAGCTCTTAGTTGAACTTAGATGGATTGTTGAAAAATCTTGGAGTCTAATTCGGGATGATGCAAGGTTGCTTCATCAAGTATGGGTCATGAACCATTATTGGGGATTACCGACATCGGTACTCTAACCCACTTCTTTTGGTAACAATGATATCTAAAGATTGGAGATCGATTGAGACAATAATTTGGAAGAGGAATGGTATACTTACGCAACTTTTCCAAGACTCCAAAAAAGGGGGTGCAAAAAAGATGTTATATCCATCGAGGCACAAACGAGAGAATCATCCACTTCCAGTGATATGTCTACTCACAGTTCAGATGTCCTGTGTTCTTTAGTCGGCTACTATTACATGGATGAGAGGTATTAGATTGAGACCCATGATATCATATCAGAGGATGGGGCATGCACACCAGTTGGCAGTTCTTCTGAGGGCAACTTATACACTTCAATTGAAATTTATCACATGTAATAGCATATTAATGAGTTGTGATGACAAGGAACATAACATTAGAAAAATACAAAAAAAATTTATAATTTTGAGCATGTATAGCTATATCTATAAATATAAAATCATATATAGCCTATATATTATTAAATATTACTTATAGTTATTAATATAATTAGAAATACATTTAAATATTTAAAAACCCTTAAAAAAGGACTATACTTGCATTTATTTCATGAATTTTTCGTATATTTATTATTTATATCTTATATAGTATTTATATTATACATATCATTATATATATACATGTATTATATCTTAAAAGAAAAGGAAATTAGAAAATTAGAAAATATAAAAAAAGAAAGTGTAATTAAATAAGTTATGAATGCATAAAATACGTGTATATAAAAATAAAAAATACAAAATAAAAATAAAATATACAACTTCTATTGGTAAATATACCTATAAATACTTGTAGATAATAAAAAATAATAAACTCACTTTAAAAAGATAAAAATCGTATTAAAATACAACATAAAATAATAAACATTTTTGAAGTTTTAATTTAAAATTAATAAAATCATTAACTATTTTTAATTGAATTAGAAAAGGATTTATTTTATTTTTTTGTTTTTTAGTAGCTGACATGGACCAATCAGGACTCAACCAAATAGACCAAGGTCAGCTGTCCTTTCCCCCTAAACTTGCCACTGTCAGAATGATACCCCCATCTTCATCAATCTCTCCCCATCGTATCTTGCAATATTTTGTCTCGATTTATCCTTCAGTCTTATGCCTCGATCGAAGCTCTTTCACGGCAAGATCATTTCGTGGTCGTGGCGCCTATGAATCGAGTGCCTTATCCCAACGAAGAATCTTGTACATATACTTCACTCTAGGCCTTAGTTGAATTTGATCCCTCTTCCGGCGACTAAAGCCCTAATTTAGCCTTAAATCGAGTCCTGGTGACAGCAAAACTTCCAATGGCAGTTCAACGACATAGTTTGGTGTTGAGTCGAGGTGATCCAAAGCATCACCACCTCCTTCGCCTGAAGCTCTACTTCAGGCAGCTAAGGTCTGGTAAGATTCTTCCCTTCTCATTATTTTGTTCCCTTAGTGTATCAATAGGCTAGATTCACATTTTATTCCTTTTAATTCAGTTAATATTAGTGTAAAATCCAAATCATTCATTGACGAAGATCCGTCTCCGCCGCTTGATTCTGACCACTCCAGTATACACATGATGACCAAATTACCTTCCTTAGCTCCCTCTTCATCTGCTAAACACCCCACACACCTCTGTTCTCTCTTGTCTCGCTCAGATTAGGAAATCCGGGTCTCCCTCACCACCCTTCGCTAGAGACCAACACTCATGCGTGCAACCACCATTTGATTGGAGAGCCCAACACCGTTGATCTCCCCTGTGAGATCTAATCTCAGACGTTGGTGCCCAACCGTCATTGTTCCATCTCATCGTGTCATGTGTCAAGTGATGATTCCTAGTCGCACGATGGAGCGCCTTTAGAGGGTAAATTGCAAGATCTCCCTCCACTTTTTTTATTTCACTTTAGTCTTGTAATTATATTAAGTAGTTTATAATTTTGTATAAAATTGTAAGGAACCCCTCCCACTTTCTCATATTTACATTTGGGTCCTATCCACGCCACCTCACGTGATGTCCCACGTGAGGTGGCCATTTTGCGCTTAAGTCCTTGTGGCCTTTTGTATTTCTATTTAGTACTTAAACTCTTATGGGTATTTTGCATTATAGCCCCTGCCTTTTTTTAATTGCAAATATACATTAGCTATTTAAAAAATTTTGTGCTTGTATTTAATTTTTTATAAATATCATCGATGTTCTAAAATATGCAAAAAGAGGGTTAAGTGTCTGCTTGCATATACATTTATGCTTATTTTTATTTTTACACTGTAGGCATTTTATCTATTTTCTAAAAATAAAAAAGACATATTTTATCCCTGTTTGACTTAAAAATTTAAGAAATTATAAAATGTTTGGAAAAAACCAAAAAAAAATTTCATTATAGTATTACATAACTAAGACCAAAAACCACTAAAAAATATCAAAAACTAAAAATTAAAAAGATATAAAATCTTTCATAAAAATATAAAAAATCACAAAAAACTCCAAAGATATAAGTTTCAAATGTGTAATTTTCTTTATTTTATATATTATTTATTAAAATTGATTTTGAGAAATTTTGTCTCTTTGCTATTTTTAATCCTCAAATCAATTCGTCCTACTTGTCCAATTCCTGTTTTGGGATAATTTTGAATTTAGAAATATGTAAAAATCATAAAAAGCATCTGAAAAATCACAAAAATAGTAGAAAAATATGAAAATATAAAAACACTTTATTCTCTAATTTTTTAGTACTTATGATTGTATTTATATATTTATTAGTTCCGTGGCCACTAGTTTCTCGTAGCCACAATCCGTGGCCAAAGTCATCATATAAGAGTTGTGGCCACGATAAGTTCTGTGATCACTTGTAGTGGTCTCGGTATATTTGTGGATAGAGAACTCTCACGACGAGACTTATAGCTACGGCTAATGGCCACGGCGTGTCATGACCAGAGCCCAATTATGTGGCCACAAACTCCATATCCATAGATATAGTTCTATAGTCACAACTTGTTTTCCTTGTATTGTTCGTCTAGTGCATAATAATAGAATGCAAAAATTCCAATCTCTCCAACGACCATGCATGCCAACCCCCATGCACGGAAAACCATATAGGTAAAGCTCAAGTTGGTGGAGAATAGCTCCAGCCGCTATCAACGCACACCTTCACGACACATCTAGGATTAGAGCCAACAAAAATTCCAAGCAATCCTCACTTCGAGATCGGTCAAAATTAAGCACTGAGTCTTTGGGTTTATCATGTTCTTCGCTGCAATTTTTATATTAAAAAACAAATTGAATATTAGGCACCGCCTCGTGGCAATAGTCTGACCATAATCATCACTAAGATGACATGATCCAACGATCCTCAGATTGTCTCCTACCTATGGCCGGTCAACCTTCGTCCAGCAGCTACACCTCTTTCATTGACCGAGCTCTAAATGCTTCGACAGACTCCAGCTGGTGCGTACGTTCATTGAAAATGAAACATCTTTCTCTCTTCTATTATCTGCCCTTCTTTCTTCATAATGTCATTTGCAACATTCTCAATTTCCAACGAGATGGCGAGAATTAGAGAATATGGGAGCGCTCCTCTTCGAGATGGCGATATGATTGACACCCATATTAAGGACCAGGATCGTACCGCACACTTTACTATTTCTCAGATGATAAAGGCACTTCCATACTAAAAAAATGGGTATCGGTGGATATTTCCTCAGAACAAATAATAGTCATTTATTTTTCATAGATAACAAAAAAAAGTGAACATATCACACACAGGAGGCGACATGAGCCTCTTATTCTATCTCACATACACAATATCATGCAATCGTACTTTTCAAAGTCCGACCCATCCATAAGCATATAGTATCTTATCTTTGGCTAAAGATCACCATCAGTCTTCGATTAAAACTCGAGAGGGTATACGGGCATTCTATTGGGATCGAAGATCCCAAAGTACTTCTCGATTTCATGCCCGCCCTTCTGGTTCTCATTGAACATAGCAAATATATAGGGATATTTACACCCATAACCCTGATTAATATGGTAATTACCCCAGGAACTCTCGATAAATACGAATTACAACCATAACCCCCAATAATACTTAACTCTTACACCCCTAACCCTCGTGTTAACTTCCATCCAATGTCACGTTATAGTTAACAGTATCCGTTAAACAATTTACATTTTTTATCCTTTAAATTTCATTATTTAGAAAATGAGTCCCCTCCTTCCTCCAGCACCCACCCCGTCCTCTCCTACCTCCTTCGACCACCTCCATCCCCCTTCCTGCTCCCGTCGACCACCTACTCCTCCGCCACCTCCAGCCTCTGCAATCGCCCATCCCCAGCACCCACGAAGCTCCCCCATCCTCCTGGAAATTCACGTTCCCTCTGCAAGCGCCCTCATCGCCCACGACAACCCCCTCCCCCCGCCCGCTGCAAGCGCTCCCTCTCCCTTCTGCTACCTCTGCTTTCGTCGATCTGATTTCAAACCCGAGTTATGACTTATCCTCCTTCGTTCTCTTCTCTCTATATTTTTTTCTGAATGATCTACAAATCGTCACAAATCCACTCTCCTATCATTACTTCACATTTAAATCTTTACATTTCCACTCTATCCTTCGTTATCTCCTCCAATCATTGGAGATTTGGAGTTTCCGTTCTGCATTCGTCAGCTTTTCCAATCACGTCTGTTGAGTTTGGGATCGAGACGGTTGTCTCGATTCATAGTATCATTTGCAGGTGAACAATGATTTGGCTGCCAATGAAGCTCGTCTTCAAGGAGCAGTAGCATTATCTGGAGTGAGGCATTCATTTGAGACAAACCTTGAACAACTGGACATTGATTTGAACGTCATTTCCATCCGAAGATTGGTTAATACATCCAGAGATCAAACATTATGTTATTAGATCATATCAACATTTGGAGATTCATCTCCAACAGAACCCTTCGGCTGGAAACAACACCGATAGCAGAACAACTGCTGGAGATAGGGGCGATAATATGAGCTTTGGAGACATCGCAAACTTCATCGAGGATCACGGGAAGACAAATCCGAGAGTTCTATTGTAACAGAAATACATTACGCACCACCTGGAGTTAGACGCATCCGGAAATTTTGCGACTTCCGCTCATTCATCCGGAGATCGGAAGCAGAGAACCACCTCAACTTCCCTTAGCTACAAGGTCGGAAAGCCACCACGAGGATCGACTAGATCTTTTGCTTGATCGAGATCTTACCGAGCTCCACTGCAAGCACCTTTATCGCCCACGACAAACCCCCTGTATCCCCGCCGCTCACCGCCTCGGATCCCCGTCGTCAGCTTCTGGAAGCAACCCATCGCCCACGATAGCCCCCCTCCCGCCAGTGCTTCCGGTACCTCCGCCCCTGCTCCTGGAACCCTTGACCTCCGCCTGTGCGCCCCCCACTTCCGGTTCCTCCTGGAACACCTGTCCCGTCGGCCACCAGCTCCTGCCCCACCTGCGACCCCCGCCGCTCCCCCGAGCTCCAGCCCCCCCACCCCCAGCTCCTCCACCTCCCCTTCCTCGAGCTCCATCCCCCCATCCCCGACTCCTCCTGGAATCCCTGGCCTCGACCTGTGCCCCCCACCCCTCCCCTGGCCTCCACCCGCCCACCCCTGCACCTGCTCTACCCTCGGGGAAGCCCCCACCCCCTCTACTCCCGGTTCCTCCTTCAACCCCTACCTGTCGCTGTCGCCGCCTGTGCTCGAAGCCTACAGAGCCTCCTCCCCGTCGTCGCCTGGTGCTCCTGCTCGACCCTCACCCGCCTCCCGCGAGGAGCCCCTGTGCCCAGCTCCCGTTCGCAGTCCACCCCCGTGCCCAGCTTCCGTCCAAGTCGAGCCTCCTTCCCCTGGACGCGGACTTCCTGTTCTTTCTTTTTTTTATTAACCTCAGTCAGATCAATGATGGGTTAGATTAACTCAGCTATTTGGTTGAGTTAATAGGATAAACTAACGGAAGGTCATGGGTGTAGAACGGAACTGTTATTCGAGGTTATGGTTGTAATTCGCATTTATCAAGAATTCCTGGGGTAATTACCATATTACTCAGGGTTATGGGTGTAAATATCCCAAATATATACGTCGAGCGATCCAGGCTTCTTCGGCGTCCCCTTTCCAACATGATTGATCAGATTATGATTGTATGATCCGGCATTATCCAGGCTCGTGCCGAATCCACCCTTCCACGGCCAGCCAGTCTCGGACACCACTATCCCTACGTTCCATCCATCGACCCTCTCGATGGCCACATATATCGAATCGACCATCGCGTCGAAGAGGTTCTGATACTGGCGTCCCCCGTCATGAACAACCGTGCCCGGTGATTTGAACAATGCGTAATCGAGCGATATCTGCTGGTGGTTGTCCTTGTAGACGAAGTAAGGATACACGTTGCATAGGAGCGGCGCGTTGATGCTCGAGAGGAACTGCACTATAGGTGCTAGATATTGCGACGAGGCTGAGCTGAAGGCCCCCGCAGACGGAGGATAAGATACACCGATAACTCCAGTGTCGACCACTGTCGACACCTTGATGTTGTTCTGCAATCCGGCTGCCGCGATGGCGTTGTGGATGTTTCGCATGGCCGGAAGGACGTACTGAGAGTCTTCTCGAGGGATCACCTGTCAAACACAAGCATGTCACGTTGTCTTTCGCAACAAATATTATATGTTGTTATATATTTAACGTCAAATTATTCATTATTATAAGCTAATTTAGTTGTAGTGTTTCACTTGGAGTGTCATTTACCTCGTTTCCGACTCCGATGTATTTGAAGCGTACATCGGGCCAGTTGAGCATGATGTTCCAGCCTACCCAGTCGTCGGCCTTATCGGGGCTGTTGGCGAAGGTCTGGAGTTCGTCGCGGGGGACGTCGAGGATGAGCTCGATGTTGGAGCCACGGAGGGCTCGGAGAGCCGTCGGATCGGGGTAGTATAGCCTCATCTTGTTGATCTTGTGCAACTTGTAGTGATCGACCACTTCCCCAGGGTTGGGAAGATCATTGCCAAGCATCCCATAACACACGCCGACTCTGGAACCTGAAAACGATTTAGTACATTTCGATCACACCTCCATTAGATGGTTATCCAAAATACAATAGCGATGTTATCTGAATTTAATGTTTGTATCCATTTATGGTGACTGAATATTTAGCATGTGGCAACCAAAATTCTCATCACCATAAGCTCAACAGAAGTTGTGACAACCAAAATTTTATTCAAAAATAAGTGGAATATAGATTGAATTTACTTAATATATGAGATATAAGTACATTTATTTGAGATAATATTATTAGCTAATCAATGAAGAAATCCAGATCAAACAAGAAACTATAAAAATTAGCGATGATTTTCCACATTTGATTTTCTTATTGTGGCAATAATATCTCATAGCTGACATGTTTAACTATCGTACAAAATCCAATACTAAAAATAAGATAGCTAGATAATAGTGACAACGATGTGTTAGTGTCAGTACGGAAAATCTGTAAACAAAAATTCACTACAAAATAATAAAACAATAAAGCTATTTTACCTAGTCGATGCCATCACATATACGACCCTGCATTCACATTTATTAGTGTGGAACATCTACATCAATATTTATTATTGTATTATTTGAGCAAGGTCATGGAGGTTAGCCATTAATTTCAACGAGTCATTACTACATAAATAGTTTTAAACCAATGTCTTGTAGGTAAACTTGGGGGCGTCGGTAGCTACTCTTAGGGCATGTTTGGTTACTGGGTTAGGTTGGGTTGTAGTATCCTCCTGTGAATAGTAGTTGTTTGGAGGATTGACAAGATTAGATTAATGATATTGTGATGTGATGTGATATTAATTATATCTTATATTAAGTTTTTAATAAATAGAACATTTTTTATGTTAATAATTTTATTTGAACATGGTTAAAAGATATTATACCAAAGGAATTGTAGGTCAATACAAGTAATCACAACCCAAGAATGTAGTGTTGGAGCTCGAGACATACCAGGGCACCCTGGCAACCAAACATGCCCTTAGATCGGCACCTCAAATAATAACGTTCAAGAACAAGTAAAATATTAAATGGATTTTTTCAATTGTACCCTCTTAGATTCTGTTCTGCACTTCCCTCTCTTTTTGCAATATCAATTTTGTCTTTACTTTTTTGAACAAATAATAGTTGTATCCTTCGAATTAGTTTCCGTCATTTCTCTTCCCAAACGAACATTATAGAAGGAATATAAGTGTAATTAAAAAAAAGAGAGGTACATGGATGACTTTTTGAAAATTACAGCAACACAAGTGTAAGAATATTTTATCTATTCCGGTTTTGATTTGTATAAACCGTGGTTTTATTTATCTCACTAATGGAAAACAAATCTGAGGGACACAATTGTCAAAGAAAGTTGGGGCACAACTGATATTGTAAAAAATGAAGAAGTATAACTAATATAGCAAAATCAAAGAGGAGCACGATCGTAAAAATCCAATATTAAAAGAAGGGCCATATATTTGCTAGCTTTCATTTGTTCTTTTTTCAGGAAAAGGGCATTGCAAGGATTGATCACAAAAAATTAATCTACAACAAGCGCTCGGATCCTCTAGAGATGTTGTAATTCTTCTTACTATTTTTTTTATGATTTTGATTTTTAAACCCAACCTTATAAATTGAATCTTAAATAAATGTCCTACATATATTATAAGTTTCACTCATATCCGAGACTATTTGCCATTTTATCTTAATGGTAAATCCGAGTCTTTTCCAAATGGAATTTAACTTGCTTAGATATTGACCCAATCTTTAACCATTGAGATGAAATAGAAAATTACGTCGGATTTGTGCGAAATTTTGTATGATATGTAAAGCATTAATCTAAGATTCAATTTAAACGTTGGATTTTGAAATTGAAATAGCAAAAAATTATAATAAGTATTACAACCTCAGTTGTTTAAGCTCCTACAACGATCTCTGTTCAGACACTGTCAATAAATTTTTACTTTTTAGCAGTTAATAATATATTCTCCAAAAATAAGTTTATGATACTGAAATTGCTATGAATTACATATTCGTTATCATCATCGAATCTCCTCATAAACCCCGATAATTTTCGCTATGTCATGACAATGGGCAAAACATCCATGAATAACAAGTAAAGATCTAACAGCAAAGATGATATCTTTGCAAAAGTTTTAAAGGCAATATTGTAACTAAAAAAATTCGTTCTAAATGTATGTAAAGCAATCTTCTACCATTAAGTGTGCATTTATATTAGACTTACCCATGGCCTTCACAAACCGAAATCAGCACAAGATGAGAAAGCTATAACTGAGAGATTGGGAGAGATCTGCAATGTGATGTGGTGATCCAAAACAGACAGCAATCTGCTTTTATAGACGAGAGAGAAGAGAGCACCTCTCTCTTCTCTTTTGGAATATGGGGACGATCTGTAAATTAAAATAAAGGGATATTTACCCAGCGAACCCTGAAATCTTTTGAAATTACCTCTACGACCTTTGAAACATTGATATTCCTCCGTAGACCCTGTAATCTTGCTCCGTCTTACCACGTGAACCCTCCGTCAGTGCACCGTCTCATTCCTAACCTAACCAGGGTTGTCTGAGTAACCCTTGTACGGTAAAAATGTCCATAGCATGCCACGTGTCCTCGGGGGTGTTTATGGCGGGAATCCGAGTTCGTCCCCTCCCATTCCACCTCGCCTCCATCGACCTATCCCCTTCTCCTGCTCCACTCCGTCGACCTCTTCTCTTTCGCTGCCCTCCATCTCCGTCATCCTTTCCCTTTGGAGTGAATCGCATCGGTGGTTTCGGCGACCGCATCAAGCTCACTCCATCGACCTATCCCCTTCTCCTGCTCCACTCCGTCGACCTCGCATCTTTCGCTGCCCTCCATCTCCGTCATCCTTTCCCTTTGGAGTCAATCGCATCGGTGGTTTCGGCGACCGCATCAAGGTGAAGCTGGGTTAGGGTTTCATCGGATGATCGATTGAAGGCTAAACGGGTTAGGGCTTCTTACTGATGGCTTCTTTTATCTTGATTTCGAACATGCAGGTGTTATGGGGTGGTTCGGTGGACATGAAGGCATCCTGACGATGTGCATTAGGCATGGTGGGTACTTCAAATGGACCCGAGGGATGAAGGGTGAGAAGTACTTGCTTGGGACCGAAGAGAGGATCGGGATCGATCCGGACACAACCTCTTGGTTCGATCTCATGGAAGCAATCTCTGAGGTGGTACCTTGGGAGCCAAGGTGTACCATCAGTTTGAAGTACAAGATCCCCCACATAAGAGGGAGTAAGTTTGCAGAGATTAGGAATGAAAGAGAGATGATGGAAATGTTTAATTCGCACAATGATGGATCTGAGATTGAGCTGGTGGTGGAAATGACAGACGTGGAGGCTCTGTGTAGCATCCAAGCGGAGGAGTCTAATATAAAGAAGAACGCAAGTCCGATGGCCATTCCCGTATCGACTGCGGAGGACGCGAGAGTAACAGTGGATCCCATACCACCTACGGAGAACTCCCGCGGCACCACGGAGGCACATCCCCACGATGTCGAACATGGTGGCGTAGGAGCCTCTAAGATGTCCTTCTCGTTTGCATATGAGATGTTAGACTGGAACATGGGCGAGGAGGGTGCAGGTGAGAAGGTCTGGCATTGGCTTAATTCGGAAGGAGGCAACTCTCATGAGGGTGGAGGAGAGGGTGTGCCTGGGGGTGAGGGTGTGCATGGGGGTGAGGGTGGTTCGGAGGGTGTGGCTGTGGGAGAGAGTGGAACACAAGGTGCTCTTCCCGGCGAGGGAATTAAGGAGGGTACTCATCCTGGCGAGTCTGCAGGTGAGGGTGGCACAGAGGGTGTGCCGGTGGCTGATCGAGGGAGTGAGGGTGCGCAGGCGGATCATCGAGGGAGTGAGGGTGTGCCGGTGGCTGATCGAGGGAGTGGGGGTGTCCAGGAGGCTGATCGAGGGAGTGAGGGAGTGCCGGTGGCTGATCGAGGGAGTGAGGGTGTGCAGGAGGCTAATCGTGGGACTAGAGGTGTGGCGATGGCTGAAGCAGATACACGCATCAAGCGCACAAGAGTGTGCGTGCACAGGTCACACCGGAGACCAACCAACCGAAGAAATACAAGATCGATGGCTGCACAGAGGGCTACTGGTGTGAACCAAACAACAACCAATTCAGATTCCTCTGATTTCTCTGATTCCAATTACTGTGTAATTGACGAGGCTGAGGAGGATAGTGACTCTTCAGCTGACATGGATGGCCTTGTATCTGAGAATAGCTATCATCTCCTCCTGGATTCTGATGTGGAGAATGTGGGCGATTACGATGGCCCTGAGGCCAACGTGTATTTGGATGCTCCATCATTTGAAGTTGGAGCAGAATTCGAAAGCCAGGAATCCTTTCGATCCGCACTTGCATCCCATTGCATCACGAAGGAGTTTGCAGCCAGATTCATAAAGAGCGAGAGCACCAGAGTCACAGCAGCTTGTAGGGAAGAGGGATGTCCTTGGAGGATACATGCTTCGTTGATTCGAAACAGCAACAGGTTCAAAGTTAGAACTTTGGTAGCCGAACACACTTGCGTATCGAACAATCTTGCTGGGAACACAATGGCTACCCAGCATTGGGTAGCGAATCAGATTTCAACTTGGGTGGTGCAGAACTCCTCAATTACAGTGAAGCGGCTGTCTGATAGAATCTGGGAGGCATATAAGCTTCGTCTACCTTATATGACCATCTACAAAGCAAAGAGGAGGGCTTCAGATGCACTATTTGGGACCATTGAGGAGTCATATGCAAAGGTCTCATCCCTTGTTGCGGAGTTGAAGAAGCGAAATCCTACAAGTGTCATCCACTACTTCTTGGAGGAAGATGACTCCTTCCTCAGAATTTTTGTTTCATTTAAAGCCAACAGGGATGGGTACATTTTTGGATGTAGACCCTTCATGGGTTTGGATGGATGCCATTTGAAGGGCAAGTACTTGGGTACCTTGTTGTCTACAACTGACCTCGACGCAGCAAATGGCCTCTTTCCTGTAACCTTCGCTGTCGTGGAGAATGAGTCCTCAATTACATGGAGTTGGTTCTTGAAACATTTGGACGAGGCTGTCCAATGTGGTGAAGGAAAGGGTCTAACCATTATCTCAGATGGTCAAAAGGGTCTGGAGGGTGCAGTCAAGGAAAAATTCCCATATGCGGAGCACAGGGGGTGTATGCGTCACGTATACAAAAACTTCAAGATGAAGTTCCCAGGCACCGATTTGGAGCATTTAGTTTGGTCAGCCGCCAGAGCTTTTGAATCAAAGCAATACCTACATTGGATGAAAGAGCTGCAAAAAACCAATACAAGGGCATTTGATTACATGATGGGAATTAAACAGAAGTGGTCGAGATCGCAATTCAGCACGTTTGCACACTGTCACTACATAACCAATAATTTGAGTGAGTCCTTTAATTCTTGGATTAATGAGGCACGCCAACTTCCAATCTGTGAACTAGTCGATTGGATTCGACAGAAGATGATGACCACTTTAGACGAGCGGAGATTGAGAGGTTCAAAGATGCGCGGTGTCATGGTGTCATCAGCATTAGACTACGTGAGGACCTCCACCAAGAATCTACAGGGGTTCATTGTAAGGAGATCAAACGAGACTAGCATGGAGGTGGAATGTCCTACTAGTCGTAATGTATGTGACCTAGCGGCAAAGCAATGCACGTGTAGGCGCTGGCAGGTGTCTGGATTGCCATGCACACATGCTTGTGCCGCCATATCAACTTTGCGAAACGTGAATTGGGATGATTACTTATCCAATTACTTCAGCATTTCGCGTTATCGAACTACCTATGCGGAGTCAATCTCCCCCTTACCCGATAAGTCATGCTGGACACCAGTTAAATTGGCATATAAGGTGTTGCCTCCACACTCCTTGAGGCCTCCAGGTAGGCCAAAGAAGAATAGAATAAGGGCGAGAGATGAGGAGAAGAAAACCCACCACAAATGCACGAGATGTGGTTCTTTTGGCCATCACAAAAATACTTGCAAAAATCCTATAAATCCTCCAACCATGGCTGCTGGAAATGAGTCTCAACATGGAACCCCGCTGCGGCCATCCATGGAGGATCCTAGAAATTGTTCTCAGCAATCTTCTACATTGGGAGCTCGAAGGTATTTTACGATCTTTACTCATGAGTCTTCTACTTTGGGTATTCACTTCTTCATGATTCCTTGTCCCTTGCAGTGGAGTGGCTGTTAGGGCAAGCGCCTTCAAGAGGACGGCAAACGTTGCTAGGGAGGCTGGTCCAAGCACCTCAAAGAGGGGTCGACCAAAGAAGGTTGCTCGAATGGGAGTGGATGAGGCCCCCATTACCAAATGATGTAAAACTTCCCTAACTTTTTGAATTATTCTACTACAAGATGCTACGAGTTTCTAGGTGGTTAAAGTGTCCAATATACATGTTTCAGATGATCAAGAACACTGTCTATCCACATTGCTATGAAGATCCAGCAAGTAAATTTTGAAGGTCTGCTTCCTTACAATTTTAAATTTGTCAATTGCATTGCTGTGACTATAGATATCACGGATGTTAATTGGATTATTTGTTTCTGTGTAGGCCTAAAGCTTTTTTTTGGGAAGGGAAAAACGTTTTTTTGGAAGATTTGTAAAGCTTGAAGTTCTGGACAAGACATACAGAATATAAATTTCTTCTTCACTTGGAAAGTTTGTTTAGTTTGATCTACTTGCTGTGTATTTTGTGTGGTTTTTGTTTAAAAATTGTAATGTAAACAGCAGCTACGACTTTTGCGGTTTGAAGAACAAGGACATATCATGTTGATGTCATAATCTTCGATGAATGCATGTGACTACAGAGATCTATTTTGTTTGGATTGCTTTCCATATTCTTGATAATTTGCAGGTCATTCAGTTCTTCACAATACATACTACATGACTTTACTTGCGAGGAACACAAGACCACAAAGTGACAGGATCTTGACATGAAAGCATAGCTTCTTCATTTGGACCCTTGTATTTGCAAGTTCAGCTTTTATCATCTTCAATTCCTCGCCCAGCTTTCCTAACTCTTGCAATATTCGTAACTCCATTTTCTTTTCTTCTTGTGAGTTCTGATAATTGGGTGTGTCGTCGTCGACCCAGCCAAAAAATTCACAGCTTCGATCGGGACATGTATAGAATTTCTTCCCCTTACTCCATGGTCTTTCTGATGTCTTCACCGCAGCAAGGCTTCGACATTGACATCTGACTCGATCATTGCCGGAGACACTAGAGTTCGAGAGCTGATCCATCTCGTAGTCTACAAAACATGTCAGATGTGCATTACTCCCAGCAATTACGCGTAATATAAACATGTCTTCGTGATATAAACATTCATATAATCTATGAAACACTCAAAACCAGCAATTATTTTCTCCCAATGTGCATTAATTCAAAGTGTTCTTACCTCTAGGGCGTGCGTGCAGCAAGAAATTTTCTTTGGAGAACTCTCCAGGTCCGAGCAGCTTGGAGCCAATGTCACAATTTCAGCCCTTAAAATAAGTGGTTCATGCTGGGTAAATAGCCGTTGGAAATGGAGGGGTATTTTTGGACATCCACCTCCAACGGCCCAGAGAATGGGGGTAAAATAGGGCTTTCAATCGAGACTTAACGTCCGTCAAAGGAAAAATTGACGACCCTAAACCACAGGGTCTACGCAGTAATGGTTAGCAAGATTACAGGGTCTACGGAGGAATATCAATGTTTCAAAGGTCGTAGAGGTAATTTCAAAAGATTTCAGGGTTCGATGGGTAAATATCCCTAAAATAAAATTATCGTGGTTATCCCCTTCGCCCGTCTCTTTCATATGATTAAGAGGCAAAATACAGATCAACGGAGGCGACTGCGCAATTCTCCATCATGCGCAGGTCTGCTTGCTTCTCTGTTAATCTAAGGGCGCGTTTCAAACAGGATATGAATAAACCGGAAATAATTACGCAAAAATCGTTTTATATATCTAAACATAACTTGATGTGTAGATTTCATTTCCCTCGTTATGCATGTCCATCTCCATACTATGTTTATCCAAGATTAGCTTCACTTTATGGGCAGTTTAGTTCATTAGTTCTCTGCTTAACCATTCTTTCTTAAAATACTAGTCATTACATAGAAATTGATGGGAGATAGGCAACAAGCTGCGCCGTCAATCCCTCTTGGATGGCAAATCCAGTCCTTCGAAATACAACATTCATAGATATAGGAACCATAACATTGTTGTGAATAATTTTTTGGATCCTGAGGTGCAGATGCTACAAACTCAGCCATGCTCAAGGAACATCTCCCACTTAACCATAAATTAACTACCAAGGAGATAACATGTAAGAGATCCTTGGCAATCGCTAACCCCTCCCCATATAGGGCATCTAAAATGTGTTGAGCTCGCATACCATCTCTTCCACAAGATGTCCCTTTAGGAAAGGATTTGATAGTCCATGAAATAACATCTGCATCAGTTGTAAGAGGAGTCTCTGAAACCAAGGTGTCTGATATGGAAGGAGGTGGCTTATAAGGATGTTTAGCCTCTAAGACCTTTAAGATGTGTTTATTATAAGGAGCAACTCCTGAAGAGTATAAAACATTTATGGCTGTTGTAAAGTGTCCACCTAACACTTTGCGATGACATTGTCTGATGTTAGAGCTTTGATATTTATTCTCCTCTAAAGATTTATTCTGACTAAGATCCGAAGTCCTAGAAATTTATGTTTCAAAAACTCATTCACCCAATTGGTGAAGCCATATGTACTGCTCCACGTAGTGAATGAGCTCATAATAAGTCGTTGTTGCAAGGACCTTCTATTACTAGATCTTTTATCCATCCTGTTCGTGGGTCTGAAAACCTATATGGTGCAACGGGGGAGAAGCAACAATCTCACCCAAGCATGTAAAGACCCCGACCCAACGATAACTTCATGCAGATCTACTTTCAAAGCATGAGATCAAGCGAGACGACAACTTGGAGGAATGCTCTTAATGGTGGTGACCAGATGCTTGAAAATATAATCAAGGAGCGTAGCATCAATAGTCACTCTATTTGTGACATCAGGTACAACATGTAGTAACATAGCTTGTATCTTCATGCACTTTCCGCACAACCATTGATGCAGGACTCTCAACGTCCCTTCTACGCAAGATATAGATCAAGATCAATCGTGATGACGTACCCTTGTTCTCTGCTTAATTTTTCCTGCCATGGCATCTGCTGGTGGTTACGCAAGCAATCTCCCGTTCAAGATGCGTATGCAAGAGGTCGCTCTCAAGGCCGAGAAGACCCCCAAGTCCTCCACTGTAATAAATAAATAATAAATATGCAAGTATCTAAGACGTATGCACTGTATTATTCAATGGCTGGTTGCATTTTCTGACGACATGTTTCTCCTAAGACCATTTAAAATGATGGCTTGCTCTCATGACAAGCGTTTATGGTGGAAGATCTCCTTCATTATCATGATGGGAAAACCCTTAGGTAGCGTTTGGTTCGCGGGTTACCTGCGGGTTAGGGAGTTTACCCCTCTTAACCCTCACCCCCCTCTCTCCCTGTGGGCCCCACTTTATTCCATTTTTAAAAAATTAAATAAATCAATTTTACATTATCAATCCTATCAAAAAATAATATATTATACCGTCATATCATATAAAAATTATAAACTACTCCACTTCTACCACATTTTCCAAACTTCAATACAATCACATCACAATAACCACTCACTTTTTCAAACTCCAATACGCTCATATCACCCCAAACCCACTACTAACCCACCCTCAGTTTAACCCTCTATCCAAACACCAAAACACAAAAACGGGTTACCCTCTACCAGTTTAACCCGCCTTAACCCGCCAACCAAACGCACCCTTAGGGTGCGTTCTTGTATCGGGTTAAACCACCCCAAGGGTGGTTTAACTCCCCTACCCCATATTTTCTCCCTTCACATGGGTCCCACTTTTTATCTTTTTAAAAAAATTAAATAAATCAATTCTCCATCATCAAATCCATCAAAAAATAATATATTATACCATCATATCATATAAAAATTATAAACTACTCCACTTTTACTCACTTTTTCAAACTACAATACAATCACATCACAATAACTTCTCACTTTTTCAAACTCCAATACAATCACATCACCCCAAACCTATTTCTAACCCACCCTCAGTTTAACCCTCTATCCAAACACCAAAACCCAAAAATGGGTTACCTGCAACCAGTTTAACCCACCTAAACCCACTATCCAAACACCCCCTAAGGCATTGTAGGGATGAGAAGCAATATGGGATAAGTACGATTATTTAGCCTCGTTCTTCTTTGGTTGGTTTAGGTTGAAGCCTGAGCTACATACATCACTCGCCGCGGCAAATAGAGAAGGTCGAGGGCCATTACGCAATTTATCATATTTATTTTCTTCTTCTTTCTTCCTTTTTCGAACATTTTGAAATTCAGTAGGTCACTTTCGTGGCACGAGGTACATATATACATACATACAACACTCGCCGCGGCAAATAGAGAAGGTTGAGGGCCATTACGCAATTTATCATATTTATTTTCTTCTTCTTTCTTTCTTTCTCTAACATTTTGAAATTCAATAGGTCACTTTCGTGCCACAAGGTACATATATACACACTTGCATAATCTGGAATATGAATCTGTATATTATAAGTATGACTAAATGAGTCTGCGAAGACTATTTTTTAAATCCGTCATTATAAAGGAGAAGATGATAATGATATACAAAAGGTATGATATTTGTCGATAACAAGTTGTGAAATATCAATATTGAAAGGGCGATAATGTGACGTTTAAAATAGTCATTGTGGACTCATTTTGGTGTAGTGCACCAATAAAATATAGATGTTATGTGTGATCATGAATAAACTAACATCAAAATTTACTTTCATCATGACACTATCCTACCTGAATAAACTAACATCAAAATTTACCATGAATATATGAAGTTAACAACTTATTGTAACAAAAAAGACTTAGAGAAACGAACTATTGAAATATTCATTGTCATATCTTCCGATGTTAAATATAACAATGAATATTAGTATGTGCAAAATAAACTTTTTTATTTTTTATAATTAGCAATGAATGACATACTCATTTGTAAGGTATATATAATTAACAATGACTTATCCATTGATTTTTTCGTTAAAAGTTTTATTAATTGTCTTGAACTTCACAACCATCAGAAGAAAAGTCAACGAACAGCAATTGTTGTACAATTCTTTGCTATATTACAATATTCATTGGAAAGTGATATAATTAAGTAATGAATAATATTCATTGGAATATATTTAGTTACAGCAGATTTTGTAATATTTAATAATTTTTATTTTAAGCTAATCTTATTTATCCTCGATGAAAAACCTAAAGATCGGGGTCTCTTTATTTTGGTGTTGTGTTAATGTCACTACGAATAATTGAATCTAGCCATAGAATTGTACCCTAAAATGTCAAGGGTACAATCATTTGTGTGTACAATCAATACATACCTCCCCTCAAATATTTCGTAGCGACGCAAATACATAAGTTACAGAATTATAATATGAGATCTCTACAAGAGCATCTTGTATATTTACCCTAATATAGAATAGGGCAAAACCCTCGTATAGGTGTACCCCACACACCGTCTGATAAAGAGAGCCCTATTTATCATCCGTCATCTATTTTCTCTCTTATTATATCTCAGATCTCACGATGGTGGGACTTAGTAGCCTTAGTGATGGTGTCAGCGGTGGCAGAGGCTGAGGGCAAAACAGATGGTGAGCAATGTGGATGGCACTAGTATTGGCAGTGGTGTCTGTGACTCTAGTAGAGGCCGAAGATGATGGTTGCAGATGAGGGTTGGGGATGGCATTAGGTGCGATGTCGGTGGTGGATCTAGCGCTCACGGTGGCTTTGATGGTGGTGGAGATCGAGGACAATGGCAAAGGGTAAGGGATGGTGATGTCCAAGGCCAAGGACAACAGTTGAGGTCGACAACAGGAAATAGCATTGGATTCAGCGGCTCTGGTGGTGTTAGTGACGATGACACTGACTTTGGCATTGGTGCAGACTCTATAACTGACGGTGGCTTTGATGATTGCAGAGGTAGAAGACAATGGTGGAGGTCGAGAGTATGTGATGGCAAAGGTGATGACAATGATGGCGATGACGACATTGGTGAATATCGAGGCTGATGGAGAGGATATAGGATGGCATTGGTGGTGGCTACGCGAGCGTTGTTGATGGAGGTAGCTCTAGCATTGACAATGGCTCTGGCAAAATTGGAGGTGGATCTGGCAAAATTAGAGGCCGAGATGACTCTGGCGAAATTGGAGGTCGCTTATGTCGAGGACAATGGGTATTGCATTGACGATAATGCCTACAAAGGCATTGATGGAGTCCGAGGAAAATGGTAGAGGAAGAGGATGAGGGATGGTGATCAATGGTCTAAGTTTGATCATCACAATGATAAAAGGATCGTGAATATTATCAGAGGTCAGTGGATCACGATGGATGTGATGATGGATATAGAGCATAGGTGTTAGGTGATGGATGGAGCACAAAGATACGTAATTTAGAGGTAAAAGGCTTGTGACTAGTAATTGCTTTAAAATTTTTACGATTTAGCCCATTCTCAAATACACCGACTTCGTGTTGTATTTTAAAGTTGTATTTCATATATGTTGCATCGTTGCCATCCATTCACTCATGTACCTTCATATCCACTCACTTCATCAAAAACATCTCATTGTAATCACTCCATTCCACTCATGTATTTATTTGCTACTAGTGTTTGAGCTATAAACTCGATTATTCTGTAAGGGAGGTTTATCATGTTTATAAATGTTTGTATTGTATTGGGAGATCAATTGGCATTCTATGATTTTTTTGAATTCTGATGTGAAGTGCCTTAATTAGATCTTAGTCTCTGAATTTTATATGTGAAGTAAATTGAAGCATTGAGCTGATGATTATTGTTAATGAACTATAACTTTGCAGCTTGGGATAATCACAATGAACTACATACCCTCTGTGCTGACTGATGAATCCGTGATTCATTACTTTTATTCTTTCATTTTGGCTAAAATCTTTGGTAAAATGCATGTAAATTTACATTAATTCCCACTAATTAAAATTCTAACCACATTTGTTAATATTATATATTTTAACACTTTTTTTATCCAAAATAAAATAATAAAAGAAAAGGAAAAAGTAAAGAAAATAAGGATGTATATAATATATATATACAGACTGATCCTAAAACCGAGACCACGTTAATATTGACCAGGTTGACAAAATAAATAAATAGGGGGAGATAAGGATCCTAATGTATAAAAATACCAGAAAATCGAGATCACAAAAATACAATTTATCCCTTCTCCACATTGGATATATTTCACCGATTTTATTTATCACTTAGAACATCCCAAATTAAAATATTTCCTTTACAAAAGTTATTCACAAAAATATGTATTATTTTATAATATATTAGAAAAATAATTCAGCACAAAAACAAATTATTATCATGGATCGAAAAAGCCATAAAAGTCAACTTCGGACGTTCATAACTATTTATAGAAAACTCCAAACAGACCAAACTCACTTTAAACTTCATTTTATACTTAATACTATTTATTAAAAATATCAAAAAATATTAGAATAAAACAGGCGAGTTTTGACATTTGGATCCCGTTGTATATAGGTGCTATATGTAGAAACTTCACGCATTTTTAATTAATTAACCGTAAATCTTATCAACTTAATTTATTTTCTAAAAATCTTCTAAAAATCAATATAAAAATATAAAAATATAATTTAAGCCAAAATGTCAATAAATCTCGAGATCATGAAGCCACTACCTAAATTTTCTGGACCTCATAACTTGACCATATGAACTCCGAGTTGGGCAAACTCAGTCTTAAAATTCCTTTTATTCAATTATATACAAAATGACATTCATTTTGTTAAAATCGGAGCTAATATGAAAAATGTGGGTTTTGGAACCCTATTGATATATATATATATATGTTTCACAATGTAATGTAATTATTATTATTTAATTTATTATATCAATATACTTTATTATTTTTATCAAACAAATTATTTATTTATTTAATGTTTAAGTAATTATCAATCATTTATTTAATTAATTATTTATTTAATGACTTAATTTTTTAATTATTTAAGTATATATTTGATCATTTCTTGATTAATTTATTTGATTTAAATATAATCTAACTAATTATTAATTAGTTAAATTATTTAATAATATCAATTTTTATTTTGTGCACCTGTATTGCGTGCCTCATCTCCTTCCCCTTTCATCTTCTTCCTCGCAGACCTACCATCACCCTCATCATCCACCCTTCTCCGGCCTTTAACCGCACCAATAGCCCGACTGTTAGCCGGTATTCCAACTAACTGCAGTCATCGAACCGCCAAGCCGGTGACCAGATCCGCTATCTTGGTGATCACGTCAACCCCTCTATATAAGGAACCCATCTCCCCCATTGCTGACTATCCACCATTTCTCCATTTTTTTTTCCGGTGAGCTCCGAGAGCCGCTGCCGTTCGTGACAGGTTCGATGAGAGGGCTTTCGTCAAAGAGAGGATCAAGGAGAAGATCCAGGCGAGATCACATCAGTGTCGAGCTCTTCTCTGCCGTGCTCGAGCCTCCGCACTGCCGTGCATCAAGGCGATGACCTAGGAGCTCCGTCCGAGCTCCGATTCCCAGGAACATTCTCCATTCCAGGTTAGGATTCTCCTCTTCTTCTTCTCTCTGTGTTTTTCCTCTCTTCTCCTTCTCAAATCTTCCGTTCTCTTTATCTTAGTCCCTCTCTTCTATATCGATCTCTAATAGGATTGTCGATCGTTGGTTGCACCTCACCTTCTCATCTCTTCTGTTTTCTGTTCTCTCTCTCGCCTATATACCTTCGGCCACACACGCTGGATATAGCTTGAAGGTTATTCCACCGCTTTCGACAACATCAACCATTCACTGTTCTCCTTTATAATCCGGTCAAGGACTTGTTCCTCAAGACATGATCCTCTTTACATATCCCAAAGCTAAAATACAACACTAGAAAACATTCGCATTACGTGGAGTGAAGCACAACGACCTGGAGCATATCAAATGGTACATGATCTAATCAATCAGATCGGGACATTGAAGACACGAAGCACCGACTATCACCATTTAGAGAAAGCATCATTGATCGATCTAAGTCGCACCTGTAGGAGAAAAATTCAGCGACGAGATCTGAGCCATTAATCTCATTAGAATAGCACGCATCTGAAGGCTATTTGCCATCCTCTTTGTCGATCGAGCTTTCGATGACAAGTACCTGCAAATTGAGACACAAAATCAACACATCATCCGAGATCCAAGGACGAATACACAACTACTGCCTAGAGCGGAGTCTTACATTTCATTTGCATTCGAAATCAGAATCACTTGCGCGGCCTCAGAAACTCTGTCACCTGGAGACTCCGCTCAATTTGGGGAAGAACGAAGTTCATCTCCAGATTCAATTTCAGTGGTGCGATTCAAATCAACGATCGGATACTCCAGAATCATCTGCCGCCCCACCGCTTTATTCTGATCATGCGCGAAGCGTGTGGATATTTTTGGGCAAATTGCATTAACACCCCTGAACATTTAGCAAATTTCAAACAGGTCCAATGGGGGCTCCACTCGTGATTTGGAGGAAACGCACAATTTGTGACGACAACCCCAAAGTTCTTCTATTCATGCAAATATCCCTATATTTCCTGAAAATAATAAAAATATCCCTATAAACTGTATATACATAATGAATCTACGTTTCATTGTCTTTATTCTATCATTTTGGCCTTAAAAACCCTAGTAAATACATGTAAAAGGCTTAATTCATGCATTTTATCATTCATGCATTGTTGTGTAAATAGTGTGCAAAATACGATTTTTAAAGTCAAAATTATATAATAAAGAAAAGAAAAGAAAAGAAAAACAATAAAAATTGAAAATATTTATAACCCAAAACCCCGAGACCTAGGTATCTCAATGGCTAGGTCGATAAGGAATAAAGTAGGGAGAGATAAGGGCCTAAATCTAATAAGAACACCTATTTATTTTATTCATTTTTATTCATCCTTGGGACCTATTTTTAGTTCCAATTTTTATACTTCAAATATAGAAACTTTGAACATGAAAGTTGTAGATAATTAAATATAGAAAAATACAAAGTTAATTTCATACAAAAATAATGTACTGATAAAACGATATGATCTGAATAAATTTTCAAAATCCCAACTTCCCATACCCATATCTCTCAAAAAAACTCAAAATATATCAAAATCACATTTAATTGTATATAACTTTAATAAGCTATTTAATTAAGGTGTTCACATTTTTTGGAGTTACAGTGTGAAAGTTAGGTTTTGGACCCCTATTGTATACTTATACTGGTTAAAATATTCATTTTATTTATTATTCATTATTTTTATAATTTTATATTTTTATAATTTTTAAATATTATTTGTAATATATGTACATATTAAAACATGAATAAAAACATCAAGAAAATCTTAAAATAAAATACTTTTTATAAAATACATAGATGAATTACCAATAAGTATACCTATAGAGATAATACAACTATTTATTTAATTGTATAAAATACATCAAAAATTAAAATAGAAATATATTTAAGTGTATAAAATTAAGTTATAAATATATAAAATAATAACTTAAATTAATGAAATAAAAAATAAAAATAAAAGATTAAAATATATAGATGAATATACCTGTTAGGGATGCAAGCGGTCGGATACGGATACGGATATAGGTATTACCATATCCTTATCCGTTTTCTAATACGAATACGGATGCGGATACAGATATTGACGGATATTAAAAATATCTTACCATATCCTTAAAAAACAGATACGGATGTAAAACGGATATTGATCGCACACGAGTAATGTTAGAAATACTCTATAGAATTGACTTAAATATATAAGAATTAGATGGAAAACATGATATTAATTTATTAAATGTGTTTGTAACATAAAAAGTATATAAATAAGGTAATAAGAGGTAGATAATTATGTTATATATGGTTAAAAATAAATCTACGACTATATTTATATACTAAAACGGATATACGGATACAGATATGGATGTTTGCGGATATCAAAACGATATCCATATCCGTATCCATTTTAAAACGGATACGGATACGGATGTCAAAATCTGTTAAAACGGATACGATGACGGATCGGATACGGATATATCCGTATCCGTTTGCATCCCTAATACCTGTAAATAGCCTTTAAAAGGTAACTTGTAATTCCAAACCTCGAAAAAATAAATAAAAAAACATATTAAAATAACTCAGAAAGTAATAAATATTTTTCATTTTATAACCAAAATTTAATAAATTAATTTATTATTTTTAATCTAATTTAGAAATAATTTTTAATTGGATTTTTCTTGTTGGTCGACGTGGACCAACCAACTTCATCCGTGTGTTGACCTCGGTCAACTCTCTGACCGAGGTCTGCCTCCTATCAGAACGTTGCTTCACCTCAATTTCTCTGATTTTTGGAGGTCCCATCTTGCATCTTTTTCTCGATGGTTTCTTCTTAGCTTTTCTTCCTCTATCAACAAGCTTACATGCTTAGGGATTTTTTCGGGGAGTGAGTCGCTGCATCTCGCGCTTCGCCTCGTTATTCACACCTTGTCGCCTAGCTTGTACAAACCCCCTTCTTTCGCCATTTAATATTTGAACCTCTTTTGACCTAGCTTTGCCTCCTTTTCGTGTGTTTTGGATTGAAGGGTGTGACAGGCTCTTCCCTAGCCGTAGAGAGGGAGGTCCGGCGTGGTCTGGAGCGTCTCCATCGTCTTCGGCAGTCGTCACCGTTGTGAGGTCTTTCTTCCTTGGCTCCGGCCAAGTGAGGTGTTATTTATACTTTTTTAATTTATTCCCTACCTTAGATTAACCCTAAATCTACTTCTTGCTTTTTGTTTCTGTATTTTGCGCCCATATCACCAACGAACCTCCCATTTCGAGCCCAACTACCATCCACCCCCTCTTTTGCCCACTAGAGGGTTGCGACAGTTTGCTCGCAACCCTCGTAACTCTCTCTTGCAGGTCTCGGAGTAGAACGTGCGCCTGGGGCGATTTTGAAGACCCGCCGAAGGTAGCTGGGAGCCTTGTGCTCTGTCGGCCTCCTGGAGAACTCCAGCTATCATCGGAGCATTTTGACGCCACCAGCATCTGGAGGATTACCGCAGGAGTCCATCCGGACATTTTGGAGTTTGAAGGAATGCCGGAGGAGGCCGATCGGGCTCGGTGAAGTTCATCTCGCCAATGTTCTTCGCCAGTTCATCCTCCACCTCTCTTCGTCATCGATTTCAGTTGTGTTCTTGGAAGCCATTCAGCAGCCGTCCGATCTCGCCGAGCTAGAGCCGTCTGATCCAGATCTGGGATCTAATCCCAACTGTCGCTCGTGAATCGGTATCGGACCATCGGGACATGACACATGGCTTAAGTGGAGAATATATGACGTCCGTCCCCGCCAAGCGCTGGGTATTTTGCATTTAACCAATAGCGCATTTCGTATTTTATATTTAGTGCATAAACTTTCATCTATAGCATATTTATTTTTATAATATTTGCATTACACCCCTGCATTTCTGGAAATTACATCGGGGTCCGAGCTATGTCACCTCACGTGCACCTCACGTGGGGAGGACATTTTGCGGCTGGAACTTCTCGGGCTTGCATATTTATATTTAGTCTAGAAATATTTTTTAAATCTATTATATTTTTGAATATTTTGTAAGAAAGCCCCTGGATATGTGGAAATTACGAATAGTTCCCTGCCAGGCTCACGTGTGTGTACATGTGAGCTTTGGGCATTTTGCAAGAAAGGGCCTCGGGATTTACTTATTTCTGATCGGTCCTAGAACTTTTTGAATGTGTTATATATATGTGAAATTTACACTTTGTTCCTTGCACTTTCTGCAATTTAAAATATGCCCTTGCTAGTAGTGTAGTTTCTCTTTATTTCTAGTATTTATTTCATGCATCTATAAAAATCAAAAAAATCCTTAAAAATAGACTTAAGTTTCTATTGTAACACTCTTTCATGCCATATTTTATTTTGCATTTTGAAGTGTTTTGTTATTTATAAAAAACATGTATTTTTGTCCCTGTTTGCATTAGAAAATACCTAAAAATTACAAAACCTTTTTGAAAAATTGTAAAAAATATACTTTATATTTATTTACGTATTTTACAACTTCAGACCAAAAATAACTAAAAAATATAAAAGAAAGCTCATAAAAATTGAAAACCCTTAAAACTTTTATAAAAATATAAGAAATCCTTAAAAATCCTAAAAATATACTTTTGTCTCTGATTTTTTATATAGTGTTATATTTATATAAAAATTAATTTGGAGAATTTTTTACTCTATTTATTATTTTTATCTCCAATTTTAATTTCAGGTATATATTTTATTCCCTATTTTGAGTATTTTTGGACTTTAAAAATACCAAAAAATTAGTAAAAATACAGAAAAATCACAAAAATAATAGAAAAATATAAAAATAAAAAAATATTTTATTTTCTATATTTTGGATATTTTTATCTACTTTTATATTTCTCTTACTTCTCTTGTATATATATCCTTTATATAGTTTTATATATATTAAAAGAAAAAGAAAAATATAAAAATATAAAACATAAAAAGAGAATACAAAATCAGAAAATTAAAAATCAAATATGAAAATAAAAAATAAAAAATATATATAATTAAAAACCCACAAAAAATACACACATATAGACAAATCCATTACATTCATTTTGAGCATTGATTTGCCCTGATCTACCTGCTTGTTCCCTGTGTTCGACACTCTACACATACTTGCACCTGTACACATCATTGTTGTAGAGTTATAATAAATTTTAACTCTGCAATTTCTTTTAATTGTTTGATCATTATGGTGGGTTAATTGTGGTTTGAAGTAGGGTTTCGTTTAAGGTCAACTCAACAACTATTGATTTGCCTTGTGAATTAACATGACCTCCGCAAAATCTGCTTAAACAATACACCATATACTTATTGTATACATAAGAAATAAAATATAAAATATAAAAATACAATAAAATACCTATTAATATCGTATAATATACTATATATAATATTAAATAAGTTTTGAAAAATAAAAGTATTTTTTATTTTTAATAAATCTTTAAAGATACATAAAAATATAATAATCTTAAAAAATCATATAAAAATTAGTTACAGTAGTTCTTACCATTTTTTGCATAATAGACTAAAAAGAAAATAATAAAATAATAAAACCAATAAAAAATTCAAAATACATGAAAACATGTAAAATTCATAACTAACTAAATAAAAATCATATAAAAATGTGCAACATATCCTTTTAAAGAAAGTTTCACCTATTTTTCAATAAAAATAAAACAAATATAATTTCATACTATTTACCATTTTAAAAATCAAAAATAAATATGTTAATAAAAACCTAATTTTCACCTTAAAAATAAATCAAAACTCATAGAAATCCTAAAAATTTTCTTAAAACTTCATAAAATTAGAAAAATAAATTAATACATAAAAATAACAAAATAAAAAATAAAATAAAAATTACAAAACATTTTCTATGTGTAGAGTGTCGAACACAAGGAACAAGCAGGTAGATCGGGGCTAATCAATGCTCAAAATGAATGTGATGTATTTCTCTATATGTGTGCAATTTTTTTTGGATTTTTAATTATATTTATTTTTTATTTTATATTTTTATACTTTGATTTTTAATTTTCTGATTTTGTATTTCCTTTTTATATTTTATATTTTTTTATATTTTTCTTTCTCTTTTAATATATTTAAAACTATATAAAGGATATATATTCAAGAGAAGTATGAGAGAGATAAAAGTAAATAAAAATATCATAAATATCAAAAATAAAATATTTTTGTGATTTTAATATTTTTCTAATGTTTTTATGATTTTTCTGTATTTTTACTAATGTTTTGGTATTTTTAAAGTCCAAAAATACTCAATGAATATTGATTTGCCATGTGAATTAACACGACCTCCGCAAAAACCGCTTAAACAATACACCATATACTTACTATATATAAAAGAAATAAAATACAAAATATAAAAATACAATAAAAATATATATTAATATCATATAATATACTATATATAGTATTAAATAAGTTTTGAAAAATAAAAGTATTTTCTATTTTTAATAAATCTTTAAAGATACATAAAAATATAACAAACTTTAAAAATTCATAAAAATATAAAAACATCTTTAAGAAATCATATAAAAATTAGTTAGAGTAGTTTTTACCATTTTTACATAATAAACTAAAAATAAAATAAAAAATGAATAATAAAACCAATAAAAAATTCAAAATACATGAAAAAATGTAAAATTCATAACTAACTAAATAAAAATCATATAAAAATATGCAACATATCCTTTTAAAGATAGTTTCACTTAATTTTCAATAAAAATAAAATAAAAATGCTTTTGTACTTTTTACCATTTTAAAAATCGAAAATAAATATGTTTTTAATAAAATACTAATTTTCACCTTAAAAATAAATCAAAACTCATAGATATCTAAAACTTTTCTTAAAACTTCATAAAAATAGAAAAATAAATTAAGACATAAAAATAAAAAAATAAAAAATAAAATAAAAACTACAAAACATTTTCTAACATTAAAAAAATTAGAAAATACTTAAAATCACAAAAACAATATAAAAATTACAAAAATCAAATAAAAATCAAGAAAAATCCTTAAAAATAAATAAATAAATTAGGAAACCCATAAAACCTTAGTTTTCTAGAATTTAATCCTAGTTTCCAACAATTTTCCTCTTTGAGTTTGACACTCCTGTACTTTATCGCTATATACTTAAGTTTAGGAGTATAAATAATAAAAAAATTTGCTAAAATCGATTTTGTCCATACAACGACTGTAGATATATTTAGGCCAGGTGTTCGGTTTTTCAGATGGTGCCATTGCCGGGGAGGCAGCGCTAGGATAGATCATAGACCTTAGGTTTAGGGTTTATTTTTCACTATTTTATTTTCTAACTTCACGGTTTCTTATTTCTAATTTGTGCAGTACAGGCTTCGAGCCACACATTTGAGAACCGATGAGCCGACACATTTTTTCCTTTTGCAACCCTTGTAAAAAAATATAAAGAGCAAGGGCACTTTCCTATTTTTCTATTTTAGTTGAAGGGGTCTCCTAAGGGCATCCCAGCTTGTAACTTCCTCCCTCTCTTTCTCAGGGTCTGTTGCACTGAGTGCAACGCACTTGGGGGAACAGGGCACCCACCGTGATTTTCTCGCTTCATGATTTTCTCGATGATTTTCTGCAGCTTTTTCGAGGCTAGGTGCTAGCTTAGGTTTTTCGATTTTTCCCTACTTGTATCTCCGTAGCTAGTTTTAGGACTCGCAACCTAAGTGCATGCTTATCTAGGACAAAAATAAAAATAAAAAATCATTTGACGTTCTTTGAAAATACTCAAAAAAATGATAACCGAAGATTAAAACATGGTTGCCAATTTTAGATGATTTTAAAACTAAACGTAACAGAATCCACTTGACTTGGGAGAGATTCTCTAGCGAATGAATTGCAGGTACTCTCCAGATTTTGAGTGAGGGACGACACTTAAGGTTAGATCCAGAGTCCGAATTTCTTTCGGGATACTACTGATTTCATATAGTTAATCACTTGCTCTTCAGTGGGGACTCTCAAATAGCTGAAAATGATTTATGTTTCCTTAGTAGAGTGGGAGGTTTAGAGAATACCACAATAGCACGGTCCTCAAGTAACAAGGATAGCCGGAAACGGTTCGTACTTGCTCCCATATTGACTGAGAATAGGTGATTTTCTTAAGAACTGGGGATAGTCTTCTGGGGAAGTTTACGACACCTATCAGCTCACGTTAACCTGTAAAAAGACTTGCTTTATCAAATACCCTTAAAATCGAAAAGATAAACGATCAAACTTTTATGGTCATCACCGGGTGCGTTGGTGAATCTGGGGTTTGCCTTGCGTTTGATTTTTGTTGTGTGAGCCCCATCTTTCAACTTTCTAGTCAATTAAATTACTTGTCTTATCAAGGTGATGGGTAGGCGGCCTCTTAAGCCGAATCTTATGACACCGCTTCCACGCACACCTACCCATCCATCTATTTTGGTTCAATAGGACCCTCCCTTTGAACCTGAGTTATCTCAACCTCTTCTTTAATCTCGTCCCTCAATCGGTTCACGAGAACCTCCTATTTGAGCCAGATTTGGGACATATTCCCTCTTCCAGGAGTGACCTTGACTCTGGAAGTTTCTCCCAATCACTGTGTTCTTCTCCACCTCAGATGATCATTACACGGCTATATATTGACTTATTATAGCCAAACATGGACATATTCTCCTTTCCAGAGATAGTTTTGAATGGGAAGGGAGCAATGTCGCAGAATGTTTCGAAGATTCCAGACTAGGAGACAATCAACGTTAGTCTTCTTGCTTCACTAAAGATTATGCAAACTCAGATTAGGGAGAAAGACCTTCTAATGACCAAGATCCGAGCTGAATTAAGATAGTTGAGAGAAAAGAGATACCTTCCAGAGGCAGCACCTATAGAGCTTGTACATACGATGAGACTGCTTCATGCACCTAGAGCTTCATCTACTATTAGGTGGATTAGACTTCCCCCCATTTTTGGATCATTTGTCCTCTCACTTTAGATTATTCAAACTTTATCAATTTTTCATGGGCAGTTCACTGAGGAGCCACATTCACACCTTCGAGAGTTCTATATGATCTGTAGTACAGTACATGACTCTCGAGTTGATGAGGATACCATTCAGTTTATAGCATTTTACGTTCTCCCTCACTTATAAGGTCACGTACTGGTTGCGACATTTAGGGAGAATAATTACTACATAAGAGAAACTTCGTACTGAATTTCTAAGTAGATTCTACACCATTGGACATATGAATGTTTCAAGGTCTCCCATTACCAGTTTCATCATGTTAGGGAGTGAGCTATTCTACGAAGCATGTGATCGTTTTTGAGACCTGATTGATAGGTATCCCCACCATGATATTCCTAAGGTAAACTTGGTTCAAAGCTTCTTTAGTGGGTTGACACTTGACCTGCAAGGGTTGGTGAATGCAGCTTGTGGTGGCTCATGCTTTTTGAAGCATGAGGATGTTGTCTGGTATATTTTCGAGAACATGGCATCTCATCATGCCAGTTTAGCTCAGACAGACTCTTATACTCAGAGGGAGTCACCTGCATTTATTCACCAGTCTACTATGGCGCAAATTAAGCATGGTCCATCGACGCTCACATCTTCAGAATCTTCGTCAGCTGAAATGAGGATTCTTAACATGAGATTGGACCACCTATAGCATATTGAGACAAAATGCCACCACTTACACAAGCTCGATAAGATCGACGAGCTTGTAAGGAGAATTAATGACCTGAAGAACCAGATTGAACAGATGACATCTACCACATCTTCAGAGTTACCAACTGATTCATCTGATACACAGTCTCCGGTGCAGCAGATTACCTTCAGTCGGAGTCTACGACCGAGCCTCGTTAGATTCGGTTTGCATACAGTGGATGCCAAGATCTCTTTCTCGACAGTTACCTCAATAGTTTTTAGATTACTCATCTAGTTCTCTAGGGTGGTACTATGAGAACTTGGCTTTAGATGATCTTGCCTTTCAGATCACTAGTCAGTATGAGAAGAACATGCGAGATATAGATGAATTCAACAGCAGATAATGGATCTCGATTATATCAGACCGCCACGCAAACTCAACAAATAGACTCTAATCCTTAATCTGATGATGTGAATAATGTTGATTTTATATATCTGAGGAGTGGTAGGGTTCCAGCTGGCGGTAGCTCAGTTATGCCTGGTACAGATGCATCGGTAGATGATGCTTTCGATCCAGTTGAGCATGATGTAGATAGTGGTAGTGATGCCACTTGTATCCATGATGATCTGGATGGTGGTGATGATACAACCAAATTTGATGATCGCGATGTAGAGATAGTTGTGTTACCAACTATCATACCTAGTGATGAAGAGATAATAATAATATAAATAAATGGGAAGAGGAGGAGGTCTAGAAAAAGAAATAAAGATAAGACAACCGATTCGTCTACTTCTGTTGATCAACAAAGAGATAGTCCTAGTTTTCCAAAATGACCTGATCCTTCCTCTTCATCCGATCCTCCTATTGTAGAGACTGACAAGGAGGATGTACATATTCTTTTTCCTCAAGCACTCTACTTAGGAAAAGGTGATAATAAAGAAAATACCAAAATGACTCAACTGTTAGATCTGACAAAAGAGATGCTCGAACATTCACCATTTGGCTCACTCTTTCGGAAGCCTTGGCGCACATCCCTCTTCTACAGAAAGGTCTCAAGGAGAGAACTACAATTCATAGAAATAAGAGACAACAAAATCATTGTTTACAAATTCATGTGATGACCAAGAAGACTTGTCACGCCATCTAAAATTATTTCCCAACCAAATGATCAGACACGGGAGCACCGTATGTCAGATGCAAGATCCTCGATCAGACTTTTGATAGTACTCTTTAAGATAGCAGATCATCGATCAATCTCCTTCTCTCTTCCTTACTCGACAAGTTCGAGTTCGAAACTCTTCGATGAAGCAGAACGATCTTGCAGTTTGCTGACAGATCGGTCAAGAGGCTGAAGGGATTAATCGAAGATGTTATCGTCACCATTCAGGGTTTGCAATTCCCTATGGACTTCATCGTGTTGGACATGGTGGTCCCCGAATGTATGCCCGATACCCCGATCATATTAGGACGACCTTTTTCCGACGACAACTAAGGTCGTTTCTGATTATGGTACAAGGAAGGTGTATTTTCATATCCAAGGCGAGAGTATATATATAGAGACGATCTAAGACCTCATAGACAAATCAGAAGATCCAGAGCGAGCATCTGAAGATGGAGCTGATAATCATCAGTTTGTGACTTCATGTACACATATGATGAGGTTGTTTGGGCTAAACCAAGTACACAATCTTTCATCACATCTTCATGAGAGTCTGAGTTTCAGATACTATATGATGGAAGATTAGGTAGCACCGTCCTGGAGCAGGTACAGTTAAAGGTTGAGGCAAATGAGTCTGATGATGATCTTTCTAAATTCCATTCTTGTTGTTCAGATCCTGATACCTCCGATGTAGACGTGGACTTTGATTGGAAGATGTTTGATGAGTATGTTCCGTTTCTCATTTCAGATAAGCCTACAACTAGCCTGGAGACCGAGCCAGTACATCAGAGTCAGCAATTAGACTAGAAGTCTCCAAATCTTTCCAAGTCAAAGCATGTCGAGCTTTTGTATACCGACCTAGTAGCCTATACCCATGCCCTAGTCAAACCAGCTCCCCTATTCCTTCTTCCCTTGAGCTTAAACATATACTTCAAAGCATGAAATACCGATTCCTTGCTGGAGAGCCTAAAATGTTTCCAATCATCATCGCTTCCGATTTGACCGATGAACAAGAATCCCATCTGATGGAGATTCTTGAAAAGAACTGCAAGACAATCAGATGGTAAGTACCTGATCTTCATGGGATTAGTCTGGCTCTGTGTTCCCACCACATTTTTCTCGAGGATGACGTCAAACCATCTCGTGAGTTTCAGCGGAGGATGAACCCAAATCTTCGTGACTACCTAGCAAAACTTGTGATGACTATGTCCGAAATGAGCCAGAAGCTAGACGGCCTGACTACAGCCAAAACGATTATTCCAACGCAAGTCGAAGCAAATCCCAATAACTCATGCTACAAGGAGCAGGTATTCTGTGAGACATCATCCATTCTTATCAAGTTAGGTACAAACTCTTTTATATTATCTAATGTTATGACCCTTAGGGGTGATAGAACTTTGCAACCATTTACATCCATTTGAGGAATGAATAAATCTTTTGAGGGAAAGTCCATCATCTTCAAGAGTTGAGCCTGCAACCAATCTGGGGAGAGAAGAAGCAGGAGCATGAGCCACAAAGAAAGAAAAATACAAAAAATCCAGAAAATGGAAAAAGATCAAAAAGATAAAAATAATAGTAGCCAGGTGTTGAACCCAAAAATCGATGGTCTTATGTTCCACACAAGGCGGGAACTCAGTCGCTGAGTCGACCACACGAAATCTGGAATTCAAACAACAATTAACCCACAACAATCAAATAAGGCAATGAGAGTAAATGTGGAGTTAAAATTTATTATAACTCCACAAAGGATGTGTATAGTGTGCAAGCAGTGTAGAGGTCGAACACAGGGAGCAGACAGGTAGAACGGGGCAAATGAATGCACAAAATGTGAATGTAATCAATTTGTCTATAAATGTTATTTTTTGTGGGTTTTTATTTTTTTTTATATTTTTATTCAATTTTTGATTTTATATTTTTATATTTTGATTTTTAATTTTACTGATTTTGAATTTTCTTTTTGATACTTTGTATTTTTGTCTTTTCTTTTAATAAAGATATAATATATATATGGAATATATGTACACTTAGAGATAAGAGAGAGGTAAAAATAGGGGAAAATAGTCAAAATACAGGAAATAAAATATTTTTGTGCTTTTTATATTTTTCTAATGTTTTTGTGATTTTTCTATATTTTCCCTTTTTTTGGTATTTTTAAAGTCAAAAATACTAGTAAACAGTGAAACAAATTGCTGGCCGAAACAAAAATGAGGATGAAAAATAACAAACAGTGTCTAAAATTCCTCAAACTAATTTTAACATAAATATAATAAAATAGGAAAAATTCAGAAACTGAAATTGTATTTTTAGGATTTTTGTAGAATTGTTACGAATTTTATGAATATTTTAGGGATTTTGTGATTTTTAGGAGTTTTATTTTGTAATTTTTAGTCAATTTTGGTCTGGAGATAAAACACACATACACACACAAAATATATTTTTTTTGGAATTTTTCAAAAACGTTTTTTAATTTTTATGTATTTTCTAATGCAAACAGTGTTGAAAATGCATGTTTTTGAATATGGGCCTCCTTGAAAGGGTCATCAAAAAATATTACTTTTAGGTTTTTCATACTTGTGCCCCTCTAAGTTTCTGCAATTACGGTCATGCCCAAATAATAAAATGTAATGAAAAAAATGGCGTGATACTACAATACAACAGGAACTTATGGTAATTTTTGTATATTTTTTAGGAATTTAGAGATGCATGAAATGAATACTAGAAACAAAGAGAAAATGCATTCTGACAGGGGCATTTATGTAATTAGCAAAAAGTACATGGATCAAAATGAAATTTGTCCAGAAAATATATAACTAATTAAAACCTTGTTGGAATAAACATTAATAGCCAAAAATGCTAGGGATACGCCCGCAAAATGCCCAGGAACGCACGTGTCACGCACGCGCCTGGGAGGACCTAAAAGCAATAAACAAAAATCCAAGAGGCTATTATGCAATTTGTCCAAAACTATTACACTTAATTAAAAAGGTCTAGGACTTAATACAAATAATTGAAACCCCAGGGGATCCATGCAAAATGTCCACGTACCCCACATACGCAGGTCACGTGCGGTTACGTGGACAAGGACCTCTTTGCAAATGTAAGTAGTTCGGTGGCTTAACTGAAAATATTACAAAAAATAATAACTGCCTAGGAAAGTTTAAATAGTAAACATTAATTACAAAATTTAGCGGGGCTATAGATGCAAAATACCCTCGTTGGGTGGATCGGACGACTGTGGATAGATCACTTAACACGTGTCACAATCGCGATGGCCAGTACCCATTCAGCGATGGAGGGCCACGATTAGAAGGAAGCTCTGATCAGACGGTCCAGGCGTGCTCCATCCAACGATCGTGGTGAACCTGGGCACAGTTCTTGATTCGACGGCGAGGACGAACGACATATGAACAGGGAGGAATGCTCGCCGGTGCGAGCTTCCTCCGGCGGTGGCGTCCTCCTCCGACGTCCGTTGTGGCTCCAAAAGTGCCCGAGCGCCTCCTGCAGACCTGCTCTCGGTGGTGGGGACTTCAAAAGGCAGCGGCGGCCTCTGGAGCTCCTCCACAACGTCAGAGAAGAGGGGAGGTCCCAGGTGCCTCCAGCGAGGGTGAAAATTGCCTCCAGGTGTGCTCGCTGCTCAAGGTACCTGCAAAGGAGAGTTAAAGAATCGGGGGCAAAATGCCCCGACCCCACAGCGAGGTGGGACGACGTGGCGATCGGCGCGAGTGGAACTCGCCGGAGCAAGCTCCGGCGAGGGGTAGCGTGGCGATTAAAATGAGCGTGAATCGGAAGCGAAAGGGGGAGAGATGGATCCTAATGCTAAGGGGAAGCTAAAGATGCAATAAAAATAAAGAAAATATACCTCGAAGGCCGGTGGCCTGAGATAGGTACCTCACGGCGGCGTCGACCACCGAAGATGGGTGGAAGCTCCTCGGCCTCCGCTTGGCCTCGCACGAAGGAGCTAGAGGACACCCTATCACGGCCTCCGGTCCAGAGCTCCAAGGCGAGGATCCAAACTCGGGACAAAAAGGGTTCAAAATTCAAAAAGGGAGGAAGGTTGGTTTTTATACACGGTGGCGACGAGACTTCAAAGAACGAGGCGCGGCGGTCAACTCGACGATCCATAGCCCAAGAAGACCCCTAGGCGTGAATCATGGATATTCGAGCATGAAAAGTTCTGAAGACGTCTACACGAGAAGGTGAAAGGAATCGCCTCAAAAAAACCAAGAAAAAGGGACAAAAAACACTTGTAACATAGAGCAGGCGTGGGTCAGAGAGTTGACCGCGGGTCAACTCTCCAGCCCTCCTGGTTGGTCCACGTGGACCAACCAGGAAAAAGCCTGGGAAATGTTTTGTAAAATCATTTTAAAATAATAAACGATTTTATTATTTTTAGGTTATTAAATAAAAAATATTTATAATTTTATGAATTATTTTATTATGGTTTTTATTTATTTTTTCGAGATTAATAATTACAAATTACCTTTTATGACCTATATAAGTATATTTATCTATATATTTTAATATTTAATTTTTTATTTTATGGATTTAATGAATTTATTTATTTTATTATTTTATAAATTTATAAAGTATTTTATACACTTAAATATATTTTTATTTTATTTTTCTGATGTATTTTGTACAAGTAAATAAATAGATATATAATTTACATAGGTATAGACATTGGTAATTCATCTATGTGCTTTATAAAAGTATTTTATTTTTGTACTTTAATGATGTTTTTATTCCATATTTTATATACACATGTATTATAAATAATATTTGCAAACTTATAAAAATATAAAAGTATAAAAATAATGAATAACAAATAAAATGAATATTTTAATCGGTACAAGTATACAAGGAGGGTCCAAAACTCAACTTTCAAACCGTAACTCCGACAAACATGAAACCACCTTCATTAAATAGCTTATTTAAAATTATATGTAATTACTTGAGCTTGACGTGTTTCGAGTTTTTATTTGAGAGATACGGGTATGGGAAGTTGGGATTCTTCAGATCATAACTTTTTATCTGTGTATTATTTTTGGGTGAAATCAATTTTGTATTTTTCTATATGAAATTATCTACAACTTTCATGTACAAAGTTTCTTTATTTGAGGTAAAAAAAGTGGAACCAAAAATAGGTCCCACAATGAATAAATAATGGGTTAAATAAAAGGTATTTTTATTATATTTTGGCCCTTATCTCCGCCTACTTTATTCCTTGTCGACCTAGTCATCGAGAAGCCTAGGTCTCGGGGGTTCGGGTCATAAAATATTTGTAATATTTTATTCTTTTTCTTTTCTTTTCTTTATTCCATAATTTTGGCTTTAAAAATCGCATTTTATACAATATTTACACAATGATGCATGAATGCTAAAATGCCTAAATTAAGCCTATTTACACGCATTTACTAGGGTTTTTAAGGCCAAAATGATAGAATAAAGATGATGAAACGTAGATTCATCACCAGGTTGTGCAGACTAAGGAGAAGCCTGCAGCCGATCCCATGCCAGCCGACAGAGCCACATTTCTAGTTTTTCCCTCCTATAATGAATGATTGTACCCCCTTCTAGTCATTTGTTTGTAAAAGATGATTCTAAGGGACACTTTTTGAAATATATTAATATTCCATTTCCATGTGCAATGAAAAATCAAGAAAAATAGCAAAATTCAAAACAACTCTATATAATCATGAAATTGTTCAAATTTTAATGATTATCTTTTTGGAAATGCTACTCATGAAAGCCATGGAGGACACGCCTAAAGTTAAGAAAGGTCTGAAGGAGGCATGTAATGCTAAGCGTCAACCCTACAAGAATAGACAGAACTGAGCAGAAAAATGTATTCTTACCATGGTTATAGTCATTATGATCAACAACCTCCCGCCAAAGAAAAAGGATTTGGGTGCATCTTTAATCAAGAGTGACATTTTATCAAATTTTTAACCACACTCTTCTTGATAGTGGTTCTTCTTTTAACCTCATGCCCACATCACTACTCAAGGAATTCTGATTGGGTTCGCTTAAACCTACAAGAATGATTCTTCAGTTTGTCAATCGATCTATTAAGGGACCCATAGGTACATTAGAGGACGTTATCGTAATAGTGCATGGCATGCACTTCCCATTAGACTTCAATTATGCAACAATTGCATTCTTCTTGAGAGGGCTAGGGTTAGCCTCTCTTATATAAAAAATTGGAAGGTCGTGCATCCCAATCCATGTGCTTTTAATAATCAATGGTTGAATTTATTTTATTCTTCTTCTAAGTCACAAAATCTTAAAGAAATATTATGAAAATAATTTACAAATAATCTCATTTAATTACTTTTTTTAATGAATAAGGGGGAAGGGTGCAGTTGAACTATCTAATTTAATTACTTAATCAACAAGTAGCATTAGGATTACGGAATGCCTCTACCTACTTGCCTAATTTATGGTGGATGGCCTCCATCATTCAACAACCATGGCTGTCCACTCCAAAATAGGAATGTATGGAGTCAATTCCATAATTCTTTAATAATACTACTTTATTAATTAATTTAATAATTAAATAATCACCTAATAATCTCAAATTATTTGTGATAATTGCAATTAAATCATTAACTATTTAGAGTTATATTCTTTCAACCGACATTTAATGTAAATCATATTTACATTAAATATGTAAATCCAATTCACATCAACTTATAAATTATGAATTTCATTCATAATTATCTCTCTACGATAATGAGGATCGAATCAACATTATCCAAGATTATTGTAGATAGTGTTATTCACATTAATCATATACATGATAAGTAAATCCAATTTAATTATCCATGATATCTCTCTACACAAGTGAATCATATCCACATTATATGTGATAATTAAACCCTATTTAATTATCTATTTTCCAATGCTCAGATAATATTGCTCATGGAACAATTCTCGAACTCTTTTAAGAATTGTGTGCCTTCTCATCAGATACTTGGAGATAAGGTCAAGACGACTGTATATGCCATGCATAGTGACTTGGATAGTGATATCTAATTTCATATCCAGACTAGAAGACTGCTCAGAGGTGTGTGTTCATATCTTCTGGTTCAGTAGTGAACATGTATGATCCCTTTGAGAGATCGTATTACCCATATGTCCTTGTATGTACGCTAGCTCGTCAGTGTATAGACCTTGATTAGGTCATTATCCTAATGGTCTTCATACATATAGTGATACATTTGACTCTGGCCATAGGACGTGTACCTATATTGTGACAACATACGACACTGGTCTTATCTATCTCGATCTTGCTAAGTCAACTCTTTGACTTTAACACATCTGACACCTCCGAATCTCTATTGCAAAGGACCTGCACCAAGAGGTTTGTTGAATATCATCCTTTGAGTAAGGATTATCATCTCCTTCTCAAGCTAGAGATCCTCTCTTGATAATCATTTGACGGAGCCAATTGAATCCTTAATCTGACTCTTTAGCTATCATCTCAACATCAACTTTTATGATACAACCATTGGATCAATGATGAATGTCAGATTTATCATCACTATATTCCTTAATTAACATTGAGCTTGAATACATCAATAAAAATCACCAATAATTCATTAATTAGCAATTAATCATTTTCTTGTAAAAATAACCCTAGTTATTGTACAAATATTAACCCCTTTATTTCCTTTATTTTTATTGTTTTATTTCCTATTAAAAACTCTAGAATATTATATTAAATATTGTAGATATTTATTTTCAGCTTTAAAAGAAATTAAAAAGACAAAAAACACAAATTTTAAAAGAAAATGTTGTTATTCATTAAAAATACTTCTAATTTTTTGTGGTATATTTAATAGATCAACATGAAACTTGTAGATCTCCTCGAGATCTACAACTTTCATGTTTTGACTTTTTCTAATTTCAACTCCTATTTCTTTTCAAAATTCTCATTTTTCTATTTCTGAATAATTTGATTAGGCCACGTTACGCTCTCTGGAGCTGCCACAGGACCCCTTCTCCTTGTGCCACCCATCTCCTCTCCGCTGCATGATCCTCTTGCCCGACTTCATCTGGGTTGTTCCTTAGCACATATCTCTCCACCCTTAGATATTTCCCCTAGATGCAATCTGAGTCATCCACACCCACCTTAACCTCTATCATTGAATGGCGACACCCATCCAACATCTTGGAGCCCTTCACATTGCCTTCTATCTTCCCTATCGTAGGATTAGTCACCTACTTTCATCTCCACCGTAAATCTATGCGCTTATCTCCACCCTTAGATCTCCCCTGATCTAATCATATCCTTCAATAAGCGCTTCTCCTTTGGTTGTTGGATCACTTGATCCAACAACCATCAGTCGTCTTCCACCTCCGTTGATGTCCACCCCTGCATCTATCCTAGCACCAACCATCTTCCCCCTTCCATTTTAGCCTTCTCATCTTGTAGCCTCTCCACAACCTAAAGCCATATCCATGTATCCCCATCCCCCACAATCTTTGTGTGATAATCAACACTCCATGACTCATGCTCCAAGCCATCAAATCGATTGTTACATGTGCCCCCACCATCACCTGAAACGACCAGATCTCCACCCTTAAATACCCCACCTCTAGCCACCTATCACATCATCCACCATCATATGGGCCACAACCCAACCTCCCTCTGCCTCCTTGTGACAAATGGATGCTGGATTGAGGGGAAATAATGGGTGGCGAGCCCAGGTTTCGACCCATGGATTTGACTATGTAGCAGCGCCCCTTGGCGACTGCTTGAGCACCATGCTCCAGCTGGGCACGTCGTGCGACGACCAGAGCTCTTGGAGCTCAGCATAGGCTCCCCCTCCATCGCAATTCCTCTTCTGATCAGGTAAGCTTCCCCCTCTCTTTTTTGATGATTTTCTCTTAAATATCCCTACACTCACGCGTACCCTTTCCAACATCGGCCGTCTCATACGCTTCGTCGGACCTCCCTCTCATTCATAGAAGATCCCTACCACCCTCTCCCTTCCTCCGCAAACCCTTCCACTCTAGGTCATATCCTCCACTGGAAGCGGAGGAGATCTCACTTTGGTCTCACTATTCTTCGTTCGCCCAACATGCCATTCGCCCCCTTCCGCTTTGGCTATCTCCCCCACAAACCTTTTGTAGGTTATTACCTTAATTGGTCAGAGCTTCCTTCCCTGCTTCGATCTAGAGCTCTTGCGTCGACGATGGAGCATCGCCTCGCCTTTTGAGTCATAGCCAACCGTCCCTCACATTGCTTGGATCTTCGCATGCATCCTTTGATCCTTCCCCAACATTTAGCGCTCAAGGAGAACGATGGTGGAGCTCCAGGGGCTCGTTGGAGACATGCCTTCTTCGTCGCATCAAGGAAGATGATGGCGAAGGCCCAACCTACATGTATCGTCCAATTGATCTGATCCGATGACCCTTATCTTGATCTAGCCTCGGTGCCCGACCAAGGGGCTCGATGGACCCGAAGGAGCGACGAAGCATGGAGGCCACACCACATGGCCTCAGAACCTGAAACCGACTGAACTTCCTCCCAAGCCGGGCCTGCACGCATGTCATGAGCATGCAGGATGGGCATTTTGCATCCATACCGACCAAATTTGAATATTTGCAATTAGATCCTGCCCAAGCATGTGTGCCTCATGTGTTGTATTTGAGAAAATTACAATGGGCCCTATTGGTATTTAAATATTATAAATATGCTCCTATGCAGACCTTTTTGCATATTTTATCATTTTCTTATTCATGTTTTTATTCCAATTATGCTCTCGCACTCTTTCATTCATATCTTGTGCATACAAACTCCAAATCCAGGGATTTCAATTTCATTGAGCTGATGTTTCAATGCTCTTCATAATGGCATTATTATTTTTCTAGTTTGACACATAATTTAGCATGCTCTATTTTAAGTAATTCATGTGTTATTTGCTCCTCACTAAATGCCATTAATTATTGGCATACCTTAGTTGATGATGAAATTCAACTACTTTTATTTTGCACAAGGATTGAAACATTTGTAGGGCATAATTGTGTTAGCATCGTCATATATCATTGCATAGCATACTGCATCATTTTTAAGTTGCGTAAAATCAAATAAAAATTGCATATTGATCATCATTTCATGCATCACATGTTCTTGCATTTTGTATCATATTTACTCTGCATAAAATAAAAAAACGAATTTTTTGTGTTTGTCATGCATTATGTGTTTAAAAATAAAAAATACTTTCTTTTCAAGCATCTTATTCATTGTATCTTCATCTTGCATGCATGTCTTTGCATGATTATTTTGTGCATCTTTGTCTACATTGTTTTGTGTTTTGCATTGTGTCCGCATAAAGTAGGTTTACATCAAAGAATGCAATCGCTTATTTTTAATCATTGAGATCCGACTAATTGACTTGGAGGATCGTGTCCCTATATTCGACATTGGTATACTTGCCAAGTAGTTTTCATCGTCACATATTCAAATATGTGCTTGATTCTGCTTAGATCCAAAATCACCTCCGTTGCTACGATAAAAATGACTTTACTAAGTAGGTGATTTTACAGTTTATCAATCGACGGTTGTATAGTTATCAAGATGGCCAAGGTACATTATCGAAATTGTAGGAATGGACCTAATAAGTGCATTGATTCAATAATCTCAAACATGGAGTAAAAAATCAATAACTTTATTGATATAAATAAAATGACTACAATAACATTTATTATAGAAATGATTCTCCAAGGGTTCACATGTCTCACGCATCCCCCGTGTGCTGAAGCACACATTATCATGTACATGGTACATATGGATCTAAAAGATGCTAAACGGCTATGTCGGGAGATCATACAAGATGTTTTGCATGTACCTGATACCATCACATAGACATGCATCTGCCTGAAGGAATGAGCATGTTTTACATATTCATGACACCTCAAGGTTGAAGAATCGCTCTGTGTACTATTGTAATACATGTGTAACAATGAAAAGAATTGGGTACTCTGTGAGCATATCTATCATTCCAGGGATACAATTTCAAAGCATCTCAATAATGTCTTTGTGTGCATCGTATCCCTCAGAGATCATTTTATACACATACCGTCGGACAATTGCCCAATTCTGGATGTCATACTCTGGTAGAATAACTTCTATCCATACTTCAAAGTTTACCCTTCTTACTAATTTCGAGTGTTACACCAACCTCTTTCGTGAATGCACAATAACACCGCATAACACCATCTCAGGATGTCATCAAGGCCATTTACGACACGTTGATCCATGCGAACGTGCCTACAAACATCACCCTAAAATTCAAAGGCAGGTACCAGACCATCTCGAGAACGTGATGGATTACGTTGACTTCTGATACAGATCCCTGCACGTGGGGGCATGGTGAGGACTTAGCTGGTTACATGAAGGTGTTAAGATGGGGCATGGACGAGGGAAGTTTCCACGTGCCCTAGGGATGCAAGTTTCTTGTGGATTGTGTCTACGCAAACACAAACATCTTCATGGTTCCCTATCGAGGTTTATACCGCAATTCAGGGCAAGGAGGGATCAACCATCTGCCACACATGAGGAAATGTTCAACCACCAACACTCGCAGCTCTGCTCCTACGCCGATAGGACATTTGGGATAATGAACGTGTGCTTCAAGGCGATTAGTGAGGCCATTTTACAGCTTCCAGATGTAGTTAATGGTCATGATGACATGTTATGTTATTAATAATTTCATCCATCAGGTGTTGGGCGAGGACGAGATATCCAATGCTTCTACTCAAGAGTCAACGGAGGGTCAAGTGTCGATGGCTTCTACAGAAAGAGACGAGGAAGTGTTTGTCAGCCCACATTCCTGAAGAGCGATCGACGATGCTGCACCGGACATGGATGAGTAGCTACTGCGGTATTATGTCATAACCAACGAAAGCAAAAACTTTCAACATATGAGGAAATTGTTGCTCGAGCAATTTTTTTTCCAATTTTCCACTCTTATTTTACAAAATTACGAGTAAATTATAACAACAAGAATGAAAGTAAAATGTTACTAAAATAAATCATTGTTCTAGATTGTTTTGGGTAATCGAGCTAGTAATGGCCATGTTGTGATGCGATAGGTTGAGGACCCATGGACATAGATGTTATTACCCAGCGAATGCACTCCTTACCTTTTGAGTACTTGCACAGATACAAGGATGTCGAGGATTAGTTATGGTACACGTGCCCTGAAATTTTGCACAATTAACATAAATTTAGTATTAAAATAGTCAATAACTTCAAATGAATTATGTTCTTACAGAGATCCTGCAGATATAAAGTCAAGATGTCATCGTTGCGACCAATGCTCGAGTCCTTAGCGACAAAGATCTTCTTGGCACACATTACTAACGTGATGGAATTTTTGAAGGGATTCTTTATCGATAAGCCGGAGGAAATTGAACGATAGCCCACGAGAAGAAGAGACTAATTATGCAACTGACCAGCGGATCAATTTCAACACATGATGCTGTCGACGACCCTGTGCGTGATAAACATGTTGTGGTGTAGTATTTTTTTTGTTTATTCACCTTTGTAATGTGTATGAACTACGATTTGAACCATGATGAAAGGGACCCAAATTTTCTACGTCTATTTGAGATTGCTTGGTAAATCGATTATACAGCTTTAACTAATTTACAAACTTTATTCTTTATCTCCTATTTACCAAAAGAATGGATAATAACACTTACCAATATTCCACATTATTCTCCTTACTCCCATCTTTCAAACCGAACATGAATAGAACCTTATTCCTGCTTATTCCCCAACCTATTCTTATTCCCGAACCACCAACCCCCCCCCCCCCCCCCTCACCCCATTTAGATGTACCATTTATATTAGTTATATAAGGTTTGCTTGGGTCTAACCACTTTCCTTTCATTCTTACGCACATGGTGTGCATGGGATTTCTATTATTTGGTATCCGTTAACGTATGCGTGTATGTTTGTGGTGTATGTGAAATTCCTTCCACCAGAATAACAAAGAACATAATGCATGCTCAACTCATACACAAATTCCTTCTTTCTTCTTAGAATTGTTTTAGTCAAGTAATGCTTCAATTCTTATTTCTTTTCTTTAAAGAAATCAAGAAGCAACCACTGTACTATTTAAATGGATTAGGAAAGTCTCAACATTGTTGAAGGATGGTGATCTACCTATCTTAGGGATGACTCTAAAGCATCTACAAATCTTCTGCACGTGGAAAAGAACAAGGTATGGCAAAAAAAAGAATGTCAACAAGCGATATATCCCGTAATCATTTGTAAAAATATTCAAGACAGTAATAATCACATTTCTCTTAGCCGACAAGAAAGCATCGGTTCTTAACATAGATTTCATTCTATATGACTGAATCAGTGATGGCTATCCATTGCAGATAATTGTCCTCTGTCTCAAGAGAAGATACCATGAAATACCTTGACTGCTTCCAATATAAACTCCCTGATTACATTTACTTTAAGAGAAACTCCCTGATTACATTTGCCATCTCAACTACTGTTTAAGTCGACTTCTATTGACTGTGTTGTACACAATTATGGAAAAAACTGCCAGCAAAAGCAAAGACTCTGGGATGCAGTAACCTTTGTGTCACTGCATGAGGAAGAACTGGTCCGCAACATTATTCGCAGAGGTTGTAGCAAAATGAATACCATCAATCTGGTCATACAACACCAACCTGCAACAGTGTGTTTCGTGCAAAATGAGGGGTACCCACTACAGGTGTTGTTCAACAATGGTGACGGCAGGATTTAGGAACCTGTCACCGTCTTTTCTGAGACAGAGAAATGAGCTGCAGCATGCACAAGGAATATGATGTAAGTGAAACATGTAATATTGGAACAGAGAGTTACGGGTTTATTATAACGGCTGACTATTATTACATGCAAACCTTAGAAATAAAAAGCCTAATTAAGCTGTTTAGCATGACAAAAGTGAATTTTGGCGATAAATTTCAATTCTTTTTTATCGAACACACATCTTAAGACTGAAATAAGATCCCCATTTTTTTTCCCCATTTTTTTTTCTTAATTTCTCTTATTAAATTGCAAGGCCATCATACCTTCAGTGTTTTTTCAATGAGAAGTTAGTATTTAAATTTAAGCTATAGTTAAGCACGATACACAATCCACTTGATCATCAGTGAAACAAAATTCAGGAATATTTGTTTAAGGGCATCCTATTTTTAGGGTTTCTTGAATTATGGTAAATCCCTTCTTTGACTGTTCATCTCAATCTGATCAGGCGACCAACAACATCCGCAAGAAAATGCAGAGCTTTGGTCCAACTCGTCCAAGTCAAATTAAAATTTCACTATATTGTTTTTTGAGGTCAAAAATGAGGGAAACAATCTAAGGTTTCCGTCCCCAAATATATTAAATTAAGGAGAAATACCGGAGTTACCTTAAAAAAGCCAATCCGCAAGGAGAGTTTTGGCATAAAACACTGCATTCTCAATATATAAATGATCAGCCGAAAAAGGGACACCAATACGTAAACATCAAATCGCTATGTTAATCTTCCATTGAAAATCAAATCCCAGAAAGCGACGAGATTCTTCATGTTGACCCAATCAATCCCCGATTCTAGCTAGACTGACTTCATCTTTTAGCAGGCAAAGAAGAGATGATTGATATTCTCCACGTCCCTAATGCATAAGACGCACATGTCATCATTAAAAAAAACAGCAGAGCCTTCTCCCACTTTAAGCAGGGTTGACTACAAGGGTTCGTGCTCAAATCCATGATAAAAAATCCAATTATTTTTCACGATGGTTGTCGGCTACCTAACGCAACCCCCATAAGAGGGGATTTGAACCCTGATCTTTTGGCTGGTAGGCACACTGCACTACCACCACACAATGAAGTTGGTACAAAATCTAGACCGCGCTCTCTAGCCAAAATTCGCGCACATCAACTACAAAAAAACTAATACACGAAGGCACTTTTAATTCCCAAATAAGCTTGCAATTTCAAACTAAATTATCTGGTTGCGAGACTGACAGTTTATCAGTGGCTTCGTAGGTACATCTCACTGCAAAATCTCCACCTTTCTAGACACGTCTCTTTCCATCCGAGAACCATCAAATATGCTAATAACATTTACCGGTTCCAAGAACACCTTCAAGTATTGATCAAAGAGGTCATAATGAAACAATGGCATCCAAGAATCGTCTACCCAGTACTTCGCGACAGGTACATTGCAGTCCGAAGATAGTACAAACAAGCATGGAAACCAAGAAGCCAAAGGTCCATCACCAGTTCAGTTCTCTCTCCAAAAGGCAAAGGAGCAACCACTACCCACCACTGGGCAAAAAGGGAGTAGTAAACTGCGGCATTAAGGAGCAAAACCCCTTCTAAAAAGCAAATATATAGAGAGGATGGCAATTCTTTAAGACAGATTGAGCATGAATGTCGTAAATACTGCAGATGAGTCGGCAACAAAGATCCTCATTGTTTTTTAGCTCCAAAAAGGGGGTAACACACTATGGTGTCCGCCCCAGTTTATTTAAAAAAACCAGAGGAAGAACTTACAATAGCCAAGACTCAACTATAGTCCTAGAGTGGGATATTACAATTTTACAGTAAAAATGATGCGAGGAAAAAATAACATCATTCTACCTAACTGAATTGCCCAAACAACCGCTAAAGGTAGCACAATTTCCTCCCTCGGTTTACTTTTGGCTTCCACCAGCGAGGTCCAGAACATTTCTAAATGTTGAGTATTAATCCAACTCGGACCGTAATCGGACCAAATCTGTGAAGTTAGAGAGCAGTGGAAGAGGTGATCAATGGTCTCCACGTGAATGTTGCAAAGGGGGCAAGTATTGGACGTAATTGCAAATAATCTGGCACAACGATTTCTTGTCATGATAAGTTTTCTTCTGAGAAGCCACAAAAAGAAGTCAATTTTCCCCAACATCTTTAGACCCCATATGAGGTTGCAATCTCTAATGACGACATCTGATCTTGAATATGGTGGTCTACAAATCGCTCCATATGCTTTCTTCACCGAGAAAGAGCTACCATTCCATACCCAATGATCTCTACCGAACGAAGGCCTGTCAAGTTGCCTCAACGCCTCTAAAAGAGTAAGGAACTCCTCCAACCACTGGTCAGAGAAGTTAGCAGAAAAAGAAGGCGTCCAATTCCCATTGTCCCAACAGTCAGCAACACTAGTGTCGCGCTCTGCAGCCAAAGCAAAACGGCAAGGGAAACTATTGCATAGCGGCCCATCTCTTGTTTAGTCATCTGTCCAAAATGCGAAAGAGCAACCATCTCCAAGCACTGGTCTAAAAAGATCATGGAAGTGTGGCATGACCGAAACAATCCCTTTCCAGAAAGGCGACACTAGCCTGGGTGACGCAAGTCGTAGATGCAACGTAGTAGTCTGCGGCAAAGATCATCACTTGCTCCCCACAACCTGCCAACCCACTTAAGCAACAAAGCCTTATTCATGGTCTCCAAATTTCTTACCCCCAAACCACTGTTCGATTTTGGTAGCATCGCAGTGTCCCAGCTCACCAGATGAATACCGTTACCTTCCTACCCAACGTCACTCCAGAGGAAACGTTGTATAAGCTTCTCCATTCTTCATTGAATACCGACAGGAAGAATGCGGGAGGAAATGAAGTAGACTAGAATAGTCTCAAAGACCACCTTTAACAGAACTAAAGGGTCCCCTCGAGAAAGAATACCTGCCTTCCAGCTTGAAAGCTTGTTCTCCATCTTCTCTATGATTAGGAGCCAATCTGCCAGCTTAATTCTGTCTGATGCAAGGGGGAGACCCAAATACAGCAAAGGAAGCGTACCACACGCAGTGCCCAGTTCCTCACCGCAGGAGAGAGCCTCCTCCTCTGACATCCCAAAAGGAACAATCGTAGGCTTGTCGTGATTAAGAACTAAGCCATACATTTCCCCGAAAAGCTCGAGAGTGGTAGCCATGTCCTTTGCCTCATCTCTCCTACCTTCAATAAATAGGATCGTGTCATCAACATACTGTATGAGAGGGATAGAAATATTGTTGATTGAAAAACCCACAGTGAGTCCCCCCTGCATATGATCTACCATACAAGCTATCCACTTCATGATCCTCATTGTTAACCCAAATTCAAGCTATCCACTTCAAGATCATGGCCTTATTCATACTCTCGAGCTATGTTATACCTAGACCTCCATCCTCCTTAGGGAGTGTAACCGTCTCCCAGTCAGCCAAGTGTGCCTCTGACGCAGCATTTCATAGTCTACTCCAAAAAAACATTCACATAAGGCTCTCCAATCTCTGACGAGCCCCTATTGGAAGGAACCTTGACAACATAAAAAATACAAGAATAGCCCTAAGGACAGCCTCGTCAGGACTAGGCGGTTGCCACAAGAAAGCAGAGAAGCCTTCCATCATGCTAATTTTCTCTACATCTTCCCAATTGGTGTCTAGTTAACAACGCGAAGTTTTCCACTTCATAACAACAATCCTAAATAATGAATAGGAAAACTCCCGCGGGTTGTTCCCAACTCCACACTATAAGCCATGGCCCCTATATCAGAAAGGCTCGTCGGGGATCACAATTGACTTATTTCGATTTAGATTTAGCCCAGAAAGTTCACCAAGCACTGCTCATTGCTTCCTTTCTCCTCCCTTCAATAAAGAAAATTGTATCATCTACTGAAGAAGGGGGATGGAGAAATCCCCAAGTACATAGCCTATTGTGATCTCCTGACATGTTACTTGAGCCACCATGCACGCCAAAACATCTACTATCATAGTATAGGTGCCAATGGACAACCCTGCCTTACACCTCGCTTAGTTGGTAAAATCCATCCTCGAGTCTTCCATTAACAATCACTGAGTAGGATGTTGTGGTAACACATATTTTCATCCAAGAAATCCAATAGTCTGGGAAGCCACACCTGGCCAGAGTGGACCATAAAAGGTGCCAATCTACTATATCATATGCTTTTGAAAAAATAACCTTCCAAAGATGGTCATCCACTCGCCTTCTTCTCCAATCTGTAATAATCTTTGTAGCTATTGTCAGGTTGTTGCATATCTGTCCACCAGAATGAAGGTTGATTGCATTTGGGAGATTATATCATTGTGGAGAAAAGGATAGGGTGAGAAAAGCTTGTCTTAATCCAAGACCCTAGGATTTCCTATATAGAGAACCCTAGAGAGACGAAAAGAAGGAATTACATAAATACCCTATCTAACAATAATCTCCAACACTCCCCCTCCAGTTGGAGCATATTTATTAATCATGCCCAACTTGGAGATAATCTAGGAAACATGTCTCATATGCAATGCTTTTGTGAATATATCTGCTAACTAAAGCATGATAGAGGTGTGTGGAGTGGTAATCTTCCCTTCTCATCTTGAATAAAATGGTTCTCTTATGGAAGTTTGGGTTGGTGGCAATATAAGTAGAGGATTTGTTGTCACAATACAACAGAACATGTGTATTAGCTGGAAGCCCAATCTCCGCCAGAAAGACGACTAACCATGTGATCTCACATGTAGCTTGAGCCATAACCTATATTCAGATTCTGCGCATGATCTTGACATAATTGCATGCTTCTTGCTATGTCAGGTAACATGGTTTTCAAAACATTGCATACCCAATAGTAGATCATCAGTCTTCAGGAGAACCGATGTAATCGACATCTGCATAATGTTGGTGTGATGATTACCCTGTAGAAAAGACCACACCTTGGAGATCTCTTCAGGTACTGAAGTATCAGGAGCACCTTCTGCCAATGACTATAACACGGTCTCTCCATGTGTTGACTAGCCATGTCGACCGCATATGAGATATTATGCCTAACTGTAGCACCCAAACCTAGTACCACATCTAGTAATCATAAAAATATGGCAGCAACTTATAAGTAGTGGGGGCTACTACTAGATAACATGGGCTTTAAGCATTTTGGGTTGTGGTCAAGGGCTTAGGGCTAGGGATGTTACATATGGTAAGGATCTAGTAGGGCCCAAGCCCAACAGGGGTTTAGGCAAGTAGTTCCCCATAACAGACCGGGTCTAGGCCTCGGGATATTATAGATGGTATCAGAGTAGATTCCTTCTAATTGTGGAAAGGACTGCCCAAGAGATGGTATCAGAGTAGTAGTGGGGGCTACTACTAGATAACATGGGCTTTAAGCATTTTGGGTTGTGGTCAAGGGCTTAGGGCTAGGGATGTTACATATGGTAAGGATCTAGTAGGGCCCAAGCCCAACAGGGGTTTAGGCAAGTAGTTCCCCATAACAGACCGGGTCTAGGCCTCGGGATATTATAGATGGTATCAGAGTAGATTCCTTCTAATTGTGGAAAGGACTGCCCAAGAGGTGGAGCCACCCCTACCATAGAGTTAGGAAAAAATGGTTACCCAGGAGATGAAGCTGCCACTATTACTGGGAATAGGCCATGGGTCATTGTGTAATGAAGACGCTGCGTATATAAGTGGGGGTGATTGCAACACCCCAAATATACTAGTAATTAAAAAAGTGTCGTATCAACTTATAAGTAGTGGGGTCTATTACTAGATAACATGGGCTTAAACATTTTCGACGGTGGTAAGGGATCTAGTCGAGCCCAAGCCCAACAGGTTGTCTGGGTAAGTAGTTCCCCACAACGGATCAGGTTTGGGTCCCGGGACGTTACACTAGTGACAATGAGGTAAAGTAACTTGCCTACTAGGCTCCTGTAATAAGTAGGATCTTCGAACTCAAGATCGGTAGAGGAAATATGTGTATGTGCCTCTGTTGGCATGCCAGATGGCTTGCATTCGAGAAGGCTTGCCTCTATAAGAATACCCAAACAATACTTTCATTGTGACAATTGTAGCCCCTCTACAGTGCAGATCACTTCTATACCCAAAAAATATCGGATCTGACCAAGGTCTTTGGTAACAAACATCTTTTGTAGGAATGCCTTGGCCTTTTCAATGCCATATTTGTCATCACCAGTTACCACCATATCATCAACATAGATTGTCAAAACCATAATACCTGTAGACCGTCGTTTAACAAAAACTGAGTAGTCAGATGCCATTCTTTTAAAACCAATTCATGTCGACTTGGAATATGGACAATCCTTGTTCACTGGAATGGATAAAATGGTGTGAACACGCAATCTAGCCAAATGTGAGAATGTCCCAAAATAACCTACTTTATATATGAGTGAATCCCTTGGCTACAAGTTTTGCCTTCAATATATCAACAGTACCATCTGGAGATTGTTTGGTCATGAAGACCCATCTGCGAGCAACTGGTTTTAGATATGGGGGGCAGGGCACATGATCCAAAGTTCCTCTTGATATGAGAGCATCCATTTCCTCATCTATAACTCTTTTCCAACCATGGTCCTACAGAGCAGTATAATGATCACGAGGAATAGTGACACTCATCAGAGCAACTGTAAAGCACCAATCACAACTAGAGAGATTTTCAGTAGAAGTAAAAGATGAAATATGATGCATTGCACATTGCCTTTTAGTCCTTCTGATTGCTAAGGAGAGCTCGATGGAGGCATCTAGAACAGCATTGGTGGGGGCATTTGAAGATGGTATTTTTTCCTACATATAGGGAACATATAAGGGGACATCTTCAGAATGAGGGATATGCTTCATTTTACAAACAATTGGTGGTGGGGGTAACTCAAATTATATGTCACTAACAGACTAGGTGAAATAGTTGGTTTATTCAAAAAAGGTTACATCAGCAGAGACGTAGTAGCAATGACCAACAAGATCATAACATGGATATCCCTTACGAGTTCGAGAATACCCAAGTAAAACACATTTGATTGCATGTGGTGACAGCTTGCCAGTAGTGTGAATATAATATACAAAAGCAACACAACCAAAAATTTGTAATGGCAAGGGAAAAGGTCACGACTATAAGAATAACATTCCTCTAGTAGGTTTTGGGAACCTTTATATGGATGTGACCCAACAATATCTAGGAGATGACAAAGTTTCCTCTCAGCTACCCCATTCTATTGAGAGGCGTATAGCAAGAAGCTTGGTAAGTAGTCCCCTGGGAGGCGAAGAAAGTCATCAAATCAAGTTGAGTAAATTCAAGGACAATATTAGATCGTAAAACCTAAATACACACATTGAACAATGTTTTGACGAACTGAAAGAAGGATTTGACAATGAAATTAATCTATGGTCATCCTTTTATTAGATAATCCCAAGAACATCTATTATAGTCATCGACAAATACCACAAAATACTTATGACCACAAACAATACAAACCAAACAAAGTTCCCACACATCACAATGCACTAAAGAAAAATCGAAAGATTGATGGGGCTCATCCCTTGAAGGAAAGAAAGTCTGATGATGTTTCTCGAACTAACACTCCTAGCACTACTCTCAATCTCCTGAAGGTGTCCGAAAACCACCTTAAGAGTCAGAAAAGTATCATATGTGAGGAATTGCTCCTTTACATATTGATAGCGATGATGTAATCTTATCAAGAACCTATAAACTTGCTACTTAGACCTCTCTGAAACCTATTTAGCACACCATACTGATTGAAGATAGCAAGCTCTTCATAGATCCTCGTGAGAGTCCGATAGTACTCCATAAGAGTGGACTCTCCCTGGGACACATACCATATCCACATGTAAATGTTATCAAGCATGGACTTAGTAGTCTGTTGTTAATAGGTCTGGGATAGCTCCTCCCACATCTCCTTTGTGGTTTCTTTGAACAGGAGATTCACAACAATATGAGGCTTAACACTGTTGGTCATCCACGTCATGCCCTGGTAGTTGTCTCTGAGCCAAGTGTTATAATCATTGTTTATCTCCTTCAACAGATCTTTTGTGAGAACAGAGATTTTTCGTTGTCCACCTACAAAGACTTTGAATGTCTGTGACTAAAGGATGTAATTATCAGCCCCCTTGAGTCTGATGGTTGTTCCTTATGCCATCATGTTAGACGAATGAAACAAATGCTTAGTCTCGTCTCAATTAGAACCCATAACTGTCAGACATCACAGCAAGATAAACCTTGCTAGTCATGTTTTAGGTTGATAGACACCTCCAATAACTACTAGATATGAGGATCGATGCCTCTCATGACATCAACTGGAGGGGTAGACACCTCCAACGATGGATATAGGGGCTTGGAGCATGTTGGAAGTGCATGATCGGAGATGGCAACATGTCGGACATCATCGTGCGAAGATGACGAGCACTGAACAATAGCACGTGGAGGTGGCGAAGCTCTAGGGGACAGCGGAGAGGACCGACACAACCCTAGAAAAGACTGTCGTAGGCCTAGGTTTGTCCTGCGATATCTCCTTGGATCAACCAACACAGCCAAAGCGTGGCTGGCAATGCCCAGCACAGCCCGAGAGTGGCAGGTGACATCGGTGGTAGCATGGGTTGGTGCCTAGCAGTGCCCTAGGCTATTGGCTGGTGGTGCTGGCAGCATCGAGAGAAGTGGCTGGCATCGTTGAAGAGGATCTGGCAACACCAGGAGCTGGTGATGGTCGTGGGAACGAGGGTACGAGCCTCGTTCTAGGATCGTCCGACACGATGTGGAGAAAAAGATCAAGGAGAAAATCTTATCTTATTCCAAGGCCCGATGATTTCTTATATAGAGAACTCTAGATAGCCGAAAAGAAGGAATTACATAAGTACCCATGAGGAGGTTACAACAAAGAAATAGAAAACAACTAATAATCTCTAACAATAATCTCTAACAATCATCAAAAACCTCAATCAATCTATTAGTCAAAGCCTTCGCGATCACCAGGTAGATGGCATTAGATAAGGTGATGGGTCGGAAGTCCTCCACATGTTCAAATGAATCCTTCATAAGAAGGACAAGAAGAACTATGTTGATCTTATCGAATCTCGTATTGCCAGTTGTAAATTCTTCTATTACCACAATCACATCACTCTTCCCAACCTCCCAGAACTCTATAAAAAAATCGTGAAACTATCGGTTCCAGGTGCGCTATAGGCATTCAAACTCCAAATCATTGTCTTAACCTCATCGTCGGTGATTCACTACTCCAAGTTATGAAATATATATCCCCCATTACTAATCCATCTCCAATGCTTTACCTCCTCTTTGTGTACATCAAAACATGATTTGTGTCGTAGTGATGGGTCTTGAAGCCACCCGGATATATAGTGAGAGTTGGCGACAAACTGACTTATATGATAGTCTCGCAAGGCAGGGAGGAAAAAAGGACCCGAAGCTCAGCAGAGGGGAGGTGGCTTCGGCCCCGTCCCGGGCGCCAACGAGAGACGATTTGGGTCTAGGGACAGGGGGCTGGAGTTAGGAAGGAAAACAAGAAAGGCAGAAGGAAATGTTGCTTGCTTGGGTTTGGGGAATGGGGCAAGGCTGACTACCCTCGCCTTCTCCTCTCTCTTCTTCTGGTCTTTCCTTTGACTGTCCACTAGAAAAGAATCCCAAAATGGGTTAGGTTTTTTGTGTTAAGATTTTCAAGGGATACAAATGGTGTGGGGTTCACGTTCTAGCTAGCATCAAGCAATGAGTAAACATGAATTTACTGTAATTGGATCATAAAGAGCCCATCTACTCATCTGATTACATACTCTAATGCACTCTCTCAAGCTCGAGGTTGGAAGTGGCAGCTTGTTACAAAAAAATCTCAGTATAATGTCAATCAAATATCTTCTTACGAGCTAAAAGGAGATAGGTTCGAAGTAGACATTGGGAAAAGCCATGTAAGGAGGTGATAATGCATGGAGAAGACCATTGCTTGAAGTAGATGCTCAATGAAGATGTCTAACTAGAAAACATATAGAGCATTGATCTTAAGAGGAGAAGTCCATCCTATCAGTTCTAGGGGTTGATCCCAAGCATTAGAGTGCTCATTTCCCATATTAAGATCTTGACAGTGGGTCTCTCCTACAAAGAGACCTTGTTTGGTTATAGTGTCAGATGGGTTGGAATAAGCTCCTTGGAAAGGGTTATAAGATGGGTAACCTTTTTGTGAGCAGGGGATATTTAGATGGTTGGGAGGGCTGTAAGGGCGTGTTGTGAGATTGTTTGAGTTGTATCTGATTATATTTATACATATAATATTTTTTATGTTGATTTTTTGGTTTGAGTGTAATTAGGAATATTATGTAAAGGAATTTTGGGAACACGAGTTGTAAAACAAGTACCCCATCTATCTTCAAGTGAAGGCGTAACTAAATAGTTTTCCTATACGTAAGCCTTAAGAATCATTTCTCTTATACGAGGACATCAAAGAGTGAGCCTCTCATGTATAAGGACCTCAAGAAGTAAGTTCTCTCACATAGGAACCAAAGAAGAGATCTCTCATTCAAGGGGCCACGAAGATAGAAAGATCGATGAACTCTATTAAATGATCTCAAACAAAATAAGAGCTATGTTCTATTCTCTCACTCACCGTATCTTTCAAAGTAGTTGGGATCAAACATAGCCAGCCAAGTTAGGAGCAGTTACAATTGATTACCAAAGAACTTTTCTATATCATTATTTTTTATTTTCTTTTTTAAACAATATTATTCTTTTTGAACAATTTTCACTTCTCTTCTTTTTTAAATGGTCTTTCTAGACAGTTTTTCTTGGTAATTTTCGCAGCCTCCTATTATGTTTTCTTTTTGTTTTTTTGTTGTCTACAAAAACAAGGGTCATATTGGCCAAAACACAGAAGCAACAATATATAAAATGGGCCTAAGACCATGGCGGGCTATGATTTAGATTGGGATCTAGAAAAGGTGTCATCATTGGGGGTTTGTTTGGCGGAGAAAATTGGTCGAGCCCTTGTGACCGACTTGTGATGTTTTCTCACCAGGAACACATCCTAATTGTAGCCCATCTCAATGATGCCGGAAATGAGGGGCTCTGCCTAAGTGATTGATTCATCTGGATACCGATCATGGATGTTTGGACAGAGGAGATCGCCCTAGAAAGTAGGGACAACATTGGGGCTTGGAGATCGATCTTGAGTATTGGGAGAGGGCAACGCTTGATCGAACACCTTTGAAGATGAGCTTTGTAAGCATCAAAGTGTAAAAATCTTGATGATGGAGCATGAGAAGAAAGTCTGGCAAAGACGAAGTTTTGGTGTCACTATCAAAGAAGGCTAGTGGCTTCACACCATAAGGACAAATGTTGTGGAAATCATTACAAAATGAGGAAGAAGCTGATGTCGGCACTAGCCCACCCTCATGAAATCTAAAGGAAGGCCGTTGATATAGATGCAGGCTGAGAAAGATGATATGTTGGCGGCAAACCTAATGACTTGAGGTGGTTTTCAATTGTTGAAAAAATCTAGAGGAACGTGAAGCCCATAGAGGTTAGTGATATGTGCATTGTATTAGGTCATTGCTACTTGATCTACTCACAGTCCAGAACAAGGACTTTGAGAAAAAATTTAAAATGTTAAAATTATCATGACCCTTAAAATGAACAATCCCTTGAATGATTGATACCACATAAAAAGTAAATACAATATACACAACATCAAAAACAAGAAGAATAAAATGTGATTTATATGGATTGCGAATAAAATATGATTTATATGGATTGAGATGATCACGAAGGACCATCCTACTCCACGGGAGAAGAATCTTGAAGGGGTTAGATCTCAGTATCACGTTTCTCAAGGAACAAGAGTGGGGCTCTTGACATAGGCCCACCAACACACTCAACCCCCACCACTAAGCATTGTGGGATTCAACAAAAGAGTGATGTAATTGGATCTCAGAGAGATCCAATTATCCATTTAAATTATAATCTAATAATAACAAATATAGATTTCTTGTTTGAGTTTATGTCGGGACTTCATTATATGTGTGCAAGTGTATCTTGACTTGTGTGGTCAGTGTATGTGGACGAGTGTTGCGTATGTCTACATGCATGTCTCTAAGTGTTGGTGGCTGAAATTGGGAGGTACATAGTACGGGAGAGGGGGAACCAATGTGGCAAGGAGGATGGTTGATGGTGGTGGAACTTATTGAGGAGGGATGTTGGTGGGTTATGGCTGAAGCTAAGGAGATGTGATGCAGCACATTGGGGAGTAGGATCGATAACAGTCGAAAACGTGTTGAAGGCGACATCCCACTGTAGGTGGTGGTGGGACCTAAAAAGAACAATGATTCCACTAACCTTGTAATATTCAAGTATCCTATATGCTCATCAAACCAGCCATTTCACCGCCGTCCATCCATAAGTTAAGGAGACTATGTCTCATCTCAATTGCCCCAGGTTTCCCTCCCAAAATTCCATAATATCACCTCAAGATTCTCATTCCAGGCACAACAAAATTGTTATGTTAGGGGCATATACTAGTACATGAACCGTCCCTGCAAGAAAAGGAGTGAGCAACTACTTGTTATACCAGTATGGATTGGCTATATAATGGTATCTGACTCCAGTTGCAGATATTTGAGGAACTCCACATGTCCTTTCTTCTTAATTCCTATGAGCCTTTTGCTTCTACACCTTGTTATATCTAAGGTTTTCCCATGCATAAATTGAAAAATCAAACCTTCAGCAAGATTTCGCTAGTTACAAGCCTATTTATTTATAACTGCTTTTAATGTGTAGTGTAATTGTATATTTTCATCAATGAAACAAACTCCAGCATACTAGCTGTATAAAGGAAAACATTTTTCAATTTTCTCGAATTCTGGTATAGGTTCATGTTTTCAACATTTTTCTATCTCAATCTAATAGTCGAGATTGAGATTTCGACCAACATCGACCACAAACATGGGATTCTAGCTGGTGCTTGAGCCAGATGAACAATTCAATATACAATATATAATCCATATAAATCAGTTACAAATCTGACTCAACTTGAAATTAGAATCCTTATATCATTCTAGTTATGTTTTGAAACTGTTTAGACAACATAGAATTCAGATGTTTTTTTTAACAAGAGGGGGAAACACACAGGTACTCGTCCCATGATTTGAATCCTGGTCTATTGGGTTGTAGGCACATTGCACTTCCATCAGATCATGGGTTACTGAGGTTTATTTTATTATTTATATATATTTTCATTGTCTCTATCATTTTTCAGGCCCTTGAACAATTTTGTCGCTTCCCTTCCTATACAAGGACTTGGAGTAGTAAGCTTCCCTTCCTATACAAGGACTTGGAGTAGTAAGCTTATTGTAATAAACAAGTTCTCTTTTCCTAACACAGTAACCGAGCAACTTTCCTAACTCGGTGGTCCAGTAACACACCAAATTAGCCTTTGTCCCACTTTCACCACAAAACCTTAGCGGAACAATGGCACCATTTCTGTAACATCCAGGTCCGAATAAACCAAACCCTACCCAATTAAGAGTCCGAATGATCAATTAATGTTCAATTAATATTGAATAAACCAAGAACGATCCATTGATCGTAGATCAAAATTCATTCGGTCGTAATCGACCAAAAGTCAATCGCATCGTAGAGCGTGCCATCAGAAAAGCCGCGAGACAAATTCGAAAACCGTAAAACAAACCAAAAATCCAATTCGACGAATAAAATCAACGGAATTGACCGTTCGTCAATCGGAGGTCGTTTGATATTTTTAAATCACAAAATTTAATCACAAATCGAGACCGTATCTCGAGAATTTCGGAGATTTATACTCGATCCAAAATATATGAATATTATACTCATTTTGATCGTCATTCAGAGACGATCGAAACGAGTTATCGTGCACCTGCATCCGGGACTCGAAACGCAAATACAGATGACTTTAATATCTCAAATAAAAGAAGAGAAAATGGTTTAAAAAAACAAATTTTAATTTTTTTATTAGAAAGATAGTGCACAGTCGAGCCGTTTGGTTTTTTTCTTTCTAAGCCACTTGGTTTGATTCCATCCTCCGTTTGGCAGACAACTAATACACTCCTTCCCTTATATATATCACCAAGACCCCCTCTTTTCTTCCAAACTCCAGCCATATGAGAGCCTCAACCTCTCCACTCTGCTGCTGCCATTTCTGCAATTTCAGCAGCAACTCCTCCGTGCAAAAGTTGCTGACCAAGACCCTGTAGTCTCCTTTTCTCTGTAACAGCAGGCAGCCAGAGCTGCTGCTGTGCTTCCAGCAGTTGCTGCTCCCCAGTTGGAGCTCATGCATGCAAAGAAATCCTCCAAATAATTAGAGATGAAGGTACAATTTTATTCCCTTCTCTTTGCTGCCATGCATGCTCAATTAAGCCCCTACTGTTGCCATCTATGAAACTAATTCATATTTTTTTCTTTATCTAAAGATTTTGGAGGATTTTTCTTTAAATTACTGTTCAAATTGATGCTTCTAACAGTTCCCTGGAAATGTTAGTTGTATCAATTATGAGAATTACAACCCAAAGAGAAGGGGGTTAGCATGTTTCCCATAGCTTCTTGAAGATTTTTTTTGTTATTTTGCACTTATGGATTTTGATAGAATACTTCGATGATATATTCCATAGAGCCCTCGGGTCTCTTATATAGGGAGAGAGCCCTTGGGTAAATTACATGAGAGGTACATAAAGAAACTGAAATAATAAATAACATCAAAGACGAACAACTATCTCTACACTCCCCCTCAAGATGGAGCATAGATATCTATCATGCTCAGCTTGGAAGAACATCTCTGGAAAGGTCCTCTGAGCAATGGCTTTGTGAATATATCTGCTGTCTGGTCCTCTGAACTGACGTGAGACGTGGAGATGAAGCCCTTCTGAATCATGTCCCTAGTGTAATGACAATCCACCTCTATATATTTTGTTCTCTCATGGAAGGCTGGATTGTTGGCAATGAATAACGCTGCCTGATTGTCACATTGCAGGTTCATAGGCAACGGAACTTCAACATTCAGATCTTCTAGGACTGCTTTAACCCACATCATTTCTGTGCTTGCCTGTGCCATGGCCCTGTACTCGGATTCGGCACTGGATCTCGCCACAACAGTCTGCTTCTTGCTTTTCCAGGAGACTAAAGAGCTTCCTACGAAGATAGCAAACCCAGAAGTAGACTTACGATCCCGTGGACATCCTGCATAATCCGCATCTGCGCAGGCTGAAATAGACAAATCTGTGCCTTTCTTGAACAGCAACCCTGTGCCTGGTGAAGACTTCAGATATCTCAATATCATGTACAATGCATCCATATGTACTTGCCTCGGCTGCTCCACAAATTGACTCACCCGGTTTACTGCAAGTGCAATATCCGGTCGAGTTATAGTGATGTATAAGAGCTTGCCCACCATTTCTCTGTACCTTCTCTTGTCCACCTCCTCAGTGTCATCATCGTACAGCTTCATACTCGGATCCATCGGTGTACTTGAAGGTCTGCATCCAGTCATTCCTGTTTCAACCAGCAAATCTGTGACATATTTTCTTTGAGTCATCACCATTCCTTGTGCATTTCTTGCAAATTCTATCCCCAGAAAATACCGTATTGTGCCTAGATCCTTTGTAATGAACTGGCTGCCCAACATAGACTTGGTTATCTCAACCCCTTGTGCATCATCTCCAGTAACCAATATGTCATCAACATATACCATAACAACGATGGTACCTCTAGGAGTCTTCCGGACGAACAGTGAGTGATCCGCATTTGATCTTCTGAAACCCTGTTGTTCAATAAGCTGGGAGAGCTTCTGGAACCATGCACGAGGACTCTGCTTAAGGCCATAAATAGCCTTATGAAGTCTGCATACCTTCTGAGTCTCCCCCTCAGCAGCAAACCCGGGTGGCTGCTGCATGTAGACTTCCTCCTGTAGATCACCATACAAGAAAGCATTCTTAACATCAAGCTGGAATATGGTCCAGTCACGTACCATTGCAACCGATAGAAGAATGCGAAGGGTAGAATGTCTCGCCACTGGTGAAAAAGTGTCCAGGTAATCTACCACATATGTCTGTGTAAACCCTCGTGCTACAAGCCTGGCCTTGTATCTGTCAAGACGACCATCTGCATGATATTTGACTGTAAAAACCCACTTGCAGCTCACCACAGACGCACCTGGAGGAATAGGGACTAGAGACCAAGTCCCTCTGGATTGCAATGCACGCATCTCCTCTTCCATTGCTAAACGCCAGCATTCAGTCTTCATGGCATCCTGATATGTCCGTGGAATCTCAACTGACGATACAGCAGCGGCAAACTTCTGGAAATCCCCAGTGAGACGATGAAAGGAGACATGAGAGGCTAGGGGATATGAGGCACACTGTCTTCGCTGTTTCCTATGAGCAATAGGCCGGTCCAAGTCATCCAAAACAGTGCTGACCGGTTGGTCCTCCTCCTGTGGTAAAAGCTCCTGCACATGTGCATTATTTAACCCATCATTAATATCAGAACATACCTGAGGTGTGCTGGATGGTTGAGATGTAGCTTGAGCAGGGCCCGTGCGTCTCGTGTAGAACTTAGTGAAAGGAACAACTGGGGGTGGTGGTGGTGGTGGTGGCGGGGTTGGTGGTGGTGGTGTTGATATTTGGGACGCTGGAGTAGAGGTCGGACCCAGGCTTGGAGGTGGTGGAACATAGACTTGGGAGTCTGATGATGTGGAGGAGACCAATCTGTCACCTGCAGGGGAGAAGTACATGACAGGTTCGAAAAATGTAACATCTGCACTCACATAGTACTTGTCATTGACAGGATCATAGCAACGGTACCCCTTCTGTGTCCTGGAGTAGCCCACGAAAACACACTTGATAGCCCTAGGGGATAGCTTATCAAGCCCCGGAGATAAGCGGTGAACAAAAGCGACAGTGCCAAAAACCCGAGGTGTCAATGTAAACAAGTCTCTGTCAGGAAAGAGAACAGAGATTGGAGACTTTTCCCCAAGAACAGTTGTAGGCATTCGATTGACCAGATAACACGCAGTAAGTATAGCATCACCCCAAAAGGTTAATGGAGCACAACTCTGAATAAGTAAAGTGTGAGCAATGTCAAGAAAGTGTCGATGTTTTCGTTCGGCAACCCCATTTTGTTGAGAGGTGTAGGCACATGTGGTTTGGTGGACAATGCCTTTAGATGAAAGGAAGCTAGCAAGAGAGCGAGTGCAGAACTCCAATGCATTGTCAGTACGCACATACTTAACAGTAGATGAAAAAACATTCTGAACTTCATTAATTAGATTTTGAAGAACATTTCCTGCTTCAGATTTATTTTTGAGAAGAAAAGTCCACGACACTCTGGAGAAATCATCAACCACAACTAGATAGAACCTGTGCCCCTGGTGATCCGGGACACGACTTGGACCCCAAATATCTATATGAAATAATTCAAACGGGGAGCTACTGCTCCGACTCTGACGACCGGGGAAGCTAGACCGATGGTGCTTCCCCAACTGACATGCTTCACACCGAAAAGAAGAACTCGGAGATATCTGAGGCAGGAGGTGACGCATCTTCTGCAGCGGTAGATGACCGAACCGAAGATGCCAGGTGTACGGAGAAACAGAGGCCTGGGTATGCAAGGAGACACCAGCGTAGGAGTTACGAACGAGACGATAAAGGCCATTGTGCTCAGAACCACAGCCAATCACCCTGCCCGTCAGTATGTCCTGAAAAATAACAGACGATGGATCAAAAATAGCACGACAGTGCAAATCACGTGTAATCTGACTAATAGATAAGAGGTTCATAGAGAATTCTGGAGCATGTAGCACATTCTGTAAGTGCATAGAGGGTAGCAAAGCTGTCTCCCCTTGACCAATGATAGGAGACTGAGTGCCATCAGCAATGAGTACAGAGCGACCTGGCTGAACAGCTCTGTATGACTGCAGAATATCTTTCTCACGGCAAAGATGATGGGTAGCTCCAGAGTCGACAATCCATCCTGTGAGGTCATGACTATGAAATGAGGCTGAAGGACTACCTGAGGCACTGGCTGAGGCCGATGTACTGGCTTACGCCGAAGCCGCAACATCAGAAACGTCTGCACCCTCTGATGAAGAAGATTGTGGCATAATATCCCGAAGTCGTGCCACCAACTCTTCGAACCTGTGATCTGGAGTAGATGCGGGTGGACCCTGAACATGATCAGCTACTCGTGCAGAAGGAGGAAAATCATGCTTGGAATAGCATGTATCCTCCGAATGACCAGTGCGGCGACAATATGAGCACGTAGAGCGTATGCGGCCTCCACGGCCACGTCCACCACTTCCCCAACCACGAAACGAGGACAAACCACCACGTCCCCTGGAAACTGCCATTGCTGACGGAGTCGCAGTCGCTGTATTGGATGGAACGGGTACACGACTGAGCCGCCTGTATACCTCTTCTATCGGTGGGATGGTGGCATCTGCCAGTATCTGAGCGCGTGCTGCCTCGTACTCCGGATCTAGGGCAGCGAGTAATACGCCAACCATAGTGGCGTTGCGGAACGTCTTCTGCTGTTCTGGCGTGGCTGTAAGCGGAATGGTGCTGTAGAGCTTCTCGAACATGCCACGAAGCGACGTGTACAGGGAATGAAGAGGCTTCCCATTCTGCTTCGTGGTAAATATATCATGCTGCAACTGGAGCATCTTCGTCTCATTACGGACCTGAGAGTACGTCATAGCCAAAATATCCCACATCGCCTTAGCGGTGGGCTGGTGAAGGACATCATTCGCTATCTCCGTCGTGAGCGTACTTGAGAGCCACACCTTGGCGTACGCATCATCCACCTCCCATGAGGCATAGATTCCTGTCTTCTCCGGCGGTTCATCCTCGGTAAGAATATGTTTCTTACCACACGACTTCATGAGACTGAGGAACTGCATCGCCCACAGTTCGTAGTTCGTCCCGTCCATCTTGACGATTGGTGCCGAACCTTTGAAGGCACCTATGACGGGCATATCTAGCTTCTGATCTGACATGATGCCGGAGAAGAGCAACTACTGATAGACCTTGTAGGATCCAAGTGCATAGGTAGGCGATTATGCACTTGAATCAAACATAACGCCGAGTCCAAGGAAGAACGCGGCACCGAGTAGAGGCTGTGAGAGCCTCTACTTGACAAAGACGGCTACTGAAAGGCGACGGCGGCTACTGGATAGCGGTGGGGGCGTGCCGTTGTGGCTGGCGGCAGGTGGAGGGGCTGGTGGGGGGCCCGGCGGCGTTAGGGTGCCGGTGGGGTCGTCCCGGCGGCGTTGAGGTGGCCGCTAGGGAGGCCCTGCGGCGGAGAGGGGCCGGTGTGGGGGCCCCGCGGCGGTGGAGAGGGCCGTTGGGAAGGCCCTTCGGCAGTGGAGGGGCCGGTGGGAGGGACCCGACGGCGGTGGGAGGCCGGTGGGGAGGGGGGAAGGGACCGAAACCCTAGAGGGAGAGGTGGGGGGCCGAAACCCTAGAGGGGGGGGGCGGCGGTGGAAAAACCCTAGGTTAGGGTCATGGCTCTGATACCATGATAGAATACTTCGATGATATATTCCATAGAGCCCTCGGGTCTCTTATATAGGGAGAGAACCCTTGGGTAAATTACATGAGAGGTACATAAAGAAACTGAAATAATAAATAACATCAAAGACGAACAACTATCTCTACAGATTTGGTATTACTTGTGCACAGTGCATGCTCTTGTTCTGATAAGACATCGGTTTTCCATATCGATAAATATGTAGCATGTTTGAGTTTCTTGGTGACTTCAGTTCCAGGTATGGAAGTCTTTATTATAAGAGTGCATCTACAAAGTGGAAGGGCTGAAAAAATCCCATTAGCTTCTTGGTATAAATTCTTGTTATTTCTGTTTAAGCAGATTCCATGCTTATGGTACAATAATACTTTTGTCTTCCATATACGGGTATAGATAAGTATGAAGTGTTCTCCTATTTAGAGCATTATTTATTGTCACTCCTATGTGGTAGTTTTTTTTAGTTACTTACATGTGGATATTATTACATTTAAAATATAGATAATAGAGAAAATACTGTCATACCTGGGTATGAAGTGCTTAGAAGATTGATCTTATCTATATTTCAAGTTGGCATGTTCATGTTGCTCTAATTATGCTATTCTGCTTTTAATTATTGGATAAATCATAGTTTGATATTGCACTATTTTGCTCTCTAGATGAATATTATAGAGGTGTGTTGGAGTTCATCCACAAGAGGCAGGGTCTGAACATTATGTTTCTATTTTAGAAGATTTGTTTGCATTCGACTTATATAATGGTCTCAGTGCTCTAAAGGTACTCGGATGTGGGTCTGTTTAGAGTTCCTAGATGATAAAGAGTGGAGGTGAAGGAGATTAAAGATCATGAAAATTAGTTGATTATCAGAGTGCATCAACAAAGAGAAGGTAATTAAAAGACATGAAAAAAACTATGGATTTTGACAAATTATTTTGAGAAAACCGCAACCACCACCACCACATGTTTGGATTATGGTGTGGATGTCCCATTTGGGTGCGGCGGTGAGCCTTTATCTAAGACTCTTGTAGACTATTGAGACTCCGAATATGTAACATTTTGAAGTTTTATATAATTAAAAAAATAGTAATAATAATAAAGGTGGTAGACTCTTGAGGAGAGACAAATGTGTACACCATCTGAGTAAGCATCTGGTAACTGTTCTTAGTATGATAGAGTTTAGATTCTGAATTAAATCCCTCATATATTAGGTTTGCAACAAGTTCATAGCAAGAAAATAATCATGATGTAATGCCTACAGGATCGTGATAGAAACAAGTTGACATATCTTCATGAAATAATCCTTTGAGTATACTCTATTAACTACTTATCACTATTAATAAGATTGTTTACAAGATGCCTACATTAATAAAGTTAATCACAACAGAAATCGAGAAAGGATAAGGAATCAAGTCAGTGTTGATAAATTAGTGATGACTTAAAATTTAGTGTCGGTTATGGTGACCCTTACACCTGACCGTATGAGGGCGCGGTGACCCTCAATTGAGCAGGAGATAAGATGCACAGTTAGGGCAGCAACCACCTAGAGCGTGAGTCTAGGATCCTAGTCCTTGTTACGATTTTTACGCGAGCTCACAGTATTTTTACGTCTCGTTGGGATTTAGGTTTTTGACCAGTTCCGTTGACCCTCTGTTTTAAGGTACTTAAGCTGGGGGTCCCTTGGTTTTTAGTTTTCTCTTGAGCTCGTTTTCGTACCGATCGGGCCCATCTAGAGTGACTTAATCCAGAGAGTCTCTCTCACCCGTCTCTATGGCGTAGTTTTGGAGTGGACCTATCCCTCTACTAGACCGCACTTCCATTTAGAGGACGAAACGGAAGGGTTTCTTAGGAGACTTCCTCACCACTTGAGTTTTAGTTACCATTCAGCCAATAGGCTTAGCGATGGCTATAGTCGAGTTTGGTTGCAGTTGAGTTCGGCTAGAGTTAAGATTGGTTACAATTGGGTAGACTACAGTTGAGATTGGCTAATCATCATCCATCATCAATCATCGACAAGATCTTGAAACTACTACTACAAATGTTAGAATAAACTAGTGGACATGTTGGGAACTTAGTTAGGGTGCATTACACATCACCACATACCAACGAAGGCACCCTAACCCTAAGGTATTCTTCACACCTTAGAGTCATAGTGTAAGGTCATCCTTGTACTCAAGACCACAGACTATCCACTAGATTTGAGAAACTAGGCAGAATCAAGAATCAGATCAGAAACACATCATCCTCAATATCAAGATCCACCAATATGATCTCTAAGTGACAAGAAGAAAATAATATACATATAGGTCAAATACTATATATGAAAAGGATATATATATATGTGTGTGTATATATATGGAAAGTTATGGGATGATGGTGAGCATGGGTCTTACAAACAGAGCAGCTTGAAAACCTTTTTCTGCGTAATTAGATTGCTATTCTTAAATATCAACGTCTATCTAATTGCTTTCTTTTCAAAACAATAAATTACATGTTATTATTTTTAATATGTTAGAACGTATTGATATTTGTTGACATCCTTTTTATTTCCTTTCATGCTTGACAGGAAAAACGCCTGCGTCGCAGTAGCAGGTTGATGATCTCGAGCATATGTTATTATACTCGACGGTACAATTGTTACAGTTTTTGGTTCAGTTTATATATAGTGCTTTTATTTCTCTTCTGTCATGTTTTGAGAGACGTGTACAATGTAATATTTCTTTTTGTACATGTAAACTATATGTAAATTTATGAATGAAAAATTGGTGACTCTTCTTGTTCGCTCTGTGGTTGTTTATATTGCTTGTAAATGCCATTACGAAACGCGAAAAATTTCCCCTCATTTAAGTTAAACTAACACGGTGATCCATTGCGAATCTTACGCTACGAGTGTCGTGTAAAATGATACCCGGATCTGAAGGCATCACAATCTCCCCCTCTTTGGATTAAAAAAAGAGTGGCACCATCTCCTCTTGCCACCATCGTGCATAGGACTTACCCAAGAACACTTAACAACATCATCTTGTCTTAAGTTCATTCAGGCACCAAAGCAGACAGCCCAATGCCCAGGATCTATTACTACTATTAAAGATGGGTTTTTTCCCAGGTTTCTTGACACGTGGATGCCACAACTTCCTTCCTTTCTCTACTATCGCTCAATGCCTCCACTCCCTCATTCTCTCTATGCAGGAAGATGTCATTTTCTATAGCAGAAGAGTGAAATGGTACGTGTCAGAAAATCATCTCGGCTTCCTTTACCAACACGCCACACCAATTCCTTCGACACCAAGCCAAACAAATGTCCCATTTCCCAACTCCTACCTTATCACACCCTCATTATCTGCAGATGTGTCTTCTTCAGGGTCACTTCACAATGGAAAGGCCTCCCTTTAGATCCACCCCTCGGTCGATGCTGATTGCCTTCTTTAATCTTCCCGACCTCCCTATAGTGTCATCGGAGGAGGTGGAGGATCTCTAATTTCCAGAGGGAACAAGGGAGAGAGGCAGACGAGTCTGGGGATTTCAGGTTTGATAGATTCGATTGGTCTGACGGTGGTGGTGGTGTTGAAATGGGATAAAGGGTGGCGGTGTTGGTGATCGTTGTGGTCTCGATGTTCATGGTGCTCTCTCTCTCTCTCCATCTTCCTCTTCATGGCATGTATTCATTGGTGGTGGCTGCCTTGCTTCTTCCCTATATGTGCACAGCCTCTGCCTTTCAACATCTTCTACTCCATCTACATGTACAGTTTATACATCAGAGGAGTTGGAGGCGAAATGGTGATAGCGTGGGTGGGTACAAATCAAGTGAAATGTGACGTCTTCATTAAACCTTCATCTTCTTTCTGGTGCTTCTTCCTTTCCTATCACCTTTCTCTTTCTCTCAACTTATCACAAGTGCTTTCCTGTCAATGTAGAAGGCCGAAAATAGCAATGTCCATCTCTTGCTTTTTTCTGCTTCCCATGAAAGACCATATTCTCTCTTACAATTTTGCTAAGATATGGTTAGGGTTAGGAGGAGGGATACCTCTAATAGAGGAGTTAACAGGTTCTATCTATCATCTCCTGTTGCTACCTTGGTATTGCCAGTGTTGTTTAGATGCTATGAAAACACAAGCAGTACTGCATGTTCTTGCTATTTGTTACCGTGTTTCTTTGCCATTCTTTCATGTTTAAGGAGTTTTGCTTGCTGTACAAATCTGTGTAGTTTTCTCCCTGGTCCTGCATGTAAGAGTGTCTAGGTGATGTATTGATTTTCCTGAGGTTACCATATTTCTTGGCCGTAAATTTGAGAATGTTACTTTTCCTTATAATTGTTATTCTTCAAATTTCGGATTTGGATTCAATTATATTTATTTATTTTTAATGGCACAAAACTTTTACTTATGTAAACACCACTCATCTTCGAATCTATACCTTTACGTTTTCTATGTTACCTCACACATCTAAACACCTTCAGACCATGCACAGTACATGAGATTTGAAGCTTGATTTTGAGAGTTGGTATACCGGGATTCCTTTAGGTAAACACATGATGAGGACAAAGACCAAGGACAAGGAAGATCGAAGATGTGCAAAAGAAGGAGCCTCGATTTGAGATATTATCTCCTCCTCAGTGTAGTCTTTAGCTCATATACGTAATTAAATAATATGGATATGATGTTAATTAATTATCATTTACATATTAAAAAAGAGAAGTTGTAAAGTAGAACCTCCAGCAATTGGTGTCTCTTTTTGAAAAGGGAAGAATAGATCAAACATATTATTTTTTCTATTGACGTTTATATGTTTATTTAGAATCAAATAAATAATGGAGAGGTGTGGTTGTGAAAAAACCAAAGTGCTTATAATACATGTTTTCATGACAGAGGCTCTCATTGCCACTAAAACATTTATAAGAGAGAATCAAGTCAATGTCTCGAGAACAGAGGTCTGGTTTTGATTCCAATATCTACAGTCTTCCGAAGGAGGACCATCGAAAGCCATTTTATAGGACATACTGAGAGAGAGAGTTGCATGATTACTAATATGGAGGTACAACTATTAAACTCGCTACAAAGTATTCATTGTACTCTTTGGTTGATAATTTGTTAGCTGAAATTAAATGAGTGGTGTAATTTTTGACAAGTATGGAATGTTGCAACATATAGATATGCGAACAAGATTGGAAGAGGGACCAATGGGCAATGGATCATTTTGGAGCGTTCGGTTCAAGAACAAGCGGGAATAAGGATAGAAAATAAGGGTCTATATCTGTTCGCCTAGAAAAATAGGAATAAGGAGAATAAGGATGGTAAGGTGGGATAAAGATATGAATAATGGTGGAATAATGGGATGTGGATGGGAATAGTTGTACTATGGGAACCATGCCGAGAGGGCAACTGACCTCTTATTCCAATGCTTATTCTCCAAATGAATATAGATGGGGTAACTATGATTCAAAGATACTATTTATTTCTAATATCATCTCGCTGCAAAGCGCGAGTCTGTTTACTAGTGTGTTTAAAAGTACAGGAATGCAGGGGCACCACCATGTGTGGATATTATCCACCATGCATGAGTACACACCACTGCCATGTCACGACCAGTTGGTGGTTGGTGTAAAATGAGAAATAATATGTGCAACATCACGGACAAGAAAAACAAAATATTTTTATGTGGTTAGAGATGGGCATGGTGACCATCCTACTCCATGGGAAAAGGGACTCTCTAGATAAGTTTTTCGTAATAAACTTATTACAACATTCAAGAGAGGTGGGACTCCTTAAATAGCCCCACCATCACACTGAAATCCCAGCAAGTGTAAATAAATATTGGAAAGACCCAATTACCAATTTAAAGATGTACTTTAGCACTCCTCAAGCTGAAGCTAGAAAATTTGTTGCTTATTACAAAAGAAAATACTTGACATATCTTCACTCTATACATTTTCTAAGAAATTGTAAGGAGACATGTTTGTTGGGAGGAGATCCACACTAAAAATAGTATTGGAAAGAAACTCATGCATCTAGTGGATGCTTAGTTAAGATGACCAACTGAAGAGATGGTGACTTCTCAATGAAACAGGCTTAAAAGGCATTGAACAGACTGGTTGATCCGTCTTCAGAGGAATTAATTAGAGATTGCATATTTAGGTGGGATTTGAAAAATCCCCTCTTGTATCCATATTTTCGTATGACTCTTGCGACATGGAAGATGATTGAGACTTTGTGCGGGTAATGACACCAGTTGTGTATTATGTGATAGGTAGGTGCAATTGCAGGATCTCTTTTTCTTCTCTTGCGAAAGAGCAAGAGCTACGTGGCTAAAGATGAGCATTGATTGGTTGGACTCTAGTAGCCAAGCCAACTTCTGGGAGTTGCTTTCCAATTTTCATTTCCATCTTAACTTGGTGGTGGTGTTACCGATTACAGTAATCTGGACACTCTGGCTAGCACGCAATGGAGTGATTTTCCGAGTTGAGCGATTCTATGTTGAGAATGTAACCCATCATGCTAAAACTCTCCTTGAGTCTTGGTTTTTGTAAATTTTTCTTTCTTTAAATTTATTAACTGATCCATTTTGGGGAGGACACTTCTGTGTGTCACCCATTTTTGTCTCAAAAAAACATACCGAATTCTATGGGGATAATCTAACCTGATGAGCAACCTGGGCAATCAAGTGGCTCTCTTGGGGAGATTCCAGAACTTGACTCAGATTATTGGCCTCTGCAGAGCAAGTTGACATATCCAACATTTTCCTCTTCTGATTTTTTTCGTTGTTCTCAATGGAGGTGTCCTCAACAGTGCTTAAAGAACGTTTCAGGCGCTTCCTCTGAAAAGTGAATTTTACAATTTGATCTCCTATCATGTTGCCTGGTGTTTCATTTGTTCCACAAGTCCTAAGGATAGAGTTCACAGGAGAACAATGTACTTGCTCAATAGCTGGTTTGGAATCAGAATCATGTGGAACTTCCACTGACATGTCGTTACTTTGAGAATTACCTTCGACAACTGTGAAAGCACGTTCACCTTCCTTGTGATTGTTCCCACACTTAACTAATTGAGATGAATGAGTGTACATCTCTTTCTGTGAAGTCTCTGAGCAAGAAAACTTCAAAGAATCTAAATCACAATTGACAAAATCGCTACGTGTAGCATATTTACTTCTACAATTTCTTGAAGAAAGCTGCCTAGAGAATCTAACAGGTTTTCCATTCTCACATTTGATGCTCTTACCAGCCACTTCATCCGACCCGTCTGGCATTTTAAAACAAGTCACAGCATCATGCTTGACTAAATACAAGTTCTGATTCAGGTCGTTTGTGCAAGCATCTGAGGGAAACTCTGAAGATTTCTCCTCCTCTTTCACAGAGGTTGAAGAATTCTGTTCGGATGCTCGAATTCGTTGTGTGCATCCAATTCTAAGAAAATCAGGCTCTTTACCAATCATTACAGATGCTATCTCATGGTTGCCATGACAATTTTGCTCCAGAATCAAATGTCGCAAGCTATCAGCAGGCTGCGATCGAACCTCAGACATGGCATCATAGCCAACATCAGATCCTGAAGAGGAGGGCAGCGAGTCGGGTATTATCATTCCATTATCATCAGATGGAGCTTCGTAGGGATTAACAGCTTCCACAAAATGTTTGCCTGATTCTTCTGCCGGTTGCTCTTTAATATTCTGTAATTCTTCATTCCGCCTTTTTAACTCCATTTTATGACATTTGATAGTTTTCTCTGAGGATATTGACACTGGTATTGCCATTCCATTTTCACTACAAGGATCTTTAAGATGATCAAGACCAGCTTCTACAGAATGTCTATGTGGTTCTCCCACTGATTTCTCTTTAATTTTCTGCAACTCTTCATTGCATTTTTCCAACTCCATCTTAAGGCTTTTAATTGTATTCTCAGATTCACGAAGCTGCAACTCTAGGTCTTGGATTCTTCTTATTTGAGATAATGACACTGTCTCTGCTTCACTAACCTGCAAGGGAACATAAAGACGGTATCAGATTCCCATCCTGAAACAACCAGATCGAGACGGACTCACATGAAAAACAGCATAAAATAGGATAAGATTATCAGAAAACTAGAACAGTCCCAGTAAATTTACGTAAATTTACCTGGAAAGCAGGTGAAAACTAGCAAGAACATCAAAGAGATTGAGGGTTTATCTTTAAAGATTAATAATTGTAGTACTCAGGGGTTTAGAAGCCCTCAGATTTTTATAATGTATCCACTCTAAATAAAGCCAATTTTGAGACTCTAAAATGATTTCATAAGCAGCTTATGCTTACTTGATCCTTACACAAACTAACCAACAAGCCATTAAAGTCACTTCCAAATAAATGGCATTTAAAGCATTTTGCCTCAATGTCTGCAAATAAAACCAAGAGTAGCACGACAAAAATGTATGGATGCGTACAGACATGTAAACAGGCAGAAACAGCCACGATAAACGCTCTTTCTCAACAAGATGGCATGCTGCACGGAATATTATAACACTAATTTGAACGAGAAAAGACCCAACAGATGCTACATTTTATAGGAATAATATGTGCCATGGATTAGATATTGGTCTAACTACAGTGAATTCTCACAGACCACCGTCAAGTACAAAGGCAGAACCAAAAGGATGGCAGAAAACCAAAGCAGCATAAACAAAACCCAAGAAAAGGATGTTGATACAGTCCAGGAAATGGAAATTTAAAGAATGGGTATTACTTCTAGAGATGTTATTATAGCCCCTACTACGTAAACCGATACCATTCTTAGGAGAACGTTAATACAATCACAGAAATATAAATTCATATTTTAAGTCTTGTTGCACATTCGGTATTATTTGTGAGAACTGGTGTAATGTCTCGAGCTTAAGTTCTGCATTATTTATCGAGAAAACAATTTATTGAGCTCAGACCAGCTTAGACCCGTTGGCAACCATTCAAAATCCTTAAGCCCATGTTATCAAGTAGTAACTCCCACCACTTATATCTGATTCTACACTTCGTGAGTATATGAGGTGGGATTATGTTTGAGGTTGTTACAATCTCCTCCACTTATATTGTGACATCCTCGTTGCAATATGGCACATCACTTATTCCCAATGATAGTGGTGGCCGCATGCTTCCGACTTTAGGTCTCTTTAGGTAGTCATTTCCACTATTAGATGGATCCTGCTCAGATATCGTTTATAACTCCAAAAATAGTCCAATATTGGAAATTCACAAAGTGTGGGAGTGGGTTATAAGTGATAGGGGATTATACTTGACAAATTGGATTTAAGTGTTTTGGGTGGTAGTCAATGGATCCAAACGGACTCGAGCCCATTGTCAGAGTCAGTTTTCCTCAATAACGATCCGAGGACCTAAGCCCAGTTACAAATGCTTAGAGAAGATTTCCTCTGATAATGGTAGGGACTACCCGAAGGGATCTACTAAGCTAGGAACGTGCATCCGCCACTATCATTGAGAACAAGTGACGTGTAACATCGTAATGAGGATGTCACAATATAAGTTAGAGAAAATGGAACAACCCCAAAAATAGTCCCACATCAGAAACTCACGAAGCATGAGTGGATTATAAGTGGTAGGGGTTTATTTGACAATTAAGCTTAAGCATTTTGGGTGGTTATTAATGGGACTAAATGGGCATGAGCCCAACAAGATGCGGGGACCTGTTTTCCTCAATAGCAATTCGGGAACTTAAGCTTGTGATGTAACAAATGATATCAGAGCATGTTCCCTTTGATAGTATAAAGAACTACCAGAAGGAACCTAAGCCAGGAGCGTTCAATCGTCACTATTACTGAGAATAAGTGACGTGTCATATCGCAACGAGGATGTTGTGAATATATGTAAGGGATTGTAACCCAAAAATAGTCCCACATCGAAAACTCACTAATTGTGAGAGTGTGTTGTAAACGACAAGCTTGCAAAAATCGGCCGACTACGCTGACTAGTCGGTCCGATTACTCGAGTTGGCCTACTGACCGACCCGATTTGAGAGAGTCGGCCATTAGTCGGGTGGGCCAAGTAGTCGGGCCGACTAGTCAGCCTAGTCGGCCGAGTAGGCGGCCGATTTCTGCAAGGGAGATCCGAGGATCCGAATCCGGACATTCACTTCGCGACCCGACGATTCGATTTTAGGTTACTGTCGGACAGTAACCTAAAACCCCCGACGTGGCATTCACCTTCTCCCTCCCAGCGCGACCCATTCCCTCCTCCGCTGCCTGCTCCCGACGCCTCTCGCAGCTCGGTGGTCGATCGCTGCTCGCCGTTCGGTGATCGATCGCCTGCTCGGTGATCCCAGCGCGACCATTCCCTCCCCGCCACTTGCTCTCCTGCCCCTCGCCATCCGATCACCTGCTCTGGTTATGGTTTCTTTTTTTTTGCTATTTTTTTCCAAATCTCTATTTCCAAATGGCAAATATACTATAAATTCAAGTTAGACCTAGTACCTCTTTCAATCTGCTTCTGTTGAGGTGAATGTTGCAATGCAAGAGAGAACACCCGTAGTTCTTCCCTTGCTTGTGTAGTTTCATCCCCCTTTTCGGCTATATATAGAAGTTTTTTTGTTGTGTTTGGATGCTTAAAAAAATACTATAAATTCCAAGCTAGAGCTAGAATTTCAGAGAACGCCCATTTGAGATGACAAAGGTCAATATTGAATTGATTTAGGTGTTGTAGTTCGTTTGTTCTTAATTAAATGCAAAATGAAAATGCGTGTTGTTAAAGTAATAATTATTAACTTGTTTATATCAAGCTTTAACTTGTGAGTTTTTGACAATGTAGATGGCAACACCTCCCACGAATGTCGTCTCTGGTGGTGACTCTTCCTTTTATGTGCCACCAGGATCAAGTGATCCTGCATGGCAATTTGGATACCTTTCAAACCGTACGGATTCGAACACGATTACTTGCAGGTTGTGCAAGAAGGTAGTGAAAGGAGGGATTTTTAGGTTCAAGCAACATCTTGCGCACCGTAAAGGCAACGTGGCTCCATGTCCTAAGGTGGATGAAGATACGAAGAAGATGATGATCCAGGTCGTGGATGACGTTGCTAGAAAGGAATCAAAAAGCTATTGACCTTGCTGAGATGAGAGGTGAGATTAATATCGGCATCACTGGAGAAGCTGGATCTGCGAAAAGGCATCGAGTTTCCGAATCTCTGGAACATACCGTCGCCGTTCAAGGAACACGTCAGATGAGCATAAAAGATGCTTTATCCAAGGACCATCGTGAGAGGGTTGTCTCCTATATATGCAACTGGGCATATACATCAGCGATCCCTTTCAATGCATTGACCACGAAGCAATTCAAGCAGATGGTGGAGGCAATTGGGATGTATGGTCCAGGTCTCAAGACTCCTACGAGGTATGAGATTAGCGGCCCATTTTTTAAGGTGGTGAAGAAAATTTCTGATGACTTGCAATGTCAACGAATTACATGGAAGAAGACAGGATGCTCTATAATGACTGATGCATGGACGGACATGCGAGGACGGAGCATCATGAACTTCTGTGTCAATTGCTCCTTGGGGACTTCATTTTTGAAGTCCATAGATGCTTGTGATGAGACACGCACCGCTGAATACATTTTTCATCTCGTGGATGAGTGCATAGCTGAAGTTGGTGTGGAGAATGTTGTTCAAGTTGTTGCGGATAATGCTTTGGCAAATGTAGCAGCAGGAAGGTTGCTGCTCACAAAATATCCTCAGATATGGTGGACTTCATGTGCTGCTCCTTCCATTGATCTTGCTTTGGAGGAGATCGGCAAAGATTCGAAGCTGAAGAGCGTAACTAAAAAGGCGAGGACACTCACTATTTTTTTATGCTCACACTAAAACATTGAGCTTGATGCGGAAGTTTGCAAACAAGAGAGACATCGCTAGACCAGGGCAAACGAGGTTTACTACTACTTTCCTCACTCTAGAAAGCATTCTAGAGAAAAAAGACAAGCTCAGGTTGATGTTTTCTTCAGATGAGTGAAGGACATGCAAATGGTACAAGACCAAAAAGGGAGAACAATGTCCATAGTCTTCAGCGCTACTTTTTGGAACCATACCGCATTTGCAATTAAAATTTTTACACCTTTGGTTCGTCTATTGCGTGTGGTTGATGCGGATTACCGCCCATCCATGCGCTTTGTTTATGGAGGGCTTGAAGAGACAAAGAGAGAGATAATTGCATCTTTTAATAGCGTGGAGTCATCTTACAAGTTTTTTGTGGATGCTATTATCTACAAGACCAAGGGCGGACTTGATACTCCATTGCATCTAGCGGCTTACTATTTGAACCCATACTTCTTTTTCACGGAGTGTGGTGGTGATGCAGATATTGTGGTGAAGAGAGGTTTTATGGATTGCATGGAACGATTTTATCCAGATTTGGATATACAAGATTGATGCAGCGTGGAACAGAAATATAGGACAGCGTATTTAGTTAATTCTAGCCGTTAATTTTATTTACATTTATTTGAGTTGTCGCAATTTTAATTAAATAAATGGGATCGCCTATGATCTCAATTAATTAGATATTTGAATTTCAAATCAGTCGATTATTCGGTTAGAGTCAATTTAGGATAATTAGTTGTCAATTTGAATTAGTTTTTTATTTTTGTAATCTCATCCCTCCTATATAAAGGGATAAGGGTCCATTGTTTTAGTCAGTTCAGTATGTTATAAAATTTGAGAATTATTCTCTCTCGTCTCTCTCTTCTCCCCTACGCGATCTTCGCGCTTCTCTCCCTCCAAGCCCCTCGTTTCCGACGAGTTTTCTTCTTCCCAACCCCTCCTTATTCTTCCACCAATAATTCCACCAACAAAAATTATTGTCTTCGTCAACGCAACTACCGATTTGCATCAATTGGTATTAGAGCATGGCCTACAGATCGTCCCCACGATCTGACGATCTGTACCGACATGCGCGCCGACACGCGACGAAACACCATTATTTGTCGGAACGGCAACAGCAAGCCGACGACGCCTACAACGAGAAGATGGGGAGCATGCTACTTGAGATACAAGCCAACTTCCATTCCATGTTTCGAGATCTTAGGGTTGACTTCGAGTCCCTACGCGCCAAATCAACGGCTCCAACGACACCCATCACCGAAGCCGAAGTTGAAGACGAAAATCTTGCCGTCAACGAAGAACCGGCCGCTGTCCAAGCCGTTTTAGGAGAGGAAAACGCCGTAACGCCTGTTGTCCAGGTACTTTCAGACCAACAGAAAACCCCGAAACCAAGAGGCAGCTCATCTGCGACCTTCGCACAAACCTCCCCTGCCCCATCCCTGTCGTCAACCCCTCCCGCGCCCATGGCCCCTTCCCTGCACGCTGCACCCTCACAGCCACAACCCCCAATCCCTTCCGCCACCCCCGCACCCCCACCTACCACCCTTACACCTCCTCCACCTCCCAGCGACACCCCCGCGCAACCAACCCCTCCCGCTGCGCCTCCTTTCCCAACCCCAACTCCCCCTGCTCCAGCCCCGGCACCCACTCCCACACCCCTGGCGACGCACCCCCCGTTACCCCAACCCCCAGCCCCATCACCACCTCCTACCGCAATCGCACCCCCAACACCACTAGCGCCACCACCCCTACCTGCAACCCTTGCACCCCCGACCCCCCTTCCCCACTCCCACCCGCGGCAACCCTATCTGCCCCACCACTGCTACCCGCCTACACTCCCGTGCCGCCGCCATGATCCCCTGCCGCAGCCCGCCTGTGCGCCCCCTGCTCGACGCACGCACCGCCTGCAGCTCCCACTTCAACGGCGCCGCCTCCACTGCTTGGAGGGAAGGAGAACCCTAACAAGGGGTCTTTTATCTATACGATCCAAATCCCATGAAATTTGGGATTAGAAGTTGATTTGGTAAAATTGCAAAAAGAATCATCCTCCCAAAATTATTTATTAAAAGTTCCAATTGGAAGACATATCATGATATGGAATCTTTTTAAGTGAAGGGGTAGAACATTTGCAGACATGCCCTTCAGTGAAAAGAAACTACAAACGTAACATGAAAAAAGATCAAATTGGAGAGTTTGGAATTATGGTTTCAACATCGACTTCTCCGCTGAGGAAATGAAGATCGAATAATTCGTCAGGAGACGAATTTTTAAAAGCAGAGGAGAGTTGATGCAGCGTGGAACAGAAATATAGGGCAACGTATTTAGTTAATTCTAGCCGTTAATTTTATTTACGTTTATTTGAGTTGTCGCAATTTTAATTAAATAAATGGGATCGCTTGTGATCTCAATTAGTTAGATATTTGAATTTCAAATCAGTCGGTTATTCGGTTAGAGTCAATTTAGGATAATTAGTTGTCAATTTGAGTTAGTTTTCTATTTTTGTAATCTCATCCCTCCTATATAAAGGGATGAGGGTCCATTGTTTTAGTCAGTTCAGTATGTTATAAAATTTGAGAATTATTCTCTCTCGTCTCTCTCTTCTTCCCTACGCGATCTTCGCGCTTCTCTCCCTCCTAGCCCCTCGTTTCCAACGAGTTTTCTTCTTCTCAGCCCCTCCTTATTCTTCCACCAATAATTCCACCAACAAAAATTATTGTCTTCGTCAATGCAACTACCGATTTGCATCAAAGATGCTATCGCCACAAAGGAGCTTGTTACTTATAGAAATGGTCGTGGGGCATTTGGAAAGCCATTAGCCGTGAGACAGAGGATGAGAAATGATGAAAAATTTGATCTAGGTATTTCAGACTTTATTTTTCCATAAATGTAATTTTGATTATCGTTGATTTCATTGACCTAACCATTCTATATTTATCAGCTAATTGGTGATACAATTATGGAGATGACACACCACATTTGAAACACATGGCCATCAAGATCTTGAGCTTGACTTCTGCCTCCTCTAGATGTGAGCGCAATTGGAGTATGTTTGGCTCGGTAAGACTCTAGTGACCCATCTAATAGAAACACTAGTTATAAATTAGTAAGTGATATAGTCATTAGTCACAATTTTTGTAATGTTGCTTACAGATCCATACCAAGAAGAGAGACAGGTTGGAAACAAAGAGGCTAAACGATCTTATGTACGTTCGTTTCAATTCCAACATGATGGAACGTTGTCTTGAGAAAGGAAAAGATCCGCTTTCCTCTCGTGATCATGCATATTTACGTGAATGGACTGAAGAGGTCAATGTACAAACTCAAGATGAGAAGGTCTTTCCAGGTTCCAGATTGACTTGGGGAGCAGTGGCTCATGCAAGTGGTGCAAAAGAGAATTTGGAGCTGAGAAGAAGTCAACGTGGCAAGGGAGCTTCATCTTCGAGCTCAAATGTTGCATCTATAAATGAAGAAGAGGAGGAATTTCTACCTGAAGACATAGATGAAGAAGAAGAAGAAGATGATGATGATGAAGATGATGAAGAAGAAGAGATTGATTTGGATGATGACAATGATGGAGATGAATGACTTTTTACTTGATGCTTCATGCTTGCTTGAATTATTTTTATTTTGAAATGTTGTATCTGTCAGTGAACATTAGCTAATGTTATGTAGCAAACATTTGTTCTTAACTTGCTACTTTTTTCCTGCAATTGCTTCTTTTTTAGCTCTTATAAAATTGAAAATTGCTAAATCTATGCATATTTATGATTGAGTATATATATAGATTAATATATTAATAATAATTTATATATTTAAAATAATAAAAAATTCAAAACCGACTAATGCCCGACTAATTCCGACTAGTCGTCCGACTGCCGACTAATCCTTAGTCAGTGACCTGGCCAACCGCGTACCGATTGCCGACTTCTGTAACCTTGGTAAACGATGTGTATTACTACTTGGCAACTTAGGCTTGGTATTTTGCAAGGTTATCAACGGGTCCAAACGGGCTCGAGCCCAACAAGTTGTCAACGTCGGATTTCCTCGATAATGGTCCAAGAACTCAAGCACGGGATGCTCACACTTATATTTGCAATATCTTCATTGCGATATGGCATACCACTTATTCCCAATGATAGTGGTAGTTGCACGCTCCCAACTTAGACTTCGATTAGCCCTTTCCACTATCAGAGGGAATCTGTTTTGATACTGTTAGAAAATAGGATGCAGAAGTGTATCAAAGAAATAAAGAATAAAGAAATTAAGAATGTGGGATTTAACGTGGAACGCTACTCCCTAAGGAGCGGGATAAAACCATACTCAAAGGATTGATTTATACATTGCACTTTCTCATCTGATACAAGAGGTCTGGGGCTTCTTATATAGCCTCCACAGACCCTCCAAGTCCCACCACGGGTAGACATGGGACAAAACTCTGGATGTGGTAAATGGATCTTGGAAGGATCCATTTACCCATCTTACATGATAATGATGCATATTTAACACTCTCTCTCAAGTTGGAGCATGCAATGCTCAGCTTGGAAAAATAGGAAGAAATCTCAAACTCACAATACAAGACACTGCAAACAATATCAACTCAGCGTGCACAACTGTTGGCTGTTGTCAAGGACGTTGCTTCTCATGTCGTGCAGGTGAGAGGAACAAACGGCTGGAGTGTAAGTCAAAATGAATCTCCTCGTCAGAGAGCATGTGCTCTGTACTACGCTTGTCAGAGTCACTGCAATTGAAAATGAGTCTCCACTTGGAGAACTCTAGCATGCCAAAATAATGTAGACAACTACTCCATCTCTGAAAGGGCCAAACTGAAAAAGCTGTGGAGACAATCCTAGTCGAAGTCCATGGTCGTTGGAGAATGGAGTCTGAAAAAGTCTCCTCGTCGGAGAGCGGGGTCTCTTCCGTACTAGCTCAGAGAATGGGATCTCTACTCTGTAGTCCCTATGAAACCACATGAAAACCCTATCCCACATGGTATAGGAAATGGGATCTCAACTCTGGAGTCCCTATGGAACATATGAAAACTCTGACTAAAACAAAAGATGGGGACCACACGAAAGATGGCAAACATGTGCACATCAAACTGAAGAATGCATTCATATGCATGTCTGAAGATCCTATGAAACCACATAAACCATTTCTTTAAAATAAGCCAATATTTTTTTCAGCTTTTCCTTTGTTGCAAAATTTTCTTGCGTATGGCTTTTCTTTTGTACGTGCCTTTTCCGAAAAAAATTAAAACCATCCACACATCTTTTTTTAGTGAAATACAACCCAAATAGGGACCACAAAAAAAGTTCTCCTTTTTTTTAAACAAAGGACCCACTTGGGTCCTTAAAACTCAACCTTTGAGCCCCTCATTTTTCATTTTTTTTTAAATCAGCCTTGGGCCCTTACCAGCAATAGACCACGTGAGGCTTATTAGGGTTCCCATCGTGGGAACCCCCTTCGAATCACAACCATCGATGGGCTCCTCGCTCATGTTACTGCATGGAGAAGCATTGGAGAGGCGCCGGATCTGTGGGGTTTGTGTGCCGCCATGCAAGAGCGAGGAGCAGCTGGGAAGGTGATGCCTCCGCCCAGAGGCACGCGACGTTGTAGAAGGAGATGCAGCCACCCGTGATGCAGCCTGAAGAGAGATGCGGCCTGGAGAAGAGGCAACGCCACTAGAGCTTGGAGCGGAGGAGCGTCGCCTGGTTAGGCTTGGTGGACGAAGGTCGCCGACTGGGCTACCGACAGCTTCGAGAGGAGGAAAGGGGCTCATCGATAGTTGATAGGGCTCTACTTGGAGCAAAGGAGGGGCAATGGGGCTCCGCCTGGAGAAATGCGACCTCCACCGCCTGGAGAGGCCTCCTCCTCGAGGGACTTCACAGAAGAGTTTCGCCGCCAACTGTAGTTTCGAAGGGAGGCCTCGATCTGCTGCTCTTGCCGCCGTCAGGTGGTGCAGCAGTGATCTATGCTTCCTGGGAGACGTGAAGGATAGGACTCACTGCCAGACCTCATGTAGGGTATCGTTTGGATCTAAGGGGGTGTCTGCCTGTCTGGAGATGGGCGGTGCCATCTCGTCGATGCGGTTGCTGCCACTTCTGTGATGTAGCAAGCAAGTCGATGATGGGAGGTTGTTGTTTATGCTCTTACAGGATCCATGGTTGTCACTTTTTGTGGCTTATGCATCGCCTTAACTTAGGATTATAGAAAACCCTAGTTCTTCTTTAAACAAACTCTAATCTTGAACATATCTTGAACATGAACTTCATAAAAAATAATCTTCAAGAATGAACCAGGATCGAACTTCTTGATAACTGAATCTCGAACCAAAATAAAGAACATAATGAAAAACCTCGAGAATCGAACCCGCTCTGATACTATGTTAGAAAATAAAATGAGGAAGCGTATCATCGAAATAATGAATAAAGAAATGAATAATGTGGGATTTAACGTGAAACCCTACTCCCTAAGGAGCGGGATGAAACCATGGGAGAATGCATCAAAGGGTTGATTTATACATTACACTTACTCATCTGATACCGGAGGTCTGGGGCTTCTTATATAGCCTCCACAGACCCTCCAAGTCCCACCACTAGTAGATGTGAAACTAAACTCTGGATGTGGTAAATGGATCTTGGAAGGATCCATTACCCATATTACATGATAATGATGTAGGTGTCATTTGTAACAACCCCAGAAATAGTCTCACATCAGAAACACGTAAAGTGTGAGAAGAGTTATAAGTAGTGGGGGGATTACTACTTGATAACGTGGGCTTAAGGATTTTGGGCGATTGTCAATGGGTCCAATCAAAGCCAAGCCCAACAAGTTGTTAGAACATGTTTTTCTCGATAACGGACTAGGGACTTTAAACGAAATATTACAACTGGAAACGTTGGGAATTACTTTATCGTGTATTTCCTTATGTTGGTTCTCTCCGTAGTTATCATAATAGTTTCTACTTTATACAAAACCATAGGATATTCTTTCCATCCAAGAAATTCAGACTTGTTTTACTATGTTGTATCAAAGCATAGGTACTTGATCGTGATTCCAGACCTAATTTTAAAATCCTAACCTAAAAATCTTATCACTAGCATCTTCATGCACTATCGTCATCCTTTTCATTGGCCCCCTACACTGCAAATTGTGATCCATGCTTCCACATAGATGGTATCCCCGCAAGGATAGCATAGTCACAAAAAGGTGTTGTGGTGCTATGCATGCATCCACATATCCTAGATTTGTACAGATAAGCCTTGATTTCAAATCACTTTTTCCCAGAGATCCGATCATCAAAATGTATAAGACATGTTAGAAAATAAACATGCAGAAGCGAATATCAAAAATAAAATAAACATCATTGAGAACACGAAATTTTAACGTGGAACCCTACTCCCTTAGGAGCGGGATGAAACCACGGGAGAATGCCTCAAAGGATTGATGTATGCATTGCACTTTCTCACTGGATATAGAGGGTGAGGAGCTTTTTATATAGCCCTCACTGAGTCTCCACATCCCGAAGATGGTAGATGTGGGACTAAACCACAGGATGTGGTACCCATCTACTCAAGTGACACATATAAACAAATACTCCAACACTCCCCCTCAAGCTGGAGCATGCAATGCTCAGCTTGTACAAACAGAAAGAAATCTCAACTCCCAATACATGACACTGTAGAGATAATTTTATGTACTCTGAGTATGAGTTTTTTATTTTTATTTCTTCATGTCTATCTTATGTAATTTACCCATAGGCCTCTACCATATATAAGAGAGCCTAGGGTTATATGGAATAATCATCTTTTCTATTTTTTCCAACATGGTATCAAAGCGGCAGTCCTAGACTCCTAGGCTAGATCTCTCGTACACAAAACACTAACCCTAACCTCACCCTCATCCCTTAGCATGCGCGTCGCCCATCACCGCGCTTTGTAAGCCGCCCCACACGCAATTGCGCATCATTGTGCACCGCATCACTGTGTGCCGCCTCGCGTGTCACCGCGCGCCACCATGCACCACCCAGCGTGTTGCCCTTGCGTATGCGGTGTCTCCATGCGTAACTTGCTTTCTAGCCGCTCTATCATCGGTGTCGGGTTCTCCGTCTACTTGATGGATTTGGGTGCATAAATTTACATATGCATTCAAACCCACATTGTTTGTGTAAGCATTCACTTTTTGGTCTACAAAACCCTAGTCTTACACATCTGTCAATATGTCCGAGAACAAAGTCGATGTACCCGCCACAGGCACTTTCAGAAGTCCAGCGCCTATTGTCAAAATGGACGGGATGAATTATGAGCTCTGGGTTATGCAGTTTATGAGCCTTATGAAGTCGAATGGTAAGAAGCACGTTCTTACCGAGGAAGAGCTGGTGGAGAAGACTGGGGTTAACGCCTCATGGGAGGTGGATGATGCATATGCAAAGTCTGGTTTTCAGGGACATCGACGATAGAGATCGCCAATGATGTGTTACAGCATCCTACATGTAAGGCTATGTGGGACATCCTCGCAGCCACTTATTTTCAGGCGAGGAATGAAACCAAGATCCTTCAACTTCAACACGACATATTCACTATCACGCAGAATGGTTGGTCTCTCCATTCAAGGTATACATCCTTGTGTGGGATATTTGAGAAGCTCCACGGCTTCATGCCACTCACGGCTACCTCGAAGCAGCAGAAGACATATAGGAATGATACTATGGTTGGTGTATTTCTAACAGCCCTAGATCATGAATATGATGTTGCTCGCTCTTACATTCTTGCGGAAGCTACTATTCCTCCTATGGAGGAAGCTTTCCACCGGCTTAGCAGGATCACTATTCCATCCACTGCCAGTCTGCCACTAGTCAAACCTCTTCGACAATGACAACCTATCGAGGCAGAGGAGACTCTTTTTCCTTTCGTGGTCGAGGACCTCGTGGTAGAGGAGGTTGTAATCGTCAACCCTACATGTTTTGCCATCGCCCATGTCATACCGAGGAGACATGCTACTCCAAGCATGGTTTCCCAGCATCAACCTATGTAACAGAGCAGGCTGAGTCCCCTGCTGCTCCTACTCCAGATCAGAGATTTGATGACTTCGTGACCAGACTGTGAGATATCATGCCTCCTTCACCATCTCCAGGAGGCCATTCCGATGTCGCTACTTCAGCCTCCGTCAGTACTTCTGTTACGGCCAACACCTCAGGTAGTACTTATGCCTTTACATCCTGTTATGGATCTGAGATTACCGAATGGATTTTAGACTCTGGGACGATGCATCATTTAAGCGGAGACAATGGTCAGCTTACAGCATACAAACATGTTCCCCCACGAAGAACTGTGGTGATAGCCGATGAGACTCATTCCCCAATCACAAGACAGTGGAAAGATTACTTTGACACCTTCAATGCATCTGCAGAACGCGTTACATGCCCCTGATTTTTCTATGAATTTGTTATCTATCAGTCAGATTACGAAGGATTTGCATTATCGAGCTATCTTTGACCCATCATCTCTTGCTTTCAGGACATTCTTACAGGCAGGGTGATTGGATGTTGTCGTAAGCAAGGTGGTCTTTATCGACTGTCCGAACTCCCTATGTCGCATCCTCTATTTCAACTGGACCAGTCTCTCCCTTCACTTGGCATATACGTTTTGGTCATCTCCCTCTCCAGAAGATGTGGCATATCTTGTCGCAGATCTCACCAGAGTCCTTCATATGTGAAGCTTGTCGGTTGAGGAAGCATCATCGGTCAACTTTCCCTAGTTGTTAGAGTCAGAGCAGTAGCTCCCATTTTGAATTATCTCAAGTTGACATTTGAGGTCCGAGTCATGTTCCTGATCATCAGAGACACATGTTTTATCTTGTTGCAGTTGATCATTACTCTCGTTTGTCATGGGTTTTCTTATTGAAAAATGTTAATGATGTACACTATGGTTCATAATTATTATTCATTGTATTCATTGTAACCCCGCTAGGGGCACTTATGTATTTTTTCCCTTTAGAGCTCTCTAGGGTTTCGTCCTATATAAGGACCCCTAGACCTCTGGAATAATATATGTTATTTTGTTTTCTTTCACATGGTATAAGAGCAGAGGTCCTAGACCGGTGTTCTGACGTAAAATTTTCCCCGCTGCCAAGCCTCTTCTCTCACAATGTCTCCTCACGCACCCCAACCCCACCCTCCTTCCCTCGGGCCCCAACCCCACAGCCAAGCCTCTTCTTGTGCTTCTTCCGCACGCTGGAGGCCCGCTAGGGCTTCTTGCGACGTGGGATCTGATGCGGGATCTCGCACGCTAGGGTCGCAAGCAGAGCTCCCTCCTGACGCATGCGATTTGTTGATGATTATAGTAGATCGTCTTGGGTCTATCGTTTAAAAGAACGTTAGGAGATTAATAATGCTAGAAAATAGGAATGTGGAAGCGATTTGATAAACATAGCATAAAAATAGAAAATAAACTTGGAATACAAGATTTTTACGTGGAACCCTACTCCCTAAGAAGCGGGATGAAACCACAGGAGAAGGCCTCAAAGGGTCATATGCTTCATTACTTTTTCTCAATGGATACAGGAGGTCTGGGGCTCCTTATATAGCCTCCACAGAGCCTCCAAAACCCACCATTGGTAGGTGTAGGACTAAACACATGTGGTAAATGAATCCTGGAAGTATCCATTTACTCATTTACAACGCAAGTTGCGTACAACCAAATACTCCAACACTTTCCCTCAAGATGGAGCATGCAATGCTCAGCTTGGACAAACAGAAAGACACTCAACTCACAATACATGACACTACAGACAATTTCAACTCAACACACACAACTGTCGGTTGTTGTCGAAGACGTTGCTTCTCATGACGTGCATGTAAGGAGGACGAACGGACTGGAGTGTGAGTCTAGAGAAATCTCCTCGTCGGAGAACTGGATCTCTCCCATCTGGTTCAAAGAATGGTACTCTACTCCAGAGTCTCTATGGCTCACATGAAAACTCTGGTCGAAACAACAAGAATGATGGGGACCACAAAACTGAAGATCGCACACTCGTGCAGCTTGAACTGCGTACTTGGAACCTGAATGTAGGCTCTGAACTTGCGCATCAAACTGTGGACTCGGAATTTGGACGTCGAGTCTGGAACTGTACATGGATAATCTGATAACTTGTAGAGTCTGAATAACTGACTGGTCTGGAATAACTGTATCTGGAGAATCTGAATAGACCTGTAACTCTACATATACCCCTCCTTTCTCCCATACTGGTCGGAATGAAGACATCGACTAAGTTCGGAGAAGACAAGATAGATAGGGAGAAAAAACAAAACAATAAGCTGATCACACTTTTTTTGGCTTAAAAATTTTCCTTTCGGCTATTGCATTCATCATTTTTTTTATATTTTCCTTAAATAAACCGTTCATAAAAAAAATTTCGGGCTTTTCATTCATTTTTTTTCGTACGAATTTTTTGTACAATTTTTGTAACATTTTTTAGCCGTTTCCTTTTATCTTTTTTTACGACTTTTCCCCTTTTTTGAAGTTAAACCTCAGCCCAAACAGGAGCCCTTGAATCTGCAAAAAAAATTAAGAGGGCCAAACTGCAGCAGATTTTTTTTACTCATCTAACCAAAATCTACAGCCCTCTCTCATTTTTTTAACATGCACGGCCCACTAGGGCTGAGACCCCACCCTTTTTTTTACACAGCAGGCCCTACTCTTTTTTTTCATTCATTCAAAAAAAAGTTAACCGTCACGACCACTTAGGGCTCATATTAGGGTTTACCCTTCAAAACTTTACAAGTCGCGCCGCCCGCGCGATGGCAACTGGAGATGGAGCATTGTGCGACATCGCCACCAGCGCGATGGAGCTCCTGGAGGCTTCTCCTGGAGCTTTGCCTCACGTGGAGATGGAGAAGCGACAGGAGGAGCCGCAGTACGATGGTAACACGGGGGCTTCAGGGAGGAGAATGCGTCGCGGCTGGAGTGTTAGGTCACCTGGAGGGAAAGCACGCAACCGCTCGCTGGGATATGGAGGTATCACGCCTGTGGTTGCAGCTGAAGGAGCGAGAAGGACGATGCCGATGAGGAGATCTCGCGCGTGCGAGGTCGAGTTGAGAGGATCGCCGCTCCTGAAGTTTGCACAAGGGAGGGAATTGTGTACGAGGCCAGGGGATGGCCGCCTTCGGCTGGAGATGGCAATGCTGGAGCAGTGCGATGGGCAGAGTAGGGACTCCTAGCGGCTAAAGACTTGTGGCTGAAGTGTGGTGGAGATGGCGGGGATGCCACCTTGCAGCTGAAGACCAACGAGATCTCCTTCCCGTAGCAGAGGGGAAGCACTGCGCTGTCGGAGATGGAGGAGCGCTGCCTGGAGGCGGTGCCTAGTGGCGGCCATGGCGCAAGGGGATCCTGTTGGCTCGCGTGGAGAAGAGCTAGCTAGGGTTTCATCATCGGAGGAAAGCACTGCCATTATAGGGTTTGCACCTAGGTTGGAGATGCGTATGCTGATATGCGCACATGAGATTCTAACTTAGGGTTTCGTTAGAAACCCTTGAACGTTCTGTAACTTGAACATATCTCAAACAAGAACAAATCTTTAAAAAACGAATCTCAAACATAAATAAAAACTTCAAATCGTCGAGAATCGACCTGCTCTGATACCATGTTAGAAAATAGGAATACGAAAGCGCTTTGATAAAACAGAGCATTAAAAACATAAAAATAAACTTGGAACACAAGATTTTTACGTGGAACCTACTCCCTAAGGAGCGGGATGAAATCACAGGAGAATGTCTCAAAGGGTCATATGCTTCATTGTTCTTTCTCAATGGATACAGGAGGTCTGGGGCTCCTTATATAGCCACTATAGAGCCTCCAAGTCCCACCACTAGTAGATGTGGGACTAAACACATGGATGGGGTAAATGGATCCTGGAGGTATCCATTTACCCATCTACAACACAAGTTGCGCACAACCAAATACTTTAATAAATAATATTATCAAAAACTTCTCTCACTATGTCAAAAACATTTTCTCCTCGAGCATACAAATTTTCTGATCTGATAATGCCTTGGGATTCACCCAACATGAACTAACAAACTTCTTTGCATTTCAAAGTACCACACATCAAACCTCATGCCCATATACGTCCCAACAAAATGGGATAGCCGAGAGAACTCAGACATCTCCTAAATATTGCTCGCACACTTCTTACTCACATGAAAGTTTCAAAAACTTATTGGGGGATGTTGTTCTGACCACCGTCCATCTTGTCAACAGAATTCCATCTCCAACTATAAAGGGATCCACCCCCTTCTCTCTACTTTACCCAACTGAGTCACTCTTTCCTCTTCTCTTGTGAATCTTTGGATGTGTGTGCTTTATTCATAATTTTCATACTGCAGACAAACTTTCGCCCCGTGCCATCAAATGTATCTTCCTTGGATACTCTCGTAACTAAAAAAGGTTACAAGTGTTATGATCCAAATGGACATCGTTGTTATATCTCAGCAGATGTCACCTTTTTTTGAAAAAAAACAGTTTCTTCACTCAATCTATTACAAATGATGCTCGGGATCTACCACCTCCACCCATTGTCTACAAGCACAGACAAATATCTTCTTCACCTAAAGTTCCTTTACATGTTCCTTTGTTACCGGATGATATGCCTTCTACAAGTATCCCCTCCACTGTTGTCCCGGATGATCCTCAAGAGCTTCCAATTACTTTACGAAGAACTAAGAGGCAATGTAGTTCTGATCACATGTCTCATTTCACTTCTAATGCTAGTTTATCTTCCCTTGACAGACAGTATGCAGATGCCCTCATGACTTGCTTTACAGATTTCAGGATGGTGAAAGGCCATGAAGGAAGCGATGGATGCTCTTATTTCCAAGAGAACATGGGATCTAGTGCCATGTCCTAAAAGGACTAGACATGTGGCATGCAGATGGGTCTTCACGACCAAGCAGTCACCAGACGAATCCATTAACATATTGAAAGATCGTCTTATGGCCAAAGGATTTACACAAACATATAGAGTGGATTATTTGAGATGTTCTCACCGGTTGCACGAATGGGATCAATAAGGGCTATACTTTCGGTGGCAGCTAATAAGGATTGACCTATCTTTCAGTTGGATGTGAAAAATGAGTTCCTGTGTGGCAACCTTGATGAGGAGGTGTACATGATGCAGCCTCCGGGTTATGAAGTCGAGGGGGAGTGTGTATGTTGACTTCGCAAGGCAATATATGGACTGAAGCAGAGCCCAAGAGCATGGTTCGACAGACTTACTGCAGAAATCAGCACTCTTGACTTCCAGAGAACAACCTCTGACTATTCTGTGTTTATCAGAAGAGGAACAACTGGTATTGTTATACTTGCAGTTGATCTGGTTGTCACAGGTGATGATGATAAACGGATACTTAAGACCAAGGCCTTCCTCCAGAAGGTGTTTGTTACCAAGGACCTTGATCCACTATGCTATTTCTTGGACATATAAGTGTTACGTACAACAAAAGGTTTTTATCTCTCATAAAGGAAATTTTTTTCGGACATCCTTACTGAAGCCGGATTACTTGGATGCACGCCCTCTAGTATTCCTGCAGATCCAAAGAAACACTTCACATCTCCTGATCCTATCTTTGAAGATGTTACTCGATACAGAAGCTTGGTAGGCAAACTTCTTTATCTTACGGTCACCAGACCAGATATTTCTTATGCAGTGAGTAGAGTTAACCAACACATGGAGCAACCCTGTAACAATCATTGGCAGGATGTTCTTCAGATTCTATGATACTTGAGGGGATCGCCAGGATGTGGCCTCTTTATGGGGCGAATGGGCAACTCGATATTGCATATGTTGATGCTGATTATGCAAGTTTGCCAGAGGATCGGCGCTCTACCACAGGATATGCTATGATAGTTGGAAACCTTATTACTTGGAGAAGCAAGAAACAAATTATTGTATTCAGATCTAGTGTAGAAGCAGAGTATAGGACGATGGTTCAAGCTACCTGTGAGATCACGTGGTTATTGACTTTTCTGCAAGAACTCGGTATTGTTGTCACTACTCCTATTCCATTATACTGTGACAACAAATCTGCTACATACATTGCCATAAATCCTATATTCCATGAACGAACCAAGCATATAGAGATTGACTGCCATTTATTCGTGATGCTGTAAGGAGTGGAAGGATTACTACTCCTCGCATCAACACTGATCTTCAGCTTGCAGATGTATTCACAAAGGCCTTACCCAAGAAGCGCCTTTCCCGGATTGTTTACAAGTTGGGCATGACTGATAAATATGCTCCAACTTGAGGGGGGTGTTAGTGATGTACCCTATGGTTCATAATTATTATTCATTGTAACCCCACTAGGGGCACTTATGTACTTTCTCCCTTAGAGTTCTCTAGGGTTTCGTCCTATATAAGGACCCCTGGACCTCTGTAATAATATATGCTATTTTGGGTTCTTCCAGTGTGAAGCTTGTCAATTGGGGAAGTATCATCGGTCGACTTTCCCTAGTCGTCAAAGTCGGAGCAGTAGCTCCCCTTTTGAATTATTTCATGTTGACATTTGGGGTGCGAGCCATATTCCTGATCATCAGGGACACAGGTTTTATCTTATTGCAGATGATGATTACTCTCGTTTGTCATGGGTTTCTTAATGAAAAATAAATTTGAAGCAGGGGATATGATCAAAATCTTTATCAATGAAGTGCAAAATATTTTCCCTTCTTTCGTGAAATTTGTGAGAGCAGATAATGCTTTGGAATTCTGTGCACGTACTCTAGCACATTTCTTTTCATCCCATGGCATTATTCATCAAACAACATGTCCTTACACTTCTCAGCAAAATGGTGTTGCAGAGAGAAAGCATCGCCATTTACTTGATATTACTCGGATACTTCTTATTCAGAGTCGTGCCCCACATTCGTTTTAGGGTGATGTTGTCCTTACGGCGTGCTACCTTGTGAATCGCATGCATTCATCTATTTTGGGTGAGAAAACTCCTTTCTCCATTATTTTTCCTGATAAGGAATTATTCTCATTTACTCCTCGAGTCTTGTTTTTGTTGCATTCGTACATCAGTTGGCTCCAAGTCTTGGCAAGCTCTCTCCTAGGGCTGTCAAATGTGTGTTTGTTGGGTACTCCATGACCCAGAAGGGATATCAGTGTTATGATCCTTTGCGCAGGAAATACTACATCAGTGTTGACGTCATATTTTTTAGTTTGTGATGTTTTTCTCCCCTACGGGAGGCAGGTTGGCACCATCAAACTCTGATGATGAGGTTTACATGCCACTTCCTCCCATGTCTTTGTCTTCTCCTCCGCTTGTGCCTGCTATACATACACTGTCGTCGCCACCACCTTCTACACAGTCCCACATTGGTCCACCATTACCAAAATTCTATACCCGTAGTCATGTTTCTGCTCATGGTAATTGTTTGTCATCCAGTACGCCTCAAGTTTGTTCTGATAACATGATTTCTAATGATGGGTATATATATATATATATGTACATGGATCTTTACAGGAGACTAGCCCACACCTGGATGATGCTACTGATGACCTAGATGTGCCCATCGCTTTACGAAAGCAAAAGCGTACTTGTGCATCTTATCCCCTTACGTCACAGGTGTCCTTTCATTATCTAACAGGGGCCTTTCAGAGATTTGCAGTTGCTCTATCTGATGTTGCTATTCCACAGAAATACCAGGAGGTCCTGAATGATAGTCGCTGACATCTAGCTATGGAGTAAGAGATGACTACCTTGGAATCACGTGGTACCTGGAGTTTGGTGTCTGCTCCTCCTGAAGACTCTGTCATCAGTTGCAAGTGGGTGTTTACTGTTAAACACCATGCAGATGGGAGCCTTGATCGTTACAAGGTAAGATTAGTAGCTCGTGGATTTACTGAGACCTACGGTGTGGACTATATGGACAAATTCTCTCCCATTGCGTGCCACTCCACTTTACAGGTCCTTCTTTCAATTGTTGTGGTACGTGATTGGCCCTTGTTTCAATTAGATGTTAAAAATGCATTTTTGTATGGAGATCTACAAGATGCAGTAGCCTCCGAGGTTTGTTGTTGAGGGGGAGTGTCAGCAGATTTGTAGACTCCATAAGGCAATATATGGCCTTAAGCAAATTCCAAGGGCTTGATTTCAGAAGCTCTCGGAGTTGGTGGAAAAGCAGGGGTTCAAGAGATCAAATGCAGACCACTCATTATTTGTGCAGAAGACACCTGGAGGTACAGTTGTTATCATGATTTATGTGGATGATATTACTGTTACAGGAGATGATGCATAATGGATAAAAATGGCAAAAGAATTTCTGGGGCGTCAGTTTGTTACGAAGGATTTGGGCACCCTAAGGTACTTCCTAGGGTTATAATTAGCTAGGGATGCGCAGGGTCTTGTGATGACCCAAAGGAAGTATGTTACAGATATGCTTAATTTCCACTACTCCTATGGATCCTAGCATGAAACTTATATGATGATGATACAAAAGAGGTTGACAAGAGAAGAAATAGAGAGATGGTGGGGAAGCTCCTATATGTTATTATTGCTAGACCTGACATTGCATTTGCAGTGAGTCGCCAGAGTCAGTTCATGAAGCAGCCCTGACAGGTACATATGGATGCTATATACATGATATTGTGATATCTAAAGTCTTCTCCAAGTGTAGGATTATTATTCAGGAAAGGAGCAACTCTTTCTTTTTCTGCATGTGCTGATGCAGACTACCAGGAAGTCCACGTCTATTTCTGGCTATGCAATATTCGTTGGCGGTTCTTTTATTTCTTGAAAAAGTAAGAAACAAACGGTGGTGGCTAGATCAAGTGCAAAATCTGAGTATAAGGCTATGGCATAAGCAAGTACAGAAATGATGTGGGTTCAAGCAGTGCTAGCAGACTTGTACATAAATATGCCTCTACCCAGGTTGCTCTGTTCATTACAAACAATCCTGCATTCCATGAAAGAACGAAACATATTGAAATAGACCAACATCATACTAGAGACATGATTCAGAAAGGCTTAATTTCCACCTCTCATGGCAGCACATGAGAGCAAACGACAGACATCTTCACCGAGGCACTACTCAAAGGGCCATTTCAGAAGTGTTCTTCCAAGCTGAGCATGGTTGACATCTATCCTCCATTTTAGGGGGAGTGTAGAGATAATTCTATGTACTCTGATTATTAGTTTCTTATTTTTACTTCTTCATGTCTATCTTATAATTTACCCATAGACCTCTCGCCTATATAAGAGATCCTAGGGTTCCATGGAATAATCATCTTTTCCATTTTTCCCAACAGACACTGCATACAATATCAACTCAACGCACAATTGTCGGCTGTTATCGAGGACGTTACTTCTCATGCCATGCAGGTGAGGAGGAACGAACGGGCTGGAGTGTGAGTTAAACTGAATCTCCTCATCGGAGAGCATGTGCTCTATACTACGCCTGTCAAAGTCACCGCAACTGGATGTGTCTCCACTTGAAGAACTATGGCCCACCACAACATGTGGACAACTGCTCCATCTCTGAAAGGGCCGAACTGGAAAAGCTATGGAGACATCCTTGTCGGAGTCCACGGTCGCTGAATAATAGAGTCTGAACAATGTATCCTCGTCGGAGAACTAGGTCCCTCCCGTACTGGCTCGGAGAATGGGATCTCTACTCTGAAGTTTCTATGAAACCACATGAAAAACCTAACCCACATGGCATAGGAAATGGGATCTCCACTCTGGAGTCCCTATGGAACACAATAAACTCTAACCAAAAAACTAAAGATGGGAACTACTAAAAAAGTGATGGAAAACATGTGCACATCAAAATAAAGACCGCATACATGTGCATGTATGAACTAAAGACTAGGAATCTAATCGTCGAGTCTGAATATCTGTAGAGTCTGAAAAATCTGGCTAGTCTGGAATTTGACATCTGAATCTGGAACAGACCTGTGACTCTACACAATACTCTCCCTTTCTCCCATACTTGTCGGAAAACAATGGCATCGACAATGTTGGGAGAAGACAACAAAGATGGGGAAAACATGAAACCCATAAGTCGTTCATTTTTTTCTCGATTTTTCTTCCTTTTCTTTTTTTTAAATGTTTTTATTTTTTTATGGCTATTTCATTTTTGGTAGCCGTCACCTTTTTTTAAATAAGTTATTTCAATATTTTTTTAACGGCTTTAACTCTCTCTTTTTTCTTTTTTTTTCACCTTCTCTTCTTTTTCTCGATCCATCTTTCTTTTTCCTTTTGGCCCATCTCAGGGCTTACAATAGCAGCAGAGAAGAAAAAAACCTTTTTTTAAAAGGGATATTTACCCAGCGAACCCTGAAATCTTTCAAAATTACCTCTACGACCTTTGAAACATCGATATTCCTCCCTCGACCCCGTAATCTTGCTAACCCTTATCCCACAGACCCTGTGGTTAACTCCCATCCATTTGCCCCGTTAAAAGTGATCAGATTCCGTTATCTTCTTTACATGATACCCATTTTATTTATCAAATTTACGGCAAGTGCCATTCCCTCCCACCCTCCACCTCCAGGACCCCCCCAGTCGCCTGCTCGAAGACCCGAACCCCCCGGCCGTCGTTCCCGGTCGTCGTTCCCACATCACCGCGTGATGAGACGCACGAAGGTCGCAGGCGCGACCCTCTCCTCCTCCGAGCACGCCCCAGTCCGTCTCCTCTGCCATCTCCCCTTCGTGCGGCGCGCTTTCGCCTCGGCGCGCCCCGATGCCCTCCTCCAGTCCCTCCGCAAGTTACCAGAGCCACCGCCATCCTTCCAGATGGTGGCGGGGATGTCTGGGTACGGTCCCTGGAGGAGGTTGTTTGCGAGGGTGAGCGTGTTGAGAGCTGGGAGACGGGAGATGGATGCCGGGACGAGGCCGGTGAGGCGGTTGTCGCGGAGATCGAGCTAATGGTTGGAGGGGGTTCTTATCGAGCGAGACGTTGACGAGGGAGGTGACTGGGGGGTTCGGGTCTTCCTCCGCCCGCGCATTCGTCGCGCGAGCCACCGCACGAGGCGGTGTCCTTCGACAAGCCCCCTCCGTCGGCGCCGCAGCGCCTCCTGCGCACACCCCCGCGCCGTCGGCAGCGCCCCCTCTGCCTCACACGAGGAGGCACCCTTGTCGAGGCCCCTTCGCCCAGGCCGTGCCGTCGTGCGTCGTTCTCCAGGACCCCCCCCCCCTCCAGGCAGCCACTGCCGCAGGTTGCGGCACCTCCAGTGCCGCATGTTCTCCGTTGCTAACCCCCACGCACCCGCGCAGCAGCGCCCTTCAGCCCCACTCCAGGCCACCGACGTCCTCCTACGGCCCGTTCCTCCAGCCCCTCCACGCTGGGCGCGGTTCGCCTGCAACCGTGCCAGCGACGCCGCCATCTCCTCCGACCACTCCTTCCTCCAACCACGAAACCGCGCCGCCATCTCCTGACCACCAACGTCGACCGCCGCCCTTGCTGGAATAAGAAGGCAAGGGGCGGCGGTGCCCTGGCTCCTTGAGAAAGAAGAGGGGGGAGGGGGGAGAGAACCGGAGGGAGGTGAGGGGGGAGAGGGAGGAGGCGGGGAGAGAACCGGAGAGCGAGAGGGACCGGAGGTTCAGGAAGGTGACCCGGCCCGAGGAGCAGGAGACGCCGGTCCATTTCCGCAAGAAGGAGAGAGTGGGGAAGAAGAAGGACGGGGAGAGAAGAAGAAAGGAGGGCCCTTGGATTTGCTAGGGTTAGATTAACTCAACTTAAACCCAAACAAGTTAACTTAAAAAATATCAAATTAACGGTAGGGTCTATAGGGTAAGACGGAGCAAGATTACGGGGTCGAGGGAGGAATATCGATGTTTCAAAGGTCGTAGAGGTAATTTTGAAAGATTTCAGGGTTCGCTGGGTAAATATCCCTTTTTAAAATACATACGACCTAGCTTATGTAGGGTTCCTAGTTGGGAACCCTTTTCCCAATCGAGCATCAACCCCTGTTATTGGGGTTTCCTTTTGCTTGCCACTCAGCGATCTGGAGAGGCGGCCACTGCGATGGAGCACGCCGCAATGGAGGAGTCGGAGGCAGGAGTTGAAGCTCTACCTGGTGGTTGCCTAGATCGAGCTGCGGAGATGATGCTTCGACCATACAGGAGGTGTGGCGGCAACCGCACACTCGGGGCGGCGGTGCAGACTGTTAAAGGAGGTGCGTCGTCGATCTTCAAAGGGTGCCCGGAGTTGATGATGCTGCCACAGCATGAAGAACAGAGGGGATTCGAGGGCGCTGGAAGGAGGCGCCTTGCCACCTTTTTTTAATCTGTTGATGCTTGTTGGGGAGATGTTGTTGGAGGCCGTGTCGCCTATCGCCTATACTTGGATAGGTACCGCTTGGGAGGTTGTGCTGTCATATGCGGCTAAGGCCACCTGGATAATAGGGCTCTGTACAAGGAACCGGATCGCCGTCGAAGGAGGGCAGCTTGAGAAGAAACACGTCGCCGCCTATGGGGATGCGGCTGGAGGGCGTACCTAGTGGCTCACTGCCAGGAGATCTGTTACAGGTAGAGACGCGGTTGCCGTTGGAGCTCGTCGTCTGGAGGTAATCGAGGTCTCGCCGCCTGCTTAGAGAAGATGACGTGACTTTGAAAATGTTATTGTCGTTGGAGAGCCCAATACCTCCCCTGATGGTAGCTCGTGACCGAACCTGGGAGTATGGCCTTGTTCTGCAAGGCTTGATCTTTCCTAGATGACATCGAAGAAGTTTCCTAGAACCTAAAAATCGAATATTGTTGTGCTTGGAGATGTATATGGACTGCAGATCATCTGCTGGACTCTCAGATCTGGAAATGAGTCTTCAACCAAATCTCAGAAATATTAGGGTTTTAAGAAACCCTAGAAATGAATTTTCAACTTGCTCCCGAACATGAATGCAAAATAATAAATCTTTAAGAACTTTGAAGAATTGAATCTCGAATAAATAATGAACAAAAAAAATCCTCGAGAATCGACCCGCTCTGATACCATATTAGAAAATAAGCATGCTGAAGCGAATATCAAAAATAGAATAAACATCATTGAGAACACGGGATTTTAACGTGGAACCCTACGTTCTTTCCTTCTCTAATCTTCTTCTTCACTTTAACTTTTTAATATATTGGGGCGAACACCGTTGAGTGTCTCCCCCTTTTTTGAGCCTCAAAAAGAACGTCTCAAAGGGGTGATGTATGCATTGCACTTTCTCACTGGATACAGAGGGTGAGGGGTTTCTTATATAGCTCTCACTGAGTCTCCACACCCTACAAATGGTAGATGTGGGACTAAACCACAAGATGTGGTAAATGGATACTGGAGGGATCCATTTACCCATCTACTCAAGTGATGCATATAAACAAATACTCCAACAAGACCAACTACAAGCTTTAGTCCATGCATTCATGAGTATCACCAAGGTTAATGACAAAATTTCTTGAAGGGGCAAAGACAAAGGAGGAAACATGAAAATATATATTTTGAAAGAAGAATAATGCTCTAGACAAGATGTGGCACATCAAGACCCTTACACCACATATTGCTCATGACATCCAATACAAGTCTACTGTAAGGAGGTGTGATTCCATTGCCTTCGCCTTTTCTAAGGACAGAAAGAACAGAATTTTTTACAGCTCCAAAATGACTACAACAAACCAAGTAAAGTTGTATGCCTCTGCATAGCTATTACCCTTCAAGTTCAAGTCCCTGTGCCTCGCATCAGACTTCAAGGAAATGTTCATGGATAGAGTTTTTTCTTTCTTATATATAAGATTTAATCTATAATTATGAGAGGAATCAAGTATTTACCGATACGGAAATTCCTCCCACTGGAGAGCCTGTAATTCACTCGACCGAACACTATTGATTTCCCTTAATTCCTCCCATTGATGTTATCTTTACCATGGCCAATTCACATGGATGATGAGGCTCCTTTGTTGCTAAGGGTCGAGAAGGTAGAGGATGCGATGATCGTTGTGGAGGTTCTAAGTGACAGTGCACATACTATCATGGAATGGACATATATAGGATACTTGTTGGTGGAAGTATGGTCATCCCATTTCAGTCAAACTTGTTACAGACATGGTATGAAAAGGCTAACCTAGAGGCACTCAAGATATACACCTTGAGGTGAGGCAAGGTTTTTTAACCTCAAGGCAATCACCTCATATGGTTGACGAGGCGTGTGCCTTACATGGTCGATGTAGTCCCGAGGCAGTGAGATGAGGTCAGACGTACGCCTTGGATGCACCTATCCTTTTATGATCTTTTTCTATTCCACTTAAAACCTTAAGATTACTTTTTTCCCTTTTCAGTTTTTCCGTTGTAGGGATTTACCAATTGTGGATATTGCTGAATTCAATAAAGAGGTTGTCTAAAATGCTCGGACAAAAAGAATTTTGTTTGTATTCCAGATGTTTTCATTTCTAGCGTTTAATAAATGTGTAATAGTAAATACATTACTTGCATTATTTTAGAACAATTTATCGGGGTGATAGTAAAAAAGGAGATATCTTGGATGATAATTTGATGGGAAGTAGAGGGAATGATGATAATTGTAGTATAACAAAGAATCAACTTTATTTATGCCTCACATATGTGGCTTTTTGTGCAAAAACTTTGCAAGAATTTCTGATTGAACCAATTGATGAAAGGCCATTTTAAAAAAAAGACTTAAATATCAAGTTATTGGTTTCTAGTAAGTACCAAATATGATATAAAAAATGATAATAAATAATCTAATTGCTGAAATAGACTTTGAGTATCCCACTCAGCCAGGTCATTGCCTATACAAGTATATCGTAAAGAAGTTGAGAAAAGTAGATGATACTTTCACATGAGTTTACTGGACATATAAAAAGCTCCCAAGCACAAAGTATACAACCCTTATTCTCCTTCGATATTGAAGAATAACATTTAATTACTTCAAACGTATAGATATAGTATAATGTAATTTTCTTAATAGTAAACATTGTTTTTAGCTAAATTGTATTTTTTGGGAAGAAAACTAAGGCTTACGCCTCGACTCAATTCATCTTTTAAAACCTTGTTTACAAATCAATATAACCAAATCACTAAACCATACACATCATGTTGCTCAAAAGTTGAATGATTGTCTTACACGGTTGAGTTAGATGATATGGAACAATTCATCTCCCCAAAATTAAAAGGCATACACCATTGGGGTTGCAACCAACGCATTAGGTTTAGCACATGCATGTCTAGTTGACCCTGGAGTCTCTCAGCAACTATATGGGGATAGAGGAATATTCAAGGTCCACAAACATGTCCTATTGTACTTACTAATGGTAGGTGTAGAGTGGAATGAATATTTTCATTAAGGAACCCAAGTCCTCTTTATGTAAGAAGAAGCTATGGGGAAATGCATGACAAAAATAGACATGACAAGAATAACAAGATAAAAATAGACATGATGAAAATAGACACGACAAAAATATAAAAATCCAATGATTATTAATATTCTGGCACTACCCTCAAGCTACAGCATATAGATAATAGATCCATCATACTCGGCTTCGAATCACATCTCTCAAAAGCCACTCGAGATAATGATTTGGCAAAAATGTCAGAGATTATCTGAATAGAAAACAGAAGAATTAGCTATATATCACATATGCATACTGTCTATGGTGTGTTGGAGATCAAGCTCCACATATTTGGTCTGTTGGTGGAAAGCATGATTATCAGCTATAAACAATGTAGCATGATTATCATATTTTAGCTGCAATGTAAATACCAATAAAGAAGATCGGTCGCAACAGATTTAATTTGCATATAATGGCTTGAGCCATGTCTTTACTACCTACACTAAATCTGGCTACAACTTCCTGCTTTTTATAGTGATATATGCCAAGGCTCCCTCCAATGCAAATAAAGAAGCCAACAGTGGATTTCCTGTTTGTATGACAAAACATATAATCTACATTTGCATAAATAGTAGCATCCAAGGGCATCTTCTTGAGGAAGAGAAGTCCATAACCTGATGCAGTGTTGAGTTATCTGGGCATCATCATAGCAGTCTAGGCGAGTCACACTAATATATAACATCTTACAACAAAACCTTCCACATTATCTAACATCGATATTCTCTGAGGTGCCATCACTGAGATGATTTTGGGATTCATAAGTTTATTAGATGGATGAGACCCCAATATTCATGTTTCATGCACGATATTTATGAAGCATCTCCATTGACTCATGTCAACCCTTGTAATTCCTTGCAAACACTATATCAAGGAAGTAGCAGAAACGATTAAGGACCTTGGTGACAAAGTGCTTACCAATAAAAGCCTTAGGTATGAATATATCATGAACTAACTATGCCAGTTGCAAGCAACGTAAGAGCAAGTCACAGTAATATATTGTAGCTTCCCAACAAACCCCCCTATATTATCTAACATCAACATCCTCTAAGGCATCATCATGGAGATGAATATTGAGATCCATAAATCTATTGGATGGACAAGATCAAAACATTCATGTTTCCTGACAGATATCTATGACAGATTTGCATCGACTTGTTATTACCCTAGCAATTCATTGCAAACTCTATGCCAAGGAAGTAGTGAAAATCAAATAGGTCCATCGCGGCAAAGTACTTCCCAAGATAAACCTTATATGTGGATATATCATGGAGATCATCACCAATAACAATAATATTATCCAAGGTTGCAAAAAGCGGTAGTCGGTACTCGGTCGGCGGGGTCACCTACTAAGGATTAATCGGTAGTCGGACGACTAATCGGATTTAGTCGGTCATTAATCGGTTTTGAATTTTTAAAGTATTTTAAATATATAAATCATTTTTTATACATATATTCTTATATATATACATATATTTATACATTTTATATGCCATCATAATGAAACAAAAGAAATAATTGACTTCAAATATAAAATTAAACATGATAGAATATGTCTGCTTTTAAAAAAAGTGAAAAACTAAAAAAATAAAAAAGGTTGTTGTAAAAGTCGGCCAATTAGTCAGCCGAGTAGTCAGCCCGACTAGTCGGGTGGACCGACTAAAGGCCGACTAGGCCTAGTCGAGTCGGCTACCCCCCCCCCCCCGACTCGACTAGTCGGCCGACTTTTGCAAGCTTGATATTATCCATGTAGACGACTAGCACAACATGGCATTGGAGCCAAATCATTCCACCCCGCAATCGTCGATGAAGAGAAGCAGCAGCAAACGAGGTGTGCCCCCATCGCATGGGGGAGAAAGGAGTAGAGAATTTGAAAAGAAGAAAAGATGAATAAGGGAAAGAAAATGAGTTCACTTGAAGGGACGGTTGTAGGGGCTTGAGCTTCTGCAAAGAAGAGGACCAAGGAGCTCAAGCTTCTACGAAGAAAATGGGCTTCGAGCCACGGACCTTTCACCTTTCCTGGTAAGACCTCCCAAGATCTAGGCATTGTTCATAGTTGACCATTCGCAACCTTTCGATCGCTGGCATCCAAGGGAGAGCATTTACCCATGTGTCGTATTGCACTCGATAGCCAAACTAACATAAGGGAACAAGTGATAATGGTGCAAGAAGTCAGGGGCATAATTGATATTCCAAAAGGGGGAGTGGGCATAACTGATAATGCAAAAGTTAAGAGGGGCATAAATGTAAAAAATCGTTTAGCTTTTTACTTGTATTTCTTTTTATATTTATTAATGGTGTGAAATATGTATCACATTAGTCATCACTCCCTGTATTAAGTTAACATTATCTAATTTAACATGAATTATAATAGACGTTTTACTATATTCATTATAGTATAAGCAAAAAAAATTGAACTAAAAACTATTACATTAATAAATTTAACTGTCATAACTAGTGAAAAACATAAGATTGTGATAAGACAAATAACCTTTACGAGAGAATGTTCCATATCTCAAAAAAGCTACTTTACTCTATTTAAATTTAATTCAAAATCTTCGATCACAAGCAAAGAATCAAATAATACATTCAAATGTCATGAATATGAAGAATAGTGTGCAACACATTGTTGTCATCATTGGCCTAATAAGACATGAAGAATGATTGGTCAGTATGATGCAGCGTGAACTGGAGAAATAGGGCCGCATTTTTATCTACTTTTTATCTGTTAATTTTATTTACGTTTATTTTGACTCGTCGTAATTTTATTTTAAAATAAGAGATCGTGTGTGATCTCTAAAGTAGTTAGTTTCAATTTGAATTTCAAATTAGTCGGTTAGAGTCAAATTAGGATAATTAGTTTGAATTTGAATTTGAGTTTCTATTTTTGTAATCTCATCCCTCCTATATAAAGGGATGATAGACTAGTTGTTTAGTAAGTTCAGTGATATGAAAAATTGAGATTTTATTCTCTATCTCTCTCTCTCCCCTCTCTCTCCCCCCTCACGTGGTCTTCACGTTTCTTTTCTCCATCCCCTCGTGTTCCTGACGAGCTTCTCCTCTCAACCCCTCCAATTTATTCCTCTCTCGTCTCTCTCCTCCCCTACGCGATCTCCGCGATTCTCTTCTCCAAAATCCCTCGTTTTTCCGACGAGATTCTCTCCTCAAGCCCTCTATTTTTTCTCCACCAAAAATTCCACCATCAAAATATTTTATTTTCCGTCACCGAATATTCATTTTGCATCACAGTATAAATACATAAATAGCTCCTTCAGCAACAAGACACTCAATAGGGTCATCAATATTGCCTAAGTAAAAGTTTATTTAGACATATCCATCAATAGAACTCACCTCTATAAATCAGATTGACATGAGGAGTCATTATTATGGTAGGACTCGTCCAAGAAGGCATACAATTGGGTGGGGGGAGGTTCTCTCTTAAGAAGAATAAGGAGATGGTTGTAGAGTTTGGTATGTACGATAATACTTCATTATCTGATATGGAGGTGATACATGTGTAAAGAGGAAAAATCAACACTCACTATCCAACGAACACAAGGAGAAGAAGGAAAATTTGACTTATAAGGCTCGTTCGGTTGCCAGGTTACCCTCTAGCTTTTCCCCTTCATTCCTGGATTGGAATTAGTTCTATGGATCCCACATTTTCTTCGCTATAATCATTTTTTTGTGGAAAAAATGTTATAATCATAAAAATAGTTATTATAACACACAAGCAATGTGGCATCACATCACAATGATCACATTTTCCATTCCAACCCTCCAAAGATCTACTATTCACAGGAGGTTACGAGGTTACTGTAATCCAACCCAATCTTGTTACCAAATAGGCTTATAGTTTGATGGTGATTGGATGGTGAGGAAGAGAAGTGAAGTGAGGCCACTTGAACGTGAGAAGGAAAAGCGAGGGTTACTTTGTGGCGGATGGACTATGAGGTAGAGATGATGGATTTCAAAAAGAGTGTAGAAGAAGAGATCCAACACTTATCCATTATAGAAGGAATTAGATCTCAAGATGTACTTTAAAAGGAAAAGGAAAGGTGGTGTGGGAACTCGTTCGATCACCTCCCAATATAACTATGTTGTGCACATGGCTTGAAAATTTCCCTTTTGTCTTTGTACTTACCTATACTTGTTCTGTTCAAGGCCATGTTGGCCACAATGTAGTTTATTAACTTTTCAAAATGTAAGGCTATATGCCCATTACAATCCAATGCCTCATTGTACACATTTTTTTATATCAATAATAGGTATGCCCCTATATCTAGGTTTACTAATAAAATCATCGTCATTGTCATATGAATCCTTTACAATGGGACAATTTATGATATGTCCACCAAGTACACACCTTAGCAAGATTTCTTCATCAGTTCCTTTTCGACTTTCACCCTAATTTAAAAAAATAAATAGTTCTTTACAGTCACCATGTTCACCTCAACCGAAGTTCTACATGCACTACAAATTCGACTTCCCACGCTCCTATTATATTACAATAGCCTTTGTTAAGTCATATAGGGAGATTTCTCTAATCCCATATGTCAGAGAAAGATAAAAAGTGAAATCAAAACATGTAGACAACGATATATGCATAAGAATTGTTGGAGTATTTGGTTATGTGCCTATTGAGGTGTAGATGGGTAAATGGATACCTCCAGGATCCATTTACCACATCCAAGTGTTTAGTCCCCCATTGTCCAGCGGTGGGACTTGGAGGCTCTGAGGAGGCTATATAAGGAGCTCCAGACCTCCTGCATCAGATGAGAAAGTCAATAGACAAACACGGCCCCTTTGAGGCCTTCTCCCGTGGTTTCATCCCGCTCCTCACGGAGTAGGGTTCCACGTTAAATACCGTGTCAACAATATTTTATCTTTATGTTCTTTGCTCTATTTTATCATTCCGCTTCCGCTTCCTATTTCTTAACATGGTATCAGAGCGGGTTCGTTTCTTGAGGAGTTATTTCATTATTGTTGGAGATTCAATTTTGTTCTTGGATATTTTGCTACATTTGTTTCGATTCCAGTTTTGGTTCAAGATTTCTAGGGTTTTTTGGAAAACCTAGATCCAAAATTACAAGTTGTTCCAGTTCCAGAAGATATTACGGTTCATCTTCCCTATCGTGCGGCAGCCCTAGCTGCTATTCAAGACCTAGCAACATCTCATGGCCGCCCTCCAGCCAACCAAGAACTCCAACTTGTGCGCAGGTGGCGCAACCCCGCGCATCAAGCCCAGGCGTATCTCCCGCTTCATCCCAGGCGCAAGGCTGGCGCTCCAGAACCTTGCCGCTCGAGCCGCAAATCGACGACTCCCGCAAGATCACCAGGCCCCAGCCAGGCGGCACCCTCGCGTAGCTCCTCCCTTGCACAGATCCTCGCTAGACGTTCCTCCCCGATGGCGCAAACACAGACGCCCTCGCTACGCACGCTCACGCAACGCCTTGCCCTCCAGATCGATTCCAACATCTTTGAGCTTCCCCAAAATGCGCAAGAGGCACATCTCGGTGCTCCATACCGGCGTCGCCCCTTCATCCTCCTTGAGACGCAGGCAGCCACGTCTTCAGGTTGGCAACGCGCGACAACCCACAGCCCCTGGCGAGAACCCGTTGATCTCCAGACCGCCGCCTCTTCGCACTGCGGCCTCCTTCTTGCAGATCTGGTACAGATCTTCTCCAAATCCCTTGAGCGACGGCAACCCTAATCAAGAGGGGTTTCTCGAAGGGAACCCTTTAGGGCCTGTTTGGTTGCAGAGTTGGGAAGGGTTGGGTTGGGCTGGGTTGGGATGGGTGAATAGTAATCTGTGAGGAGGAAGTACCCCTGTGAATAGTAAGAGCCATAGGATATATATATATATATAATCTACTGCATTTTTCGGCCTGGACTCGTAAAGGTTAAGCAAAAAAATGGGGGTGATGCAGTTGGGCTATTTTTAGTCGTGTATTTAATATATATATATATATATAAAAGAGGCGCGTACAAGAAAAGGCCATACGCATGGTAAAAAAAGAAGAAGAAAGAAAGAGTTTTCTTTGAAAGAGTCGCATACAAAGAAAAGTCGTATGCAATTTTCAAAAAAAAATATTGTGCGAAGCAAAAGCCGAAAAAAAATCATCATTATCGGCTAAGAGTTTCATATTGTCTTCCCCATTATTGTTGTCTTCTCCCAACATTGTCGACGTCCATGTTCCGACAAGCATGGGAGAAAGGGGGAGTATAGTTTAGAGTCACAAGTCTTTCTTCTTCCAGATTCAGAGATTCTCCAGGCCTGATAGTTGTTGTTCAAACTCTATAATTTTCTCAGATAAAGATTCTTCATACGCAATTCCAGACTCGAAGTTCATATTCCGAGTCCCAGTTTGATGCGCAATTTCAGACTCGACATTCAGATTGGTCAGAGTCCAAGATCGAGGCACTCCATGTTGAGGCGCATTTTCCGAGTTCTCCAGAGAGAGACTCATTTTCAGACACGCATGAGTATGCGATCATTTTCAGATGAGCACATGTATGCCATCAGTTCAGAGGTCACCATCTTTCTTCTTGTTTTGTCAGCCAGAGTTTTCATGTGAGCTAGGGACTGCAGAGTAGAGGATCATTCCCTATGCCATCAGACTCCATTCTCCAGCGACCGTGAAACAAGACGGTTGAAATAGGTTCTGTTTATCTTGAAAGTATGATAAGATGACACAAAGCAGCTACTGATCACAGTGTAACAAGCACAAACAAGAAGAGCCATAAATTCAACTTGTTTAAAAATATGGAAATTTGTGTTAAATATAGTTTCTTAATAATATACAATATTTTTTGGATAAATCGCTTAATAATATACAATATTTTTTGGATAAATCGCTTGATGTGGTGTGTGTGGGGGGGGGGGGGGGGTTCGGTGGTCTTATACCTCAACATCCCCGAGGCTACACTCCTGCACTTTACCTTCGTTATAGGGAAATCGCCAGAAACTGCCTTTCATTTTTTAACTTCTAATGCTATCGACACTTCTATATATCTTCATTTTATTATCGTTACACGGTAAATTAAGAAAACTCATCAATTCACCAAGTATTTTTTTTATTGGGAAGATTTTTTATGGGCACAACATGAAATCTTTCCAAGGTGGTCATTTGAAACTTCTAACATGGTACATATTCAAAACAATGTGAAATGGGAGATATAGATCTACAAGAAAGACGCGTATGTACTTGCCAAAAAAATTAAAATGCCTAATTTAAGTGGTAAGGACATATATAGTTGTAAATCATCGGTAGTATAACCCATGATTTATACAAGATAACATTTGAAAAACCATAGTAAGTTCCAGAACTCCAACATTTAGGAAATTATCCAAAGCCCAGGAGCCTGTTAAAACAATTTCTTCTCGACCACAAAATTTTGTGCAGCCAATGCAAAACCTTTAAAGGAAATACCCCGTGTATATTGGAGGAAGCCCATTTTTAACCAGGCCCTTCTCACAAAGTGTGGTGAAAAATTAAATTAGACATGGTAAAAGATTATATCGGAAGAAGCCCATTTTTGAACCAGCCAACCATCAGCTCTTCTAACCTTTTGTGTTGTGAAATGTATCCTTTCGAAGGGTGGTCGGATGGTTCTTGTCAACTCTGTATTGACGGTGATCTCTATATTCTTCTTTTTTTGATGTAAAAGAGGGTGCACTCCCGAGATGGGAGTCACCGCAACCAAATTTCATTTATGAAAAGATAGGATACATTACAATGAATCCCAAAAATTATATAGCGCATTACAATGTGATACTACATTCTCGGAGTAGAACCTTTGATTTTGAAAATCAGCTCATTTCGCCGCTCCCAAATGGCCCAGAGCACAGCAAATGGCTTGGAGCAATGGTCCATCGAACCCATGCCCACATCGTGAATCGACCTCCAAAACGGCTCTAATCTTCTGGCCTCCACCCAAGCAATCACCGACTCCCTCCACACATGCACCGAAGTCGTGCATCCGAAGAAAAGGTGATCCGCATCTTCAACAGGACCCTCACAACTGTCACATCATGTGTACTCCAAGCCAAACAGCCTCCCCCTCCTCGCTTTATCGCATAAACGATTTCTTCTCGAAAACCAAAGGAAAATCTTCACCCTGTGAGGGATCCTGACCGCCCATATAACCTCAAGTCCTGACACATCTCCGTGTCCCGCTACTGCTCCACTGTCGACCCCCTCATCACCTCGTACGCCTTCTTTACCGAGAACCTCCCCCTTCCCATTCATAATGATCCTCTTCCTGAGCTTGCAACCTCGACGGAGGTACCTCAACCATCAACCTCAAGAACTCCTCCATGCGTTGCTCCAATAGATCCGAGACGAACAGAGGTGCCCACGACCCCGCATCGCCACTTGAGCAAGACATGCTTCTTTTGATGCTACTAGAGCCAGCAGCCTAGGGAACCGCCTCCCAAGGGCACCCTCATCCATCCAGTCATCTCTCCAGAATATGAACATGCGACCGTTCCCGACCCTAGGCTGCAACCTTGGAGAAATAGATGGCAAAATAGCACGGATTCCGACCCAGAGTGGAGACTCGAATCTTTTTCTGTTGGCATTTAATTCCCCGTTGACTCCATATATGGTCCTCAACAATCTGGCAGCTATCGAGGTTGAGGGAGCTTCACGGGCGGGCGTGGGCTGGTGAGGGAGGTTCGGGAGTGGTGGGTGGGAGCTCTCCATTTTGGCGTGGTCTTCAGGAGGTTTTTGCGAAGTACAGAGCGTCCTTTAAACCGGTTTTGGGTGACGGCCGTGATTTCTCTTTATGGAAGGATTGCTGGTTGGGGGGAGCCTCTTTCTCTTCGGTTCCCTCGTTTATTCGCTTTGGCAGAAAATAAGGAGGCCTCCGTTGCTTCCTACTGGCTCGACGCTTCTTGGACTCCTCGCTTTCTGGGAACCTTCTCGGACCAGAGGTTCCTTGATTTCCTTGCTTTGATGAACGTTCTTGCTACTTCGGAGTCTCCCTCTGGCGGATTGGATCACTGGGTTTGGCGGGACGGTGTCTTCTCGACTCGGAAGGCTTACACATCCTTGCTTGGTTCTTCGCCTCCTAGTTCGGACTCTTTGGTCAGAGACTGTGGCTACTTCTGGAGCTTGGGCTTGCCCTTACGTATTGTCTTTTTCCTATGGCTTGTCCGCAGAAAGAGGATTTTGACGCGCGATCGATGTTCCAGGTTGCTCCCTTCGGTCTCCAATATTTGCGGCCTGTTCGATTCCAATGTGGAAACCCTGGACCATTTACTCTTCCTTTTCCCCTTGGTCCGGGAGCTGTGGAATGACCCCTTCGTGGATTGGTTGCTTGCTCGTGATGTGGAGACATTCTGCGACTCCCTATTCCTGAATAGGCGGTTGGAGAGAAGGCGCCTTCTTGCACCGGTGGCTTGTTTATGGTCGATATGGCTTTCTCGCAACGAGGCCCTTTTCTCTGGGCAGCGGTTTTATCTGGAGAACGTGATGTGTCGTGCGAGGGCTTTGGTGGCTGACTGGTGTCTTGTATAACGTGCTAGTTTTCTTGTTTTATTTTGTTGCTGGGCGCCCAGCTAAGGACGCTCCTTGCATCCTACGCTGGGCGGCTTTTTTTGTTTTCTTTTTTGTACCCCTTCCTTCTTTCTCGTAATATATTGGGGTGAGCACCACCGAGTGTATCCCCCTCTTCTTGGCTTCAAAAAAAAAGCTATCGAGGTTGAGGAACCCTAGATCTGAATCACACACTTGGCAAGCAATGCTTTGTTCATGAGCTCAACATCCCAGACTCCAAGGCCACCATCACCAAGCGCCTTCGTAACATCATCCCAGTACACGAGGTATAGCCCGGATCTCTGTTGCCTACCATCCGACCAAAAGGTTTTCATCAGAGACTCAACCTTTTTTCCTGACCCCCACCGGTATTAGCCGAGTCGAGTAGAAGAAAATGAGGATGGCAGCGAGAACATGCTTAAGGAGGGTCAACTTCCCTCCCCTGGATAGGGCGACCGCCTTCCAACTAGCCAATCTCTCCTCCATTCTGCTTATCACGCTATCCCAATCCGACTTTTTTAATTTACCATCCACTAGCGGCAACCCAAGGTAGGAAATCGAGAGATCCCCCAATAGGCACCCTGCCAAATCCGCGAGTCTGTTGTGCTCGCCGCCATCCATCCCGAACCACCAACTTGTGTTTGTTAATCTCAAGACCAGAGAGCCTGCCAAAGATATCAACAAGGAGTGTGGCATTGCGGTTCTGCTCGTCTGACCCCCCAAGGAAAAGAATCATATCATCTGCACACTACAGCAATGGGATAGATATGCTCCCCAGTCGGAAGCCCTCACACCAATCAGCCTCCACTGCACACCTGAACAAGGGACAGACAATCCGCCACCAGAATGAAGAGCATGGGAGCGAGCGGGAAACCCTGACGGACCCCTCGCTGAGGCTGCATGAAACCACCCTCCAGTCGAAAAAGATTGTGCCGTGGTTTTTTGTTGGTAGGTGTCCAGCATAATGGCCACTTCTTTGCACCTGACGCTTGGGACTCAGTCACCATGCCTAAGCTCCATGATGGCCTCGGAATCAAAAGGTCAAAAGAGTTGAACCAAGCCCTTCTCGCAAAGTGGGCCCTTAAAATTTGGGGATCCAGAGAAGATCTAGTGGTCAGATTTTTTTGAATCAAGAGGGGGAAACACGCGCAAGTCCCGCCCCAGAATTTGAACCATGGTCTTTTAGGTGGTAGGTACCATCGATTAAGTGGGTTCTTTTTATGGTCAGATTACTAATGCATATCTATGAAGGATATATCAACCTGGATCGGAACCTGAATACATCTAATATACCTTCGATTTTTTTTTTGGCAAGGGGTCTGCGATGTGGTTCCAGATATCAAGGAACTGATGCGACCTGCCTTAGGAGATGGTAATTCATTTCGCTTCTGGAGAAATAATTGGACAGGAGAGGGTACCCTAGTTGATCATTGCCCAAGATTATTTGCACTTGTGATGAGGATCAAAACATGATGATGTCTACTGCTTGTAATAATGGTACATGGTGCCCATAATTTACATTAGCATTTTTAGAACAACATATGGAAGACTTTTTGGTGATGCTACATGAGTTGGGCAGAGTTGATGGCCCCACGTTTGGGATAGACGGTTGGACTTGGGCGGACGGTAGATTCTCAGTGAAGAAAGATTATCATTTTATCGATTCAAGGCTTTCTTAGGATTTGGCAGAGATCGGGACATTTATCGATTGATATGGAGGTCCCCTATTCCTCCATGATTGAAGATGTTTCTCTGGCAGATGAAGAAAGGAAGGTTGACAACACAGGCCCTCCGAGTCACTTGGTCTCAATCAAGTGACTCTGCTTGCCCGCATTGTGCACTATCTATCATTTTATGCCCCTAATCTATGGATTTTTGGATCCGGTTGAATATCCCATGGTTGAGATGTGTGTTGACTGAGGAGTTTTGGAACTCTATGGTATATGCTTGTGTTGTTGCTCGCAATGATTGCTTGCATCTTTTTGTCATTGTATGGGTTCTTTGGCTTTCACAAAACGAAGTTATCTTCTGTCAGAAACGCAACGTAGTTATGTGGAGAACTTGGTGATTCATTCATGATGTGATGTGAATCATGACCGCTGTAAAACATTTCCATCTTTTTTGTAATAGAATTTAGGGAGTGGCTCACCTCGAGCTGACACCCATTTTCCCACTCAAAAAAAAATACATCATGTATAAAACAACACCTTCAAGAAATATTGTTGGTCAAATGTACAGTAGTAGGGCACTGATCAAATATTTATATCAAAGATCACGAGCACAGTAAACAAGTGATTCACCAAGTGGAGAAATGACAAAGCACCGTGCAAGGAATCCAGCCATGTGTAACATCTATTGACAAAATAAAATCTAAGAGATGCAGAGATTTCCTAGAGGTTCCAGGACTTAAAAAAGATATAAGCCGTGCAAGGAGAATATCATATAGCCAGACAAAAACTCACTTTTCCATAACACTGAGCATTTGTTAATGAGAAAATGCGAATCAAAAATAATAAAATAATATATAAATCACACAAAAGAAAGCCAGATTTTCACCTTGGCATCCATTATGCATTTGAATCTGACAAGAGTTTGAACAGCCTCTTCCTTGGTAGAATTGAGGCTTTGCCTGAAATGCAAGACCTTTCTCTCTGATGCAATTATCTGAGCAGCAGATTCCTTGGCTGTGTTGAGTAAAATTTCTGCATACACCTTCTTCAAAGCGGACAGCTTCTGCAAGATGAACATGATGAACGCACATTAATTAATCCTCAATAACAAAAAACATAAACAAAAGTTCACATTCTGAAAACCATGAAAAACAAAAAGAAACACAATCATAAAAAACAACTCCGAAGTACAGTTCACAGAAAGCCAATAATCACGAAAACAGGATTATTATAAAAATTAAAAAACAAATAGAATCCCATGAGAAGCAAATGTGCAATGGGTATCCCGGGAAATGCAAAAACAAAATGAAAGCCACCAAAAAGCAATAGGGATGCCCATAACAAGTTGCACTCTCTAATGGGCAATAAACACATGCCACAAGTACAACATGAATGACTAAAATCAAATAAATTATAAGAAATATGAAGTAAACAGCAATAGCCCTCCATTGGCAATATCTCAGCGGTTTAAACAGGTGACAGGCATGAGTAAAACAGGGACTTATACAATTATGCAAAACCAAAGCCCATCAACTGAATCTTATATTACTGACATCCTACAGAAAATTGGAGATCAAAGTCCCACAACCAAAATAAATCAACTCATATGCTTTGCAAAAAAAAAATACCCATGACAAATGTTATAAAAAGCCCCAACAGAAAGTATCCCGCATAAAAGCGAAGTGGAATTGCACAATAATCATATTTCTATATTTACAAAACAAACTGCTTCTGTCAGAGGTGAGAGAACAAATTGCAATCTGAATCCTGATGGAGGGACCAATAAATGTTAAAAACAAAAAAAAAGACACAATGATAAGCAATGAAAAGGTTCAGTTGTTGAAATCACATAAACACTACCTCCCTGCCCAATTTTACAATCTCTTTAAAAAAACAAAAAACAAAACACACAATAATAAGCAAAAAACATCCTCTGTTGAAAGCATAGATCAATACCACCTGAACCAATAAGTGCAAATGAGAAACAATAACACCCAAAGAGCTATCTAAACATGTCAACACCTCAGAAATGAGCTTCCAGTTATAAAAAATGCACGATCAAAACGTCAGGTAGGATCCCATACATTAACCCAGAAGCTATACAAACCACAGGTAATTCCTCAACCAACTAATCCACACAACAAAAACCAAAAAAAATGAAAACCACCAAAAAGATTGCCGTGTATATGAATCAGATTGTACAGATATGACGCAGAGTAACCGTATTCCTCGCCCCAATACTACATTTGAATATCTAAACAGAACAACATTTAGAAACCCGCAATCTCAAGAAAACCCCAAAACAACTTACATTTAAATCCTCCAACGGATGCGCACAGCGGTCCCCAACTCGACATCAGAAACCAACATCAAAAACCTACATCACGAATAAAAAGAACAAAACTCCCACCATCCCACCTATCCATCTTCACCTCAAGAAACACCAACAGACCTCCAGAGAAAGGAGCAATCCACATCCCGGAAAAAACCAACTAAAAAGATGCAATTTTTGGCCTCTCCCGACCCCTAACTCCCCTCTAAAAGGAAGATCATGTGAAACAAAAATGTGAGTAACAGTCGTTGGAACCCAGTGATTACCTCCTCGGAAGCGTTCGCTTCCATCTGTTGGTGCTGCTGGTGAGGGAACATGAAGATTTTTTGAGGGTATAAGAAATAGAAAAAGAGGACGGGAGAGAAAAGTGGAAGGAGAGGAGATGTTTGTATCGGCGGTGGTCGGCGGCGGGGAATTAGTAACGGGAGGTCGTTGGTGGGTGTCCGCTCTTCCCCTCCCTCTCTCTCTCTCTCTCTAAAACTTTCTATAATCTCTCTCTCTCTCTAGTTTTGTCTTTCAACTTACTTGAGTTGAGGGCGTCTGTTAAACACTGGTCCACCTTTCTGTCGGGTAGAAACGGAAGAAGCAACCCCTCCCACAAATTTTAAAAAACGGAATAGGTATAATCCGAATATTGCTTCTCAGCCCGTTTATTAGGCCAAAGACAGTAGAGGATTCTGTCTTTGTTATTGCATCTGCTGTAACGTAGGGGAGTCGCTCGATGACCACCAGGATGCGAACCAATCATCCCTGGCCTCTTCCGAGGAGCGTCTGATGGTCATCGAGCGGCTCCCTTGTGTTACAGCAAGTATTGTTTATTAGGTCAAGGAGAGTAGAGCAGATTCGCTCTTGTTAGAACACCTGATGTAATGTAGGAGAGTCGCTCGATGACCATCAAAATGTGCACTCGCCATCCCTAGCCTCCTCTGAGGACCGTCCAATGGTTATCAAGTGGCTCTCCTGCGTTGCAGTAGGTACTGTAACAGCAGAGGATCTGCTCCCCAAGATTAATAATATCTTTATTTGTTTAAAAAGAACACTTATGTTTCAAAACTTCATCTTCTAACTCGAGTCCAAAGGGGAAATGAAAGAGGCGAACTCGTGAAGGCAAAAACTATGACGAAATAAAGAAGACATTACTCAACATTTCTTACAAATCACTTTATTTCAATGAAATTGAATACCTAAAAAATTATAACATTGTCACTTATAATTTTATGTCAAATTTCCCTTAAAAACGAAAAATATCAATTAAATTAATTTGTTTTGTTTTCATTCACATTATTTTTTATCTTCTTAGTAAAAGTAAAGTGATATATTCAGATGTTTGTGTCATTAAATGATTTGTAAAGTTTTTAGATCCTAAAACAAAGTATTTTAATAAATAGATATTAATATTTACTAATGCTTGTTAAATTTAAATTAAAAAATTGAACTTATTGGTGACTAATATAGGAGATTGTTGTTAATATGAATATATGCTTTTATGTACTTGTTTCTGCTCATTGGTAATGAGAATTTAGATAATCATAATTTCTAGATTTATGTAAAAGCTTATCGAGAACTGCATCTATAACATTGGAATTGTATAATTTACCTTGACAACAAGTTCAAATAACATAAAATTGCATTAGGTAATAATTGACTACTAGAAAGCTCAACTAGATCTATAACATGGCTTCAATCATCCTTTCGAATCTTATTGAGACATTTCTTATGTATTTACAAATATGTTCTATCGTTTTTATGTTGTGAGAATTTAAAAAAATGTATTTATTCAATCAGTCAAATATACCATAATTTATTCTAACCCTTAGAACTGTTGCAGAAGCTATTAAGAAGTATTTACTAGAAACTTGAAACGAAACTTATGTGCAAAAGTTATAAATTTGAGTACAGGTATAGCATTTCTATATTACTAACATTTTGACATTCTTTATGTCAATTTGATACGAAACTTATGTGCAGAAGTTATCATAGTCTCTTTTCTCTCTTTCTTTCTTTTTTAAAACACAATTGTGTTATACATGGTACATAAATCTAAACCAAATAATGCATAAGTTATGGTGTCTTGTGGAGAGACATATCTAATGCTTTTGGAACAATCCGATAATAATTATCTACTTGACGCGCTCAGTTATTAGAATCAATATTTAGGGAATAAGATTTTAATAAAAGGTGGAGATGAATGCCCTTCGAGCTTGATAAGTAGGGAGAGGTGATATGGAATAACAAGTATTGTATAGGAATGATAATCAACTGCATAACGATACAAAATTGATACTAATAGAGGAATAATACATGTGTGCCAATGCGTTGTCCTCAATAACCCTAAGGGCTCGTTTGGAACGTGGGTTCGAACCCGGGTTCGCAGCATACCCCGGTGTTCGACCCGCGTTTGGGATCAGGGGCAACCCACGTCTTCTCGTGCGAGAGGAGGTTTGAAAAAGAAAGGCTATTCCTCCCGCGACTGGCATTGAAGAGGGGCCTGCCATGTCTGACACAGGCAGGCGTGAATAAAGTATCTCACTTTTGACGCGAGGGTGTCGTCTTCCTCCCAAAGTCGCGATTCCTACACCGACATGCCACTGTTCCTCCGGTCGACCCTCAACTACAGTCTCCCACCATGTGCAGCTCTCCTCATCAATCGCAGAGTCTGAGCTGGACAACACGGTGCACAGGGGACCTCGCAGGCTTCATTTCACCTCCAGTGCGACCACATCAACCCACAGTGGCGGACGGGATGGAGGAGCAGGCACCGTCGTGTGAGTCGACGGCACCGGCCCGCTCCCCCATGCCCTTGCGTGGAGGAAGGCGTCTTCAGGCGATAGTCGACGACATCTACCCATTTAAATTGGTGGTGACAGTGGTTCTCTCTTTGCATGCCCTAGCGTTGGCCAAGGTCCGGTCGGAGAGGCCGAGTTTGAGGAGCTTCGTCGGGGCTTCGAATTGCTGCTAAGAAGGTACTATCCAAGTCTCTCCTTGATGCAGTTGTGGTTGATTTCGCCCTCTTCCCTCCGTAGTTGTTGTTTTCATTTGGGTCAAATGTATTGAACCCCTGATCGGATGTTGAGCGTAATGGATAAAGCAACATTGGGGTATATGGATTAATTTGTAACCCAACACTGGGGTAATGTTGTAATGGATTGATGTATATCGGCTTCTTATTTGGGGGTATATCGGCTTCTTATGCTTCCTTTGCTTCGTTTCCTTGTGCTTGATCTACCTTGGGATATATGGGTTTAATGCCTGGGCATAATGCATTGATGTATTTCGGCTTCGTATATTGGGGTATATCGGCTTCGTATGCTTCGTTTTCTTGTTCTACATTCGGGTATATGGATTTATAACAACTAACATGTTAAGTTACTGTCAAATAACGCATCAGTGGTAACTGAATTTACACAGCACTTCAATGTGAATTTAATGTCAAATAGCTATTGGTGGTAACTGAGGGATCATTCGACCAAGGTGTCAAGCTTGTGGATTGCATTTTGGTTCCACTTCACTGTGGATTTGTCAAATAGCTATTAGTGGTAACTGAGGGATAACTCGACCAAGGTGTCAAGCATTTGAATCTGTGGATTGCATTTTTGTTCCACTACTAAAACATGCACACATGAATCAGTTTAAATTATTACGTTACTGGAATAATCTTATAAATAGGGAATTCATGCTTGTTTGAAACCAAGGAATCCACCGAAGTAACTACTCTTTCGTATTAGGAATCAAAGTATTTTATCTAGTAGCATAAATAGGTGATAAGGAGGAAGATAATCATACTAGGAATCAAATTATAAATAGGTGATAAGGAGGAAGATAATTTTTCAATGACCATAAATTACTAACATCACAATGAGAGATCCCCTCATCAGATTCAACCATCCACACTTGTCATGTTCGCATATGTCTTCTGCTGCCTACCATCTACTGGTGCTCGTGATGTATTCATGGTCACATATGTCTTCTGTATAGATATGTGTTCTGTATCAGATCAACATAGGACCGAAGGGGGTCGTTTGGAACTATACTCACTTTTCATTGGTTGCTTTATGTGCATTCGCATAAACACTAGTTTGCTTTTTGTTTGTATGAATAAACATTCGTATATACACACTTTTCATTGGTTTCTTTCTCGTACGTAAATTGTGAACAACATAACTAATGTCATGACAGCCTTACAATATCTCATTTAAGACTGTTTGTTGCCCGACATGTTACTTGGTACAATTATCAAATTAAATATACATTTATGTAAGCGTTGTGGGTGCGTAGAAAGAGAGGGATGGATGGACAATCACAGGCACCCCCGGTTGGGTCACCTCAAATTGCACAATGGAATTCCGCTCTCGACAGGATTTTCGTTGATGCCATGCTAGAGCACGAGTCCTCTTGGGCGGGGAGCACGTTTACACTCCCTGGTTGGCACTCTATTGTTCGGAGATTCAACGAACAAAGAGGATTGTGCTACACGAAGGTGCAAATCCAACATCGCTGGAAAAACATGAAGAAGGACTACGCTTCATATCTATATCTTCACAACAAGTCTGGTTGGGGTTGGGATACCATTTATAACAGGCCTATTCCACCTTCAGATGATGCATGGTGTGAGGTACTTCATATTTTTCACTACACATTTCCATAATCATCACAACATGGAATATTTATCTTCGACCTAAACAGCTTGCCGATCGCTGTCGCAAGTATCGAAACAAGCCTTTCCTGTACTTCGGCGACATACATAGGTTTCTCTCGAAGGACATCGCCACTGGAGTGCATGCGAACTCTTCAAGACTGGCAAGGGACAAGCAACCAATGGGGCCCTCTAGTTCTCGGCAAGCATCAAGGCAACGGGAGTTGAACTTCGACGAAGATCTAGATGAGTGTAGGCCATATTACCCGATAGATGACGAGGTCAGCGAGGATGTGACTCCTACGCCCTCCTCTAGGAAGAGATCAACTGGCAATCGAACAGGAACTTCCAAGAAGTGCAAGAGCGGAGGGGCAATGTCGGAAGCAGGGCAACAGTTGATTGAAAAGTTCCTGTCGATCCTCCCCAAGAAATTTGAGGAGGAGAGACCTGATCCTGATGAACTAGCAAGGGAAGCATGTAGGGAAGTCAGCGCCTTCAGACCTGACCTTGACATGGAACAGTTCCAAATGGTCGCAGAGATGCTAGCAACACCCACTGGTAGACATGTGTTCTACCACATGAAAGGGAACCTCAAGAAGCTGAACGAATGGATTGAGAAGACCATTCGTCGTTGACGAACATCAGCATCGCATTTACTTACTTAGACTTCCGAACTCTACGCTTTTTATTTCGAACCAGTCTTTAGTTATGTCGTTTTAGAAACACTTTTAATTTCGAAGGACAATGCTGCGACGACAACCGTGCAGTATTAGTTTAATTGGGCGGACTTTGTTTACGCAGATATACATACATGCAGCTTATGGTTTTGCAGGTAACAGGTCCCCACTTTGGGAAGTTCTTTACGCTTCAATGATGTTTATGCAGGTAACAGGTCCTAAATTACTGAACACGTTCAGAAATTAATGATATTTATGCAGGTAATAGATCCGCAGGTGTTGAAGAATAAAATTATTGTATGATGTCTATTTAGTTAACAGGCACAAAGGTCGTGCATTAGTATATGGAGGAATGATATTTTTGCAGGGAATATAGCACATGATACGTGTTCATTCTGCCGTGTGGTTGTTTATAAAGACTAGTATATGGAGGAATCATTTTTTTGCAGGGAATGAAATTAGTTAACAGGCGCAAAGGTCATACTAGTATCAATGAAGGTCGCAGGTCCACGGATGGGACAAAATTTTTCGCAGGTCGCAGGTCCACGGAAGGTATACGTGGAAGTTGTTTATGCAGAGAGGAATTCACATGGGACATGTTTTTTCGCATTACTGTACTTTGCATCGAGATACGAGTGGAAGAAGTCCTTTAAGTAGTTAATTAACATTGTATCATTCTCTCGCAAATTTTATTGACACTCAAGTAGCTGCTGTTACATTCTTCATTCCATACGATAGATACCTGTTGGTGGAGAGAGATTGCGGTCACCAATGGTCTTGCGTAGGTACAATCCGTTCGATGACATCATGGAGCAAGCAGTAATAGCCTGCATTGGGGTAGCGGCGGTGGTGGCAGTGGAGCAGATGGAGACTGAGTCCTCCGCCAGACGAGTGCCTAGACCACTGCATACACGGCCTCTCAGCGGACGAGCCTGGATGGAAGAGATGCTTGCGGGCCATGACGACATGGCTTTCCAAAATTTCCGAATGCGACCGCCCATGCTTAGACGTTTCGTTCGTGTGCTAAGTGATCATGGATTAACCCATACGAGGTACATGGACGTCATGGAGCAAGTGTGTATTTTTCTATATGCGTTCACGAATGCGCATTCAAATAGAATCATCCAGGAAGCATTCCAACATAGCGCGGAGACCATATCCCACCATATCAAAAGGGTACTCGCAAAAGTCATCTCACTTGAACAAGAGTATATTCGACTTGCCCCGCCAGTCACACCGGATGTAATCACTTCAAACCCACGCTACTATCCATACTTCAAAGTAAGAACTACTTTGAAGTAAGAAAAATATTAGTCCCAGTTTTGCCATTTGTTTCCTAATTTTCAACCGTTTCCTCAGGGAGTTATAGGAGCTATCGATGGGACATACATCCCAGCTCATGTTAAGCACGAGGAGGAAGGAGCTTATCGCTGCAGGAAACTTGCATTATTCACAACTTGATTTATTCACAACGGGATGTTGTACGGGCAACTTGCTTTATTCACAACTTCATCCGAGTAAACGGAGGTGATTCGATATCTGACAACGAAGAGGAGGACAACCTGCCCGAGGAGGTTGACGAGGAGCAAAATCGGAGCGTCGCCATACTTCGTGATGATATCCGTCGGGGGGAGGTCCTGCGAGACAGAATCGCGCAAGCAATGTGGAATAACAGACGAAGGAGGCAGTCATAGCTAACCGATCTTTGTAATAGGGACTGCAATCTTTTTGCATTATTGTTTCTTTGCTGATGTTATTGTTGCAGTTTCATGTTCTCTCGTGTTAATGTAAGCATATTGTTAATTTCGTAGGTAAAGAACAATGCATCCAAATGACCGGTGTCGTTGTGGGACCCCTTTGGTTCTGAGCTACGAAGATGGGCAAGAAAATCCGCTTCGACGGCTATTCTATGTTTGTTCTTCAGGACGATGTGATCATCGTGTGCCTCATACACGTGCTCCAAGGACAGAAGAGAATATGGCAGACGAGTTTTTCTTTTTTGCATATCGATTTATGGGATATGGAAAGAGAAAATCGAGAACTCCTTCAGAAGCTGGAAATCGCGCAAAAAGATATAAACGACAAGGAAAGCGAATTGGCTACTCTCTACGCCGACTTAGATGATGCTGGAGGCACGATAGCTTCACTGCAGGATATGGTGGACACGCTAAGTCTGCAACTGCGAGGTGCAGGATTAGAGGTGGTCGACGATGCAGTGATTGACAAGCATATCCTGTGACTTCGTCTTTATTTCGTTACTGTTCTCCTCTAGCAATTCCAATCATGTTATCGTGGGTAATGAACTAGCGTATACTACAGTCTGTAACGTACTATTGTATTTCGTTATATGCAATTTCCATGGCTGTTGCAGTCGACGTCGTACATTGGGTTGTATAGGTTTGCCACAGCATTTCTAATTCTGCGTACCTGAGCCGTGTTTATTTCAGACGATAATAACCTCGCATTAAAGACGGGTTTTCAAAGAATTTGGCGTATATTGCGGGGGTGTAAGGGGGAAATTGAGGGGGCATAAGGGAGAAATTGCCTCGAACCAAATAAATCTATGTTCTTGGGGGTTTACAAATTAATGACAAGAAAAAATTCCTTTATAAAGCGGGTACTATTGATATATGCCCAACGTATTTTATTATTATCATTCTAATGACAAAGAGAACATTTCTCCATCACATCATATTATACCACATCCACCCCAATCCATCCCACCCTCTATCCAAACACCTACTATTGCAATAGGGTTATCCACCCCCAACCCCGTGTCAAACTTGGGATACCCCAACCCACCCCAACTCGCAATCCAAACGAGCCCTAAGTGATGGTGACTCGAACCCTTAGTTGCTCAGATCCTTTCGTCTCTAGGGTAGGTAATCTCTTTATCGTAATCTATAAACCTAACAAGAGAAGGTAAGTTTTGGTAGTCAAGATTGAAAGTCTAAGGGTGAAAGTTATTGATCTTTTTAATACTAGTGGTAATTTGTTTTAGTGCTAGAGGCAGTTAGGAAGTGCCTATTGCCACTGTAGTATGTCATAGACATGATTTGTGAAAGGAGAGAGAGTCAACAATTTCATCTCCTTCCCCACGTCCCCTTGCAGCCATTTTCTCCCTTCTATTTTTTTACTAACTTCTAGATATTAAAATCTACCCTCCTAAGAAATTTCACCCTAAAATTATGAGTCTAAGGGACTTACTAGAAAGTTCTAGATATTTGGTTCGCATTTCCTCCTCCAATTCTCGATTGACTTCTTCACGCTTCTAGTATTTCCATAAGACTTTGACCATGGGGATGGTACGTCATCTTAGTTGATTTTCCTTGCGATGAATAATCTTAGTTCGTTCTTCTTCATAAGATAGTTCTGGTCACAAGTCAAGAAATCTCATACTTGATCGCATGTAAGTGATCAGGTAGTATTCTCTTAACATTGAAACATGAAATACATTGTGTATGTTCTTGAATTGAAGAGGAAGATCGACCCGATAAGTAACTTCAGTAATTTTCTTGGTGATCATAAAAGGACCTACATACCTTCTATTCGGCTTTCCCCTTTTACCAAAGCAAATGACTTTGCGCATTGGAGAGACTTTGATAAATAAGATCTCCCCCTTCAAATTTAAGATTGTGACTTTGATGATTAACGTAGCTTTTCTGACTACTTTGTGTTGCTAACAACCTCTTCTTGATTTTCTCTGCAACATCCAGCATAATCTTTGATCCAAGGACCTTTATTTCGCCCATGTCAACCCAACATAAAGGATAACAACATGATCTACCATATAATATTTTGTATGAGGCCATCTTGATACTAGAATGAAAACTAGTATTATAAGAAAATTCAATAATGGCATATTAATATCCCAATTCCTGGCGAAGTCCAAAGTATGATATCTCATCATATCTTAAAATGTTTGAATTGTTATTTTTGATTGTCCAGTTGTCCATGGCTTGAAGGACGTGCCAAAAATTAAATTTGCACCTAGCATGTTATTCAAACTCTTCCAATATATGAATGCAAACTGTGCATCCCGATCAGAGGTAATGGACACAAGTATACCATGCAACCTTTAACTATCTCGTTGACATGTAACTTTGACATGAATTTAGGATTGATCTTACTCCAAAGAGGGGGTGAATGGGGTATGGTGGTTTCCTCGCGTAATAATACAAAGTAGCAATATCCAATCAATATCACAAGACACTAGGCATGGATTGTGGGTCAGAATCAAGAGATGTAAAATGTCATCCCGATTAGAGACAATGGACACAGGTATGCCATGCAACTTTCAATGTATCATGGACATATAACTTTGATAGGAACTATTAAATTATTAATCGATATTATTCCAGAGAGGGTGAATGGAATATGGCATTTTCAAATGGTTCACATAATAATATCAAGTAGCATCCAAACAATATCACAAGCAATCAGATAGCAATCACAATACACAATATGTTAACGTGGAATTTAAGTGGATAAAAACCACGACTCAAGTCTTCTCGACTTAGGATTTCTAATTATCCAAGCCAACCAATCTTTCCACTAAATTTTGAGATATTTATGTGGATATCTCAACTGATTACAAGCTGGAAAGCTTACAACTTTAGATCAAACACCAATTGGATCGAACACCAAAGTCGCCACTAAAACGGAACTTAGTTGCAGCACCACTTGAGGCTTGAACTTCATCTCGAGCTACCTGCAAAGGAAACTCCTACAACATCTGCATAAAAAGATCAATGGAATAAGATAAACAATTATTCGAACTTTGAGAGATTAACAACAATATCAATGTCAAAATCATATAATACAACATAGATCATATCAGATAGAATAATCAACATAGATCATATCAGATAGATTAATCACAATACAGATTCAAGTAGATATATATCTAATTTTACTTGAAAGTTATCTATAGAAAAATATTGCCGAATTTTCAATAGCTCAGAAGAAATCCACGAATGAAGAACAACGAAGAACAATAGAGAAAAAGAGAGGAGTTGCTCAGAAGTCGTTGAAGACTTGTTGTGAGTTGTATGTTAAAATGAGGTGGTAGGGGGATCCTTATATAGTGTTTTAAGCTTGTAACTATTAAGGACTAAAAATAACAAGTTTAAATTCAAAATTCAAACAATGATTGATCAGACGAAATACTATGATCGATCAGACATGGATAGATATATCACTTTAAGATCTTGATCAATCAATTATGACTGTTACAAAATTTAAAAATCAAAGATTGAGCGATCATAAAACATGACCTACTGATAATTAAATCATACCATTTCAAAATAAGGAAAATGTTCAAAATATGATCAATCAAACATAAAGTATCTGACAAATCAGAACTGATTTATTGATCAGAACTTAAACTTGGTCGATCAGAAAGAGGAATATTTTCAAATCTTGCAAATGATTAATCAGATCCAAAACATCGACTAGACCTGATTGATCAATAAGAAAAGAATGATCGATCAACCAAAGTCTTGAGGTTGACTTGAGCTTTTGGCTTGGTTCTTGTCCCTGACTTCTTGAAAGAAATACAATAGTTCTAATGTGATAGTATACAGATTAATTCTTTGGTATACTTTAGAGTACATTGGTGTTTAAACAATACATATAAAAACTTAAGTGTGTACAACATATAATAACAAGCTAAAAACTTCTTTGGAACTTTTCTTGAGATCTCGAAATTGATATTTCTGCAAAACAATACACAAATGTGAGTAGATCCAATATGGGTGTCAATCAACTTTAAAACAAACTTGAGAAGAGAAACAAAATTCTTACAAACTTTACTAGATTCTCTGTATATTGACCATATCATAGAAATAAAAAGTATAATGATTTATTCAATCGATCTAAAATTACCCAAATGAAATCACATTTGCCATCTTTCGTGGGAGGAAGACCCATTACAGGATCCATAATGATGTGCTCCCACTTCCACTATAGCAGATCCAATGGTTGTAACCAGATGATCTTTGATGCTTGACCTTTACCCGCTAACAATGAGATATCTTGAGACAAATTCTATGATTTCTCTTTGCATAATTTTTCACCAGAAATCTTTCGTAAGTTCGTATACATTTTTGTATTCATTAGATGAATGGAGTACATGGAATTATGTGCTTCCTCCAAGATCTCTTTTTTAATATCTTAATTATTGGGAAATCATGATCAACTCCTATTAGCCCCCCATCAATTGTAATCAATATCCCACTAGTAGGCTTCTTTGATGATTCAATCATTTGTGTCACTTCTAGGCCAACTTTCTATGCTGACAACACTTTCTCAACCAATGCTTAGTGAATTTGCAAACATGCAATGGAAATGCCACATTTTCCATGTATAAAATGTTTTCACTAAAAAAATCCTCGATGACATTGCAATCTCATGTTAGAAAACTTAACTTCCCATTTCCTATTGAGTGCTTCAGATAATGGATTAATTTTCCATGATGATAATCCAAGGAGAAATCATGATCTTTCAATAATTTTATCCATCAACATTGCCTCATAGTTAATTCCTTCTGAGAAAACATATATTTAGGGCTTTTATGACCAGTAAACACATGGAGTTTCTCTTCGTATAGACAATGTTTATGTTAGAGTTATTGTATTTTCTATTTTATTCGAGTCATGCAACTCTTCGGAGTCATATGTGTACTTTCTTCCTTTTTCTTCTCAAGTGTTTCTCTCTCTATATATGAAACCATAAACTCATGGAACAAACACGATAACTCGTTCTCTTATCTACATGATATCAGACTAATGATCCTAGACTAGGGCCCATACCCAACTCCCGTCACCACCGCAAGCATTCTTCCTCGACCCATGCGCAAGCCCGTTCTCCACTCTCACCCCCCAGGGTTGCTCCAAAATGTTGTCGGACCCCGACTAGCCTACCTAGGGCATCATTGGTCCCCCCTCTCCCCCCTCTCTCCCCCCCCCCCCGAGGGTAGCTCCATGTCGTCACAGACATCGCCAGGTCCCTCAAGGGTTGCTATAGGTCGTCTCCAGCCAACCTGGGTGTTGCCAAACCCTAAATTCAAACTTCTAGGGCTCTGCCACCCGTACCTAAACAGTCGCAACACCTCTCTCTCTCCTCTCCAACGCCACCGCAACACCTCTATAGTACTCTTGATGCCACTATAGGCCACTACAGACCTCTTCCACGACCTCCTGATATGTTATACAATGCGTTTTCAGCCTACACGCCCAAGCGTGATTTCTACGATATTTTTCATCCCTTATATGCATAATTGATCAACTTTAGGACCACATTGATCTCTCTATCTGACCATTGTGACATCTACTTCTATTGAGACAAAGCTCCTGCCCATTCACATAATAACACAAGGCACTACAATCAAAGTTAAGGGCACCAGAAACTATGTGCTCTAGTTTCGTTCTTTCGAGGTGTTCATTGTGGTCAGCGGAAAATCTATATCTTGAATAAATATCCTCTATATGAGAAGGATAAATACTATGACAACTGTTTCACAAGCAACTGTTAGTCATGTGAGCTCGGGGCAAATCATTTCTATAATAAATGTTATTGTAAATCTTTGATATATCAATAAAGGTTATTGATTTATTTCACTTCTTGTTTGAGATTAAATGAAAGAATGCACTTATAAGGTCCCTTAGTACAATCAAGATTATGTACCATGGCCATCTTAACAATCATACAGATGTCGATTCAATGGTTGAATCATAGAGGTTGGTGCTTGGATGATATTTAAAGAGTTATATTAAGAACTCATCAAGCACCGTCAAATGATTGTTAAAAGATGATCTCCAGCTTGAGAAGGAGATGGAAATCTCTCTCTCTGAAGGCTGATATCTGACTGACCCCTTGATGCGGGTCCTCTACATAGGAATACCGATTCAGATGTGTCAGATAACTTAGGTCAAAGAGTTGACTTAGTGAGATCCGGATAACCAAATCCTATGTCGTATGTTGTCACGATATAGGCACACATCCTCTAACTAAAGACAGATATATTACTATATATTTAAGTATGTACACTAGGCATGATGACCTAATCAAGGTTTATACACCGGTGAGCTAGTGTGCATACGAGGGCATATGAGTAAATACAATCTCTTAAAGGGATCATACATGTTCACTATTGAATTAGAAGACATGAGCTCACTCATGAGGTATTGGAACCGATAAAACTCCATGCTTGGTCGTCTTGCTTTGGAAGCATGACAAGAATTTATAGGTATGATACATACCTTTGGAAATCACATGATCAATACCAACTCCTAATGATCAAATGAGAAACTTAATGATAAAACCCTGAAAAAGACAGTCTAAATATGATCTTAAACTTTGGGTTTATTCTAAATCTTCCAATATGCAGGATGTACAAGTACTAGAAATACTCGAGGGTAATGTGATCATAAATGATTGTGTAACCATGACACTTCCATTCCGAGGAGAGTGATGAAACATGTTTGGATTTTAGTAACTAACCTCAGTAGATTACTGATCTGATCTTAGTTCAATTGTTGGACGTTGATTTGAATGTGATTAGAATGCAATATGAAGATTAGATTTATAATTTGATTTAATCAAACATCTTTGAGGGGCCTCTTGATATGGATATGAGATACGATCACAATATCTAAGTTACTATACATGGAATGTGCAATCGCCATGTCCTTATCTTCAAGTATCCACAAAGAAATCACATTATTCTTAAAAGAGTTCAAGAATAGTTCTATTTGTTGAAAATATATCTGAGTATTGTGAAGTTGATTATTAAAAGTGATCAAATTATCATGAATAATATGAATGTGATTCATATTATTTGGACACATGAGAATAGACAACTAAGATAGCTAAATATGATTTAATTATTAAATATATGATTAATGTGGATATCACCATCCATAATAATCGTAAAATATTATAATATGTGATTTATAATATGTTGGAGAGATTTAATTGTAAATAGTATTTACTAATTAAATGTTGATGTGAATTGGATTAACATTGAACAATTAATTGTAAATACAATTTATATTTATATTAGATGTATGAATATGATTCATAATTATCAACGACATCATTGAAATTATCACAAAATAATTTGGAATTATTTTGGTGAATAATTACGCAACAAAAGTTGTTACACATGTGGAATATATGATGAGATATGAGATCTCAACATACTTGGAATGAGAGAGCCTCCTTACCTTACAAGGAGTGGACGACCACTTTGAGTCATAAATCATGGTGGTCACCCACCTTATGTATGGAAGGAGATTTTCTCTCCTTCTATGTAATTCCTTATTTGTTGATTTAATGTAAATTGATTTATATTGATGGAACTACAATATATCTAATTTTTAAATTAATTATTTTGTTGTTGCAAATTTATGCAACAAAACCATGGTCATTGGTTGAAAGCACAAAATGATCTACATCATTGATTATGCGTGCACATGGATTGAGATCTACAGACATCCAATATATTATAAAAGAAAGGGCAGACCTAGTTCCTTCTCAATAACTTTTTCTCTTATTCTCTACCGTATGTCCAAGCCTCTCTCTCTCTCTCTCCAAATATTCTGGTCGTCCACATATTTTGTTGAGAGACCTTGCAGTCTTTGCATCGTTGTTGTGATGTTGAATTAACTGCTAGTGGATCTCCGTCTTCTTCTGTGCACCTTGCTCGTGAGGAAGGCTATCAATTTCGTGAGATAAAATTAGAGACTCCACACTCAGATCTTCAACTCGGAATGCGGGAAGCACCGATACATAACTCTAAAAGAGACTAATTAAGCTCAATTCTCCAAAATTCATTTGCATTTTATCATTTATCTTACATAATTAACATTCACGCATGTGTAAATAACATTCACATTTTATCATGCATGATTGCATAAATAAGGAGCCAAAATCCGAGCACATTTGACATATAAAATAGCTAACTTTCATGATATTAACTAATTCATTCTAACTCCAAATAACCTGAACTCACCTCCATTGTGTACATATTACTAACAATAATAAAAGAAAATACAAAAAAAAAAGATTAATAAAAGTAAGTGGTAAATAAAACAAAACTTTAATTTCAGAACAATCAGACTAAAACTCTGATATCTCTCTCATACAATTTCCAATTCAATCCTACTCATTTTGAACTAATGCACATCCAATTATCTCCAAAACAAGACCAAATTCAAAAGGATAGGACTTCATATGTGAAAATTGAGTTTTGGGTCTTTTTGTACATTGTGTATTTTACCCATTTTGACCTATTATTTCATGTAAATATTTAACTCTTTTTATTTATTTCTTTTTCATTTATTTTCTTTGACAAAAGTTTTATTAAAATGCACAAAATGTAAATCTAAAATAAGACTGAAATCAAAGAAACTGACAGAGTCTGTCTTCACTGACAATTTGTACAATAAGTCATCTGTAATTTATTTTCCCATATTCTTAATTATTAAAAATCCAAAGAAATAGATTAATGTGTAAATATTTATCTTTTATTTTATGATATTTTCCTCAATTTTTATCTTATTTAAAAATTATAAAAAATATAAAACCTAAAAACCATGTATTCTTTGTACATATAGTACCACCAAAATTATCACTTGGTGACAATGACCCATTTTGGTTTTCATCATGAAAGTTGCGGAAAACTTTTTGATCCGAGTTCCTTCTCCAAAAAGACTCTCTGGAAAGCACAATCGACCTGAGTTCCCTTGGTGGTCCAAGTGAGATAGTTACCGATGAGCAGTTTGAGCAGAACTCTAAGGTCCAAATATCTGAGCCATTCGTTGAATTACCTGATTTATGCACAGATGAAAGACATCTTTCTGAGATTATTTCTGAGATATCGGAGCCACTAATTGATAAGAATATTGAACATCCTGATGAGCCCTTCCTTTCTGAGTAGAAATCATTCATTACAGATCTATCAAATATTCTATTTGCCGAGCCGTCAGTGGCCAAGGCGGATAGTCTACAGAGCGCAGATCACATGTTGTCTACCAGTACAACAAAGGTTATTGCAGAGCCGATTCAGACCCCACCTGAACTCAAGGTTTAACCATCAACGTTGAAATATACCTTCCATGAGGGGTCCCCCCCCAAATGTTTTCGGTCATCCTCAGCTCGCAATTGAGCGTTGAACAAGAATCTCGCGTGCTAGAGGTTCTTGAGAGAAACCAAAGTCCATAGGATGGAATATCTCAGATCTCCGTGGGATTAATCCAGTGTTGTGCTCGCATCATATCTACCTAGAGGATGAGTGTAAACCCTCCCGTGAATGTCAGCACCGTCTAAATCCAAATCAAAGGGAAGTTGTCATGAAGGAGATGAAGAAATGGTGTGATGTTGGCTTTATATATCCCATTTCGGATTCCAAGTGGGTCAGCACTTTACATGTGGTCCCGAAGAAATCTGGGATTATGATCGTAAATAATGACCATGGTGAGGAGATTCCGACCCGGGTACCTACTTCATGGCGTGTTTGTGTAGATTACCGACGCCTGAACTCAGCTACCAAGAAGGATCACTTTCCACTGTCCTTTATTGATCAGATTATTGAGAGGTTGGCAGGGAAAGAGTTCTTTTGCTTCTTAGATGTGTACTCGGGATACAACCAAGTTGCTATCGCTCCTGAGGATCAGGAGAAAACTACTTTCACTTGTCCATTTGGCACCTACGCCTTTAGGCGAATGCCCTTTGGATTGTGTAACGCCCCCGCTACATTTCAAAGGTGTATGTTGGACATTTTTGCTGACATGGTGGGTAATTTTCTTGAAGTCATGGATGATTTCTCGATCTACGGGGATAGTTTGGACACATGTCTTGCTCATTTGGACTGAGTTCTTCGACGTTGCTGTGAGGTAAACCTAGTGTTTTCGTGGGAGAAGAGTCACTTTATGGTGACTAATGAGATTGTATTGTGCCATGCCATCTCCAAACATGGTATGGAGGTTGACCCGACTAAGATAAATGTGATTTCTAAGTTAGAGCCACTGCAGAATTTGATGTAGTTGAGGTCATTTTTGGGATACGTAGGATTCTATAGGCGATTCATAAAAGACTTCAACAAAATCACCAGACCTTTGACTGAGCTTTTGTGTAAGGAGACTAATTTTGTTGTCGATGAGAAAGTCCTCTATGCATTGAATAAGATGAAAGAAATGATTACTAGTGCTCTTGTCTTACAGCCACCTGATTGGTCTCTTCCTTTTGAGATCATGACGGATGCCTCAGATTTCACAGTTGGAGCTGTTTTAGGACAGAGAAGGGGATGGTATACCTTTTGCTAGACACTATGCTAGCAAGACTCTGGATGAATGATGAATACCCATTCATCACTCTTTATTCTTATATTTTAGCTACAAAAACCTTTGCAAATGCATGTAGATATATGTAAATATAAATAATTACCAAAAGCATGCATTGTGTAAAAACCTATAATTAGCATGTTTTTGTGCAAAAATAAAAGAATAAAGATTAAAAAGAAAAAGAGGGAAATATTTAGAATAAATATTGAGCAACCTAACCCAAGGGAGGGCTCAGCATGGGCCTGACCGCATAAAAGCCAAAGTAGAGGGAGATAGGGGCTCATGTGTAAATATTTGTGTAAATAAATAAAACTATATTTTCCTCACCCAAAAATATGCTTGTAAATACTTGTATATATTTATAAAAATATAAAAGCAAAATAAAAAGTTAAAAATCAAAAAGATCAAAAATACTCCTTTCCTCATAAACCACACCTATATATATATTTATTCAGCTTTGTAAATATATAAAAGTAATTTTTATAATTTTTGTAAATAGACTATATTATATATTGTAAATAAATAAAATAAAAACAATTAAAATCAAAACAAAAAAATAGAAAAATCAAAAATACAAAAATACATTGTACATATACCATGTATATAGATGCACATATCTATTTATTTTACCTATGTACATAAATAATAAAAATAAAATAAAAATACCTTTTTATTCCTTATTTTATTCTATAAATAAATAAAATATAAAATAAGGATAAAATTGTATAAAAATAATAATTAAAAAAATCAAAAATCAAAACCCTATATATATTGTATATACCTATATCTAATACATACTATGTAAATAGCTTATTTTTATTTCGAAAAAATTATTAAAAATCACCAAAAAAATAGAAAAAAATAAAAGAAAAATATTTCATGTTGGGAGTTTTTGCAGATTCGGCCCTTAGCTACCCCAATTTGTCACCTCAAGATCCAGCCACGTGGCCGAACCCCATTGGGTCCTGGGGATGTTGACCGCCCGGTCAACTAGCCCCCCCAGGACCACTTCCCATGGACCCGAGCTCCTGACCCGATTTCTCCAATTAATACCCGCTCGACCCGATCACCAATTCGCCAACCCCCGGGTCCGAATCATTCCCCTTGCATCCGACATCCTCGCCGGAGCCGCTCCCTCGGGATCCGCACGCTCCTGAGCTTGCCCGGACCCTTCCTTCTCGGACCCCTAATCGTATTTAGCTACAGCTCCGCCACCTTCTCTTTCGATCTTTGGCCATTTGCTTTGTTCTCCAGTGAGCTCCAGAGAGAGAGTGAGGTGACAGCTCGCATCCCCGACCTGTTGCAGCGAGGAGAGCCGGCGAATCCATTGATCCGGCGACGTAGCCGTCGCAGCTCCGCCACCTGAGCGAGCTTCGAGCCTCGGGCCGAGACGACCCTCGAGGCGACGACCAGGAGCACCCCCTGCTCTTCCCCAGTCTCATCGACCACCCAGGTAGCTACTTAGCCCCGCTATTTCGTTCGATTTCCGTTTACGCCCAAATCGCAGCTCTGCCGTCGTTCCTTGATTCCGACCACCCTACCACCTATCTCGATCATCGGAATCGACCGCCATCACCGTCTCCCTCCGACGCACCTTCTGCACCCACGCACTCAACCCAGCTCGCACAGAAGCTGGGAACCGGGCTCCTCCGTCCTCCACCTTCGCCGGAGCCCGCCACCCCGACGTACCAGCCACCTTCACATCGCCTAACCGGGTCGAGGCAACTTGCCCTCGACCCGCGAGTCTTTTGAGCCATCTTGCAGGTTCCACCGAGCCCATCTGAGGGCTTGGTCATTCAGGCCAGGAGAACCAGCTCCGCCGACCGCCCCTGAGCTCCTCCGAGCTCGGGCCGATCATCGGAGCATCGCAGCCGACGCGGGAGCACTCCAGCATTCTTCTCCGACCTTCAGAGTGCTCCAAGGAGGAGCGCAGCGCACGTACGAGCCCGGCGAAGCTCGCCGGGACCTTGTTCTTCCAGCATCCTCCCGCGCCGTCGATCTTCATCCCTCGCTCCAGTTCTAATCCGGGCCGTCCATATCCGGAGCAGCCATCACCGTCAGATCCGAGGAGACGTCATCTGGAGCGCCCACCATCCGTAGCCGTCAGATCGCCACGTGGAGCGCATCCAACGACCCTGCTTAATAAAGGGTAATTTACCCTTAGGCCCTTATCTTTGTTCTATTTCGTTTGAGTCCTGTAAATATTTAAACCAGCTGTGTAGTTTTAGGGTAATTTGCATACTGGACCTCGTACTATAGTTTATTTGCATCTATACCCCTGCCTGTTGTGAGCCACGTGCTTCGTCACGTGTTATCTTGGTGTATTTGCAGTCTATGCCCTTGTACTTCTGGATGTTCTTAAAGGAATGAAATCTTTTTGATAATTGCATTTATACCCCTGTGTGCTTTATTTCCACATGTGCGTTAAATTTTTGGGTTATTTGCAGATAAGCCCTTGGGCTTTTGGTACTTGTTACCAATAAGCCCTCGGAACTTATTTTTCTTACATTTGGGTCCCTGAGTGCCCCAGGCACGCGCGTGGTGCGTGTTTTGCTGGGTATTTTGCACCAGGACCCCCAGAACTTTGGGTATTTGCACTTTGGTCCCTGTGCACAATGCCCTATCTCTATTTTTGAATAAAATATCAAATCACCTCCAAATCCAACGAAAATTTGAAACATGGCTTCTGCCATGGTGTAGGATTTTTGTAGATTTTTGAGGGCATTTTTGATTTTGTTTGGTATTTTTAAAAATTCAAAAACCTGTATTTTCGTCACTGTCTAATTTGAAAAATCACAAAAAAATATAAAAACTCCTTCAAAAATTCCCTAAAAATTAGCTACTATTTAGTTTAGTTTTTTTGATTTTCTAGCCAATTTTGGTTATTTTTCATCACTGAAAACCACTAAAAACTTAAAAACACTCAAAAACCCATAAAAATTCTAGTAAAAAAAATAAAAAATCCAAAAACAATAAAACTGGTACCTAAATTTTCCTTGTTTTACCTACTTTACAGGAAAATTACCTCCAGGCCATTTTGAGGCCCTTAGATATTTTATCTAGGGTTTCTTGGCTCGGCTGGACAACACCTCTTATTTTTGCTACTGTTTGATTTTTAGAAAATAAAATAAACATCAGAAAATTATTAAAAATTCACCAAAAACATAAAAAATTATAAAACACATAAAAATATTTTTGTTTTGATTTTTGGTTGATTCTTGGTGCTTGAAATAATTTGTTGAATTGTGTTCTTCCTTGCTTTTCTTATTTTCTTAATAAACTTAAAAATCCAAAAAAATATAAAAATAATCAAAAACCACTAAAAATATTTTTCTCTTTTCTTTTATTTGTTTTGACTACTTCGTAGGCCTCTCGGCCAATCCGTGCTCCTTGAGTTCGACCCTGGGTGCTATACCAGGTTAATCCCATAGCAGGACCGCTTATTCGTGCTTGATTGATTTCTGATTTATTTAGTGGTTCGATTTTTCTTGATTGACATAGCCAGGTGATCTAGGTCGCAACGACCATCTAGACACCTTTGCCTTGATCATCAGGCGTGTCATCAGAATGGCACCGTTGTCGGGGAGCACGGCTTAGTAGTCATTTTTTTAGCTTTTCCGCGGCTTTTGATTTTCGCGGCTTTTTGTATAGATTTTTGTAAATATATTTTTCTTATATTTTCTGATAATAATTTGGACTGACCACTTGTCTCTTTTTCTTGCGAGGACCCGAGGATCGAGGCGGCCGATTTCGAGAAGCCGACGCAACCGCGAGACTCGGAGACGGCTCCCTTCTGCACGGAGCCGCAGGTGAGAGCGAGAGAGAGAGAGTTGAGTGGGTGAGGTTAGATTAGGAATATTTGATTATTGTTGTAATAATACAGGGACTCAGACTGGACTTGGACTTGGTTGACCTAACGGGTCTGTTTCGCCGAGCACCGGTGTGCTCGGAGGACCCTTAAGAGTTTCTCGCGGTTTTACGCGGCTTTATTTTCTTTCTTTTTACTGCCTTTTACGGTTTTTAGTGGTTTTTCTCGAGCCCCTAGATTTAGGATTTTCTGCTTGACTGTGCCGTAATTAGTAGGATCCCCACACCTAATTAATTGCCTGTTCCTATAGAACGATAATTGGACCTACTAATAAATCAATAATAAAAATAGCTTAGTCGCTTTCCTGAGAGCCTACGCGCCGCGAGCCTGCCCCGTCAAGCGCTACTCCTGAACTCGACTTGTCGAGAAGAGGAGGGGTGGGTCTAGACCGGACTCTTTGGATCGAGGGCGAGTGACTAAGCTAGACGGTTCTGTCGAGTAGAAATTGCTTGTTTAGGACTCGGTTTTCACCGCTGCACCATATAGGTAGTTTCTTTCCTGTCTTTACATTTATGCGCGGATCATATTGCATGTAGAGTGCTGGAGTCAGGTACGCCTTCCTTACTTTGCATGCATCATTGATTTCATCGTGCATCGGCTTTTTCGACTTCTCCCCCTGTTTTCGGACTTAATAATCAGGAGAAACGAAAAATTCGTTAGGCCTTTTGTTTGATTTGAAAAATATTAAAAAAGAAAAACCATAAAATTGGGACTGGTTAATACTATTGATCTTAAAAGACGCTCACCCTAATAATTTTGTCTTGGGGAGAGCAACCCCCTCATTGTATGGTTTGGATGCGCGAGAGAGTGACCCGCACCCTAGGTAGAACCCCCCTGTGCTAGTCCCGACTGATTACCGACTCTTCCGTGCGAGCCAGTCGGTTGGGATAGCATCGGATATCCTAACAGGTCACGTAAGCGCTCTGATATTTTGTGTGTTCACCAAAATAAAATAGACAAGATAATTTGACCGAACTTTCACGGTCTTCAACTCGCGTTGCGTTGGTGAACCGGGGGTTTGTTTGTGATCATAGTTGTTCCAGATCTCATCCGCCTTACTCGCCAGATCAAGATGATGGGTAGACGGTCTCTTAGGCAGCCTCTGGTTGCACCGCTTTCGGGCACGTCTACCTCATCATCTAGGTTGGCTCGCGAGAGCCCAGACCCTATCTCCGAGCCCGAGTACGATTCCACCCTGTTCCCCCTCGACCCCCTTTCTATCCTGCCTGAGAGACACGAGCCCGAGGAGAGACTGATTGATTTGACAGCACCTGAGTTGGGCTCGTTTGATTTTGCAGACGTCACTATGTCCGGAGCCGGCAGTTCCGATGATCACTCCCGTCAGCCTGAGCACTTTGTACTTGACCAGGGAGCGATCAACTCCACCCTGATCGCATCACTTGAGACAGTCCAGCAGCAGTTACGCGATCAGGGAGCGTTTATGATTGAGATGAGGAGAGAGTTGGAGAGGCTCAGAGCAGAGCGAGACCAGCAGAGCGAGCCTGAGGAGATACCTGATGCAGAGGCACGAGCCGCAGCAGCCGCAGCAGCAGCAGCAGCCGCCGCCGCCGCCGCAGCGGCAGCCACCGCGGCCGGAGGACCACCTAGACCGATGCGGGAGTTGCACAACCCCGGATCTACACTGATGCACCATTGGGTGGTGGTACTTGCTATCGTGGGGGACTTCAAGTTCCCCCCGAACACCCTGCAGATGCTTCCCCGTTTTCACGGACTTGCCACTGAGGAGCCCCACCTCCACCTCCAGGAGTTTCTGATGATTTGCAGCACTGTCCACGACCGCCATGTGGACCAGGACACGATCAGGATGATCGCCTTCCCCTTTTCACTGGCAGATAGAGCAGCCACCTGGCTGAAACACTTGGGGAAGTTTGTCTACACCTGGGAGTAACTCCGCACCGAGTACTTGAACAAGTACTATCCACTCGGGCGGACGAATGCAGCGAGGGCCCTGATCAGCAACTTCTCCATGCTCCCCAATGAGCAATTTCACGAGGCATGGGCGAGGTTCCGAGAGCTCACAGACAGATGCCCGCACCACGCCATCACGAAGCCGAACCTTGTTCAGAGTTTTTTCAGCGGGTTGACACCAGAGCTCCAGGGCCTGGTGAATGCTTCTTGCGGCGGGTCATATTTCGCCAAGGATCACGACCAGGTCTGGGCCATTTTTGAGGAGATGGCCGAGAATTATATGGTGATGTCCCAGACCCGGTTATATACACAGAGACCTCAGCCGCATCAGCCAGGACCCGTGCAGTACCAACGGATAGCACGGGTAGACGCAGGTCCATCCAGTTCGTCCGCAGTCGCAGCAGCACAGTTAGAGTCGTCCGCTGCGGACATGGGTATCATCAGCGAGAAGTTGGACCGCATGGAGCTGATTGAGAAGAAGTAGTGCCAGGGCATCACTCAGATGGAGCAGATGGCACAGACTCTGAGCGACATGAAGACCCAGCTCTTGTGTCTTCAGGAGGCACAGACGGCTTCTCAGCCCCATCTTCAGTCGCAAGGCGACTCCGGTAGCAGCAGCAGCTCGTCCCAGCGCTCCAGCACCCTTGTGCAGCCTAGACAGGTTTACCTTGTACAGGCGGAGCCGTACCAGCAGCCGCAGCCCACTTACCAGTCCCCGCCATCTCCAGAGATGCAGATGGTGGTCTACCAGCCGGACCAGCCTCTGGCAGTACTCCCGCCAGCCCCCTACGATGCAGAGCCGTTGATGGATGTCAACGGGATTTGGTATGACCGCCCCCAGCCTGGGATCCGACGAGACCATCCCGGATTCAGGTGGGGGAGTGGTGGTGCCCAGCCCCAGCAGCAGCCGTCAGGCCAGGGAGGGCAGTACCCCCAGCAGAGAGATCACCAGCAGCCGCAACAGCAGCCCCCAGCATATCAGCAGCACCAGCCATCATCTTTCGGTCCTCGTCCCTATCAGCAGCAGGGACAGTCGTGGAGACGTGAGCAGCAGGCTCACCCAGTTCAGCAGCAGCACCCTACCTCATACCCTTCTTACCACCAGCAGTACCAGCAGCCTCATTCCCAGAGAGGCTACCCGTCGGGCTCCCACGAGAGCCCCGCTTTGGATGACATCGCCCGCCTCCTCACGGACCAGCAGGCCACATTCAGACGGGAGATGGATGAGTTCCGCCAGGAGATGTGGGACTTGGTGAGAGGGAAGGCCGCCATTCCAGCCCAGATCGAGCCGAACCCGAATAACCTCAAGAGGAAATCTGAGCAGGTAGTACCCACTGAGCTTGCCACTCCTAGTGACCCATTCGATGATATGTCTTCGGATCTATTTGATGCTGATTTTGTCACACTTAGGAGCGGTAGGACCCCAGCAGGCGGCGGCGCCTCATCTGAGCTTCACCACGAGGATACTTCAGAGGCGCCACATGAGGAGGAGGAGAGCGGTATTGAGGCCGCTCCAGATGATGATGGTGGTACTGATGCCACCAAGGATGCTGATCCCACCGGCGGTACTGAGGCCGCCGCTTCACCAGTTCGAGGAGGTGGTACTGATGCCACCTGTTTAGCCGAGCCAGCCCGCGGTACTGACGCCGCGAGACGTCTACCAGCAGCAGCAGCAGAGCCAGCCAGAGGTGGTACTGAGGCCACCGGTGTTTGTTGTGATAGAGATGTTGTCTTTCCTTCAGTTCATGTACCTCAGAACACTGTTGTGAATAAAGGAAAAGGTTTAGTTTCTTCTGGTCCTACTGTGGTGCATGATGTATGTGTGGATCCGGTCATCGAACCGTCTAGGCCTTTTCCTAGTCCTTCATCTGAGAAGGACCCTGTGATCCCCTTCCCTAGAGCCCTTCAGATGGGGAAGGGGAAGAAAAAAGAAAATCCGAAAAAGAGAGAGCTTGAGGAGTTCAGCCAGAGCATGATCGATCGATTCCACATCCAGCTGACCCTCCAGGAGGCTTTGCAGCACATCCCCCTTCTCCAGCGTTCTTTGAGAGACAGGACTACAGTCAGGAGGAGGAGGAGGAACCACACTTCAGAGATTCACGTGCTGACCAAAGCCACGTGTTTTGCGATCCAGAACCGCCTGCCAGCCAAGAGGCCAGATTCAGGGGCCCCGTATGTCAGATGCCAGATTAGTGAGCAGAGGTTCGACCGTACTCTTCTAGATAGCGGATCGTCGATCAACCTTCTTCCGGCAGCCCTTCTCGACCGCTTCGAGTTGGGCACTCTTCGACAGAGCAGGACAGTCCTTCAGTTCGCTGATCGATCTGTCAAGAGGCCGAAGGGGTTATTACGAGACGTTATCGTCACGATTCAGGGCCTGAAATTCCCCGTGGACTTCGTAGTGTTGGACATGGAGATCCCTGAGTCAGTGGCCGATACCCCCATCATCCTCGGTCGTCCATTCTTGGCCACAGCCAAGGCGGTGACTGATCATGATAGCGGGAAGGTGTACTTTCGCGTCGAGGGCGATAGTATACAAATAGAGACGGTCGAGGACTACAGAGCTAGAGAGAGAGCCCGCTCAGATGCGAGTACCGATTCAGAGCAGCTGACAGACACAGAGCCAGACATCCACCAGGACTGTGATTTTGTGATCACACACGATGAGGCGGCTTGGGCAGATCCTGCAGCACAGACCATCCTCTCATATTCAGATACAGCTGATGCCGAGATGATAGCAGAGGAGAGTCTGGAGAGCACAACCCTGGTTCAGGATACCATAGAGGCAGCAGAGCCGGTCCTTGATCGCGACACGATGTTTAGTGATGGTGGTGCTGAGGCCACCTTGTTTTCCGGTGGTACTGATGCCACCGCGATTGATACAGATCCCTCGGATTCAGAGTCTGATTGGGCCGATTGCTATGATCAGATGCCAGACCTGAGTCCACCTGAGCCTATAGATGAGGAGGAGGTAGATGCAGAGCCGAGAAGAGACAGTGCAGTTGAGCAGCCTTCTCCCGATCCAGTTTGCGAGAGTACGCTTTCACTTTCCCAAGCAGATTTGGCAGACTTAGCAGCTTTCACTCAGTTTCTTCCGCAGCCAGATTTGCCAGCACCCAGTATTCCAGAGATGAAGCCGCTCCCTACTTCGCTGAAGTATCGATTCCTTGCGGGCGATCCAGAGATGTACCCAGTCATCATCTCCGCCGAGTTGACTGGAGAGCAAGAATCCCGTTTGATGGGGGTTCTTGAAAAGAACCGCAAGGCGATCGGATGGAGCGTAGCAGATCTCCATGGGATTAGTCCATCTGTGTGCTCCCACCATATCTATCTCGAGGAGGGGGCGAAGCCGTCGCGTGAGTTCCAGCGGCGACTGAACCCCAACCTGAGAGAGGTCGTGATGAAGGAAATATCGAAATGGTGGAGTGCAGATTTATTTATCCCATTTCCGACTCCAAGTGGGTCAGCCCCTGCATGTGGTGCCCAAGAAGACGGGCATCACGACTGTGATCAGTGAGTCGGGAGAGGAGATCGCTACACGAGTACCCACCTCTTGGAGGGTTTGTGTTGACTACAGGAGACTCAACCAAGCCACCAAGAAGGACCATTTCCCCCTGCCTTTTATTGACCAGATCATTGAGAGACTGGCAGGGAAGAGCCATTATTGCTTCCTGGATGGGTACTCGGGCTACAACCAAGTGGCCATCGCTCCTGAAGATCAGGAGAAGACCACCTTTACTTGTCCCTTCGGCACATATGCTTTTCGACGCATGCCATTTGGGCTATGCAATGCCCCTACGACTTTTCAGAGGTGCATGCTGTCGATCTTTTCGGACATGGTAGGGGAGTGTTTAGAGGTCTTCATGGACGATTTCTCGGTCTACGGCGACGGATTCGACTCCTGTCTTGACTGCCTAGACCGAGTACTCCAGCGATGTATTGAGTATCATTTGGTTCTATCTTGGGAGAAGAGTCACTTCATGGTGACTCAAGGGACGGTGCTTGGCCACATCATCTCCAACAGGGGCATGGAGGTTGATCCGGCCAAGGTTGATGTCATTAGGAAACTCGCACCGCCGTCCAATCTGAGGCAGCTACGGTCATTCCTGGGGCACGTTGGATTTTATAGGAGATTCATTCAGGATTTCAGCAGGATTGCCCGACCATTGACTGACCTCTTGACGAAAGACACCGAGTTCCTTGTCGATGACAAGTGTCTCTCGTCCTTTGCGACTCTCCAGCAGTGCGTGATTGAGGCTCCTGTCCTCCAGCCGCCTGATTGGTCTCTCCCATTCGAGATCATGACGGACGCCTCCGATTTTGCCGTGGGGGCAGTGCTGGGACAGAGGAGGGATGGAGTTCCGTTTGCCATACACTACGCTGGCCGCACATTGGATTCCGCTCAGCGGAATTACACTGTCACAGAGAAGGAGATGCTAGCCGTAGTGTTTGCCCTAGATAAGTTCAGATCGTATATCATTGGATCTAGAGTGACTTTGTTTACAGATCACACCGCCATCAGGTACCTCATGGCAAAGAAGGATGCCAAGGCCAGACTGACTAGATGGATCCTTCTACTCCAGGAGTTCGACATTGAGATCAAGGATAAGCCTGGAGTCAAGAATGTGGTGGCGGATCATCTCTCCCGACTAGAGCAACCTGAGGAGTCTGAGCAGATTGATCCTATTAGAGATACCTTCCCAGATGAGGCGATCCTTGCTATCGCCTCACTCCCGTGGTATACCGATATTGTGAACTTTCTCGTTGCTGGGAAAGTCCCACAGGATTGGCCCAGGCAGAGGCTTGAGACCTTCCTTGCGAGGGCCAAGTCCTACCAGTGGGAGGATCCCATCCTTTACCACGAAGGAGGGGATAGCATCTGGCGTCGGTGTATTCCTCAGGAGGAACACCATAGCGTCCTCACTTACTGCCACAAGCTTGAGGCAGGAGGACATCATTCTGGGAGGAGAACGGCACAGAAAGTGCTCCAATCCGGCTTGTGGTGGCCTACCCTCTTCAAGGACTCTGATGAGTTCGTGAAGAGGTGTACTGACTGTCAGAGGATGGGCACTTGTGGACAGCGTGATATGATGCCGATGCAGCCCATTCACTTCTGTGAGGTTTTTGACGCATGGGGCATCGATTTCATGGGTCCATTCCCTAAGAGTCAGGGATTTGAGTACATTCTGTTGGCCGTTGATTATGTGAGTCGTTGGGTGGAGGCTATCCCCGCCCGAGCCGCTGATGCGAGGACAGTTTGCAGATTTTTGAGGAAGCATATCATCACGCGGTTCGGGGTTCCACGAGTTCTGATTTCTGATGGGGGGTCTCATTTCATCAACGACCAGGTGAAGGCCCTTGCTAGCGAGTTCAGTATAGACCATCGTGTTGCCACACCTTACCATCCACAGACGAATGGTCTAGCTGAGGTGTCGAATAGGGAGATCAAGACTATTCTGCAGAAAGTCATCCGCCCTGACCGAAAGGATTGGTCACGGCTTTTGGACTCGGTCTTGTGGGCATATAGGACGTCTTTCAAGACTCCATTGGGCACATCTCCCTTTCGCCTCGTATATGGCAAGCCGTGCCATTTACCTGTTGAGCTGAGGCACAAGTCACTTTGGGCAGTCACAGATATTCTTATGGATCCAGATGGTGTAGGAGACCAGAGGAGGGCAGAGTTAGCTGCCCTGGAGGAGCTTAGAGATGCAGCTTTCTCAAGCAGCCTACATTATAAGGAGAAAGTCAAGGAGTGGCATGATTCTCAAATCAGCCACAAGCATTTTGAGATTGGACAGAGAGTATGGTTGTTTGATGCGAGGCTAAGATTATTTCCAGGGAAGCTACAGAGCAAATGGAAGGGACCTTATCTGGTTAGAAAGGTACACGACAATGGTAGCATTGATATATCCGAGTTGTCTTCTGAGAGTACCTTTCGAGTGAACGGCCAGCGGCTCAAGCCATTTCTAGATCATGAGCCGCGGGACGTTATTGTTGCCCCTATTCATTTTGCGTGAGATGTGGTCTCTTGACTCACATCTTTTGCATCTCACGCCTGATTTTCAATGTTCCTCCGCCTTGTATAGACCCAGTTGTCCATATCATTCTATGCTTTAGTCCCACATCCCTTTTCTCATCTTATGATTATGCTATACTTAGGGTGTACTTTACCCTAAGTATAGGGGGGGTGTAGGACCTGCGGGTATTCTTTTCATTCGTTCTGCTCCTGTTTTGCTGCCTATACTTAGGGATATTTTACCCTAAGTATAGGGGGGCAGACTCTGTATCTTCTTCACTCGGATTTCCCTTCATGTACAGCTTGCTATACTTAGGATTAGTTAATCCTAGGTATAGGGGGAAACAACCGAGTCCCTCTCATTCTATTCATTTATTCGTTTCTGTACTTAGCCATTCCTTTTAACTCCCCTTTTACTAAGCACGAGTTATGTCTTCTTCATCGCTCTTGATCACTCTGAGGACATCGTTAGAGCTAAGTATAGGGGGGGTGTGTATATATTTCATATATACTTTAGCCATAACTCGTACTTTGTGTGAGTGTGTTAATAAATAAAATGGCTAAAAATCACAAAAATTAAAATTTTTTCATGTACATAAACTTCTTTTATTTGCACATACATAGCTAGTGTACAAAGTATTTTTGTAAAAATGATTTCAAAAATCTTTTGTGTAAAGCTTGTGTAAATATTTTTGTATCAAAATTATGTATATAGTACAAAATTTTTCTAAAATGTTTTGAAAATCAAAAGTTTGCAAAACTCTTGTGTAAATATGTGTAAATATCTTCTTGCAAAACTTGCACCTCATGCATCATTCATCCATGATTTCAAAACATTTTTCAAAAATTTTGCACGATAGTAAATTTGTGTAAATAAGCATCTTGTGTGCATATATATATATATATATATATATAGTTTTTCTGGATGAGAGTTGACACTTAAGCTAAGCCTGGAATTAAATTGAGAAATGGAGCTTGAATAAGATCTTAATCCACTTAACTTTAAGAGGAACCTTATAGGACTTAGGGTTAGGGCTTTTCAGGTCCATAAGGACTTAATTCTTCGAGTCCACTAGGCTATGAGCATATGTCATCTTGATGAGCCTAAGTAGAGCACTTAACAACACACGCATGACTCTTAGAGACAATGGCTTGACTTGCACCAGCACTTTACACATGGCTCTCCACGGATGAGGTGGTGAAGAGGCAGTTTCCTTTGGCTTGGGGTAGCATATGAGGGTAGTACTTCTAGGCGGAACCTCTCTTCTTCTTCTAGTGAAGGAAGTGTGTCTCAACTCGGTCTAGTGGTGATGAAGGCTAAAGACAGAAGCTGTGGGTTGCAATAAAGCTTCAAAAGAGGGATAGTCTACTGGCTCAAGAGGAAAATTTCTTGTATATATGCTGCACCATGTAGATATGTTGTATAGAAGTCCTTGAAAAAAAATGCAAAATGCAAAAAGAACTCCAAAAAAGTGGTGGGTCGGATTGAAAATTTAATAACCCCACCGGAGTGTATATAGTCAAATAAAGCAAAAGCTTATGGTATCCATGTTACATCTCATGAAGCTTGCAGCGGGAGACTTAGCTACACTGGCTGAGCTTCCAAAAGTCTATACTTCTTCCCCCTCTTCTTGAGCCGGTTGCACTTGAACTTAGAAGGGAATACCCCGCTTCTCGAGGAAAGAGTTGCTAGAGGCATTAGAGTTACCAGGTTGAGGGAGGTTGTTTCTTTGTTACTTCTGAGGTGGGGAGCCACATATCACTTACACTGCATGGAAAGATTCATGGTCATTAGAGTTTGTGTATGTAGACTTGTTCTGATCTGGTTTATTGAGGAGTCCTGGTTATAGATTAGTGGAACTTAGAGGCTGTTGAGTTTTAAGCTTAAGTCCAAATAAGGTTCTGACATATTAATAATCCAAAGATCTGATCGAGCTCCATACCCCAATTTGATGAAGGCAAGTTTAATAATCAACATTGATCCATGTACATCCTCTTTTTCTTTTTCTTTCTTTCTTTTTCACTTCTTTTTCAAATAAGTGTTTGCTAAGGGACTAGCAAAGTTAAGTATAGGGGGGTGATGAATACCCATTCATCACTCTTTATTCCTATATTTTAGCTACAAAAACCTTTGCAAATGCATGTAGATATATGTAAATATAAATAATTACCAAAAGCATGCATTGTGTAAAAACCTATAATTAGCATGTTTTTGTGCAAAAATAAAATAATAAAGATTAAAAAGAAAAAGAGGGAAATATTTAGAATAAATATTGAGCAAGCTAACCCAAGGGAGGGCTCAGCATGGGCCTGACCGCATAAAAGCCAAAGTAGAGGGAGATAGGGGCTCATGTGTAAATATTTGTGTAAATAAATAAAACTATATTTTCCCTCACCCAAAATATGCTTGTAAATACTTGTATATATTTATAAAAATATAAAAGCAAAATAAAAAGTTTAAAAATCAAAAAGATCAAAAATACTCCTTTCCTCATAAACCACACCTATATATATTTATTCAGCTTTGTAAATATATAAAAGTAATTTTTATAATTTTTGTAAATAGTCTATATTATATATTGTAATAAATAAATAAAAACAATTAAATCAAAACAAAATAAAAATAGAAAAATCAAAAATACAAAAATACATTGTACATATACCATGTATATAGATGCACATATCTATTTATTTTACCTATGTACATAAATAATAAAAATAAAACAAAAATACCTTAAATAAAATATAAAATAAGGATAAAATTGTATATAAAATAATAATTAAAAAAAATCAAAAATCAGAAGCCTATATATATTGTATATACTTATATCTAATACATACTATGTAAATAGCTTATTTTTATTTCGAAAAAATTATTAAAAATCACCAAAAAAATAGAAAAAAATAAAAGAAAAATATTTCATGTTGGGAGTTTTTGCAGATTCGGCCCCTAGCTACCCCCAATTTGTCACCTCAAGATCCAGCCACGTGGCCGAACCCCATTGGGGTCCTGGGGATGTTGACCGCCCGGTCACTAGCCCCCCAGGACCACTTA